>JARQOD010000005.1:5350156-5487406 GCA_033576555.1 Oophaga sylvatica | reverse complement strand
GTCGAGGTAAGCTATTAATGCTGGTTGACCTCGGTCACTCTCTTTCCCTTTTCCACTTGCCTGTCATCCTACTCTCACCACTATCATAAGCACAAGCAGCAGTAGATGTCAGCTTCCTTCTCTTCACCGCTCTCCAAGCGTCGGCACGCTTACTTTCTGAAACAACTCACTGTTGGACTCTCAGTGGACTCAACCTTGACCAGACCAAGTGGCAATCCTTTCCACTACACTGGACTCCACTATATAAGCTGAGTGTTTGCTGAAGTCCTCAGGCTTTCAGATAAGTCTTTCTTTCTGGCTAGAGTTCCCTCTCAGCATGTCTGAGGTAACTAGCTCGTTTTCTTCCGTCTCGTCTGACAGGAATGTCTCTCTCCTCTCACTCTCTGAGGTGTTCTGCTGTTCTGAGATAAAACCAAAGACTAGCTAACTCGCAGTAGACTGCCTTATCTACTGCTGTCATTTCAAGGGCTCCCTCTGGTGGTACCAGGGAAAAATGTGAAATGTTGTGTGCAATGGGTTATCGTGGATTTACCTTTCCGTGCATCCTCCAGGGTGACATGTGGCTCCAGTCACAGCTGGGCTACACACTTATGAAGGTGGCTCTTTTACTTAGAAAGGCCCTGGGGGGTGACAAGTTCCCTTTGTATACAATAGAAAGTGATAGAATATGCTGTAGCCAATCAAATGTGAGAAATAATGATCTGAACCTTTCGGAGTTAGTGACCATGAGGAGTTTGTTAGTGAAGACAGGGATGCAGGTGATTATTATTATTATTATTATTATACATTTATATAGCGCCATTTATTCCATGGCGCTTTACATATGTAAAGGGAAAATATAGACAGGTACAATAAACGTGTGCTAGACAAGGGAGACACAAGTACAGAAGGAGAGAGGACCCTGCCCGCGAGTGCTCACAGTCTACAGGGATGGGTGAGGATACACTAGGAGAGGGTAGAGCTGGTCGTGCGATGGTTCAGTAGACTGAGGATCATTGTAGGCTGTAGGCTTGTCGGAACAGGTGGGTCTTCAGGTTCTTCTTGAAGGTCTCCGTTGTTGGTGAAAGTCTGATGTTTTGCGGCAGGGAGTTCCAGAGTATGGGGGAAGCCCGGGAGAAGTCTTGTATGCGGTTGTGGGAAGAAGAGATGAGGGGGGAGTCGAGAATCTTGAGATCTTGAGAGGATCGAAGATTGCGTGTGGGTAGGTAGCGGGAGACCATGTCACAGATGTATGGAGGAGAAAGGTTGTGGATGGCTTTGTATGTCATGGTTAGGGTTTTGAACTGAAGCCTCTGGGCAATAGGAAGCCAGTGAAGGGCCTGGCATAGGGGGGAGGCTGGGGAATAGCGGGGAGACAGGTGGATTAGTCGGGCAGCAAAGTGTAGGATGGACTGGAGTGGTGCCAGAGTGCTAGAGGGGAGGCCAGGTGATGTGTTGAAACAGTTCAGTGTTCACTTTGAATGTCCTGGGTCCTTTCATAAGACATTAACAGAGCTCAATGACTGCATAAACTTTAGCTTTCGCAAATAATTAACACATCGTGTTTACCCTGTCTGAGCTTCATGTAGGGAAAGGGCTACAGCAAGAAATTCGAAGGTGTACAAAAACAATTGGTAAAACGTCAATTATTAGATCGTGACTTTTTGCATTACTGTCTCTGACTCTCCAGCCAAGCTGTCTTTCTGAAGAGCATAGTCCAGAGATCCAGAGAGTTTTTTTTTTTTTAATTTTAAAAAATATTCAATTATTCAGTGTAAATTAAAAAAAGCTATGACATTCTCCAATATACTTTTTTTTTTGTTCCCATAGCATTGTACAGGTTGCCATGATGACAGGTATGGCAAATATGTAAAAATGTTTGTAATGATTATTTAAATAAAAAAAGAGATATCATTATTATAGTTTTCTTTATCTTTTTGAATTTAAAGTAAAATATATCTGACATTTTTACTTCTAGCAAACAAAGCGATGTACTGGTATATGGAAATGTAAAGCTGCTGCCTGCCAAGCTACAGGTTGTGAGTTTGAATCCCATGGAAGACTTTAAAAAAAATTGCAGAAATTATTTAATGGCATGAAAATTGTTTAATTTTTTTTGTTTAAAAAGCTCATCCAAAACTACAACTCGTCATACAAAAAATACTAGCCTTCGTATGGCTATGTTGATGGAAAAATAAAAAACTTATCGTACGTGACTTTGAAGAAGGGGAAAAAATGAAACATAGAAGATGAAAAATTGCCCTAGCCTAAGAGGTAATATCTCGGTCTTTAAAATCCCTTTTTAAAGTGCTTTAAATTTTTTTTCCCCACCTTCCCAGTGCCATAACTTTTACATTTTTATGTGCATATAGACGTGTGAGGGTTTTTTTATGTCAGACAAGTTGTACTTTTCAATGACTCCATTCATTTTAACCATAAAGTATACTGGAAAACAGAAAAAAAAAATTCCAAGTGCGGTGTCATTGTGAAAAAAAAACCCACAAATCTGACATTGTTTATTTTATGTGACTTGTTTTTACATTGTGCAGTGTACAGTATACATTGTACGGTCTAGTTTTTTTTTTTTAATTTAATAGTGAAAAAAAATCTGAATTAAAAAAAAAAATTGGGGGGAGTTGTTGCCATTTTTCGAGACTGGATAACGTTTTCATTTTTCGATCAATGGAGCTGTGAAAGTTCTTATTTTTATTGATTCAATTTGGGGATAGATCTGATGTTTTGATTGCTTGTTACAGTATTTATTGCGGTACTGCAGCAACCAAAAAATAAACAGAATTTTGACTTTTTTCCCATTTGCTGCGATTTCCCGATGGGGTCAATTATTTTTACATTTGATATATCTGACTTTTCTGAGCTCGGTGATATCACAAGTGGGCATCTTTTTATTATCTTTATTTTTAATGGGGTGAATTGAACTTGTGGGTTTCTATTTTCATATTTTTTAAATCATTTCTTTTATTTTTATATTTCATTCATCAGTCCCGTTGGGGAACTTGAACCTGTGATCATCTGATCGCTTGTGCTATATAAAGAATTGCCACAGTATTTCTGTACTAGCTGAAGAGCCCGGCGCTGCCCGGGCATAGTAACTAACTACGGTTAGTTATAACAAATTATAATGATTATATCTCTATATGTCCTCTGTTGCCTATAGTAACCAAAGAGAGCTCATATTAATGACCTATGGCAAAATAGAAGCTGAGCTGTGATTGGTTGCTATAGGCAGCCTGATAAATCCCCAGCCAACAGAAAGCATTCCCCTCTGGCAGTATATATTACCTCACACATACAAATAATATACAGCTCATGTGACTGACATCTGTCTTATTTCCCTATATGGCAAATTTATAACAAATTGGTCTTGTAGTTTGGCTGGTTATTAATCAGATATTTATTTTTAAAAGATAAAAATACCAGACGTGTGTGTGTTTTTAATGCGCGCAATTTTGAACACGTGGGGTTAAAATGTCGACTCAAAACACAGCCTATGATGCTCCCGGGGTCGAGACGTGCGGGTGTACAAAATTTCATGCCCATAAATGCAGATTCCTATGCCGGACATAGACACAAGTATTCAGCTTTCTCCCCATTATGTAGATAGGGCCAAAATTGTTTGGCGATTTGGAACGTGCGGGGGTTAAAATTTCCATTCAACACATAGCCTATGATGCTCCTGGGGTTGAGATGTGCGGGCATGCAAAATTTCATGCCCGTAAGTACAACGGTGCAGATTCCTATCCCGGGCCAAAATTATTTGCCGATTTGGAATGCGCGGGGTTAAAATGTTGACTCAAAACCTAGCCTATGACGCTCCCGGGGTCGAGACGTGCGGGTGTGCAAAATTTCATGCCCGTAAATGCAGATTCCTATGCCGGACACACACACAAGCATTCAGCTTTCTCCCCATTATGTAGATAGGGGCAAAATGTTTGGCGATTTGGAACGTGCGGGGGTTAAAATTTCCATTCAACACATAGCCTATGATGCTCCTGGGGTTGAGATGTGCGGGCATGCAAAATTTCATGCCCGTAAGTACAACGGTGCAGATTCCTATCCCGGGCCAAAATTATTTGCCGATTTGGAATGCGCGGGGTTAAAATTTGACTAAAAACCTAGCCTATGACGCTCCCGGGGTCGAGACGTGCGGGTGTGCAAAATTTCATGCCCGTAAATGCAGATTCCTATGCGGGACATACACACAAGCATTCAGCTTTCTCCCCATTATGTAGATAGGGCCAAAATTGTTTGGCGATTTGGAACGCGCGGGGTTAAAATTTCGATTCAAAACATAGCCTAGGATGCTTTCGGGGTCGAGACGTGCGGGCGTGCAAAATTTCATGCCCATAAGTGCGACGGTGCGGATTCCAATCCCGGACAAACATACCCACAATACATACACACATACATACATTCAGCTTTATATATTAGATATAGCAAAAATCACCGTCTCCTATGAACAACAGCTTTCACAGGAGTAAAGTGATAACAGGCACCGGGGTTTTCAGCAAATTTCAGGCGCGCCAATGTGCGCATAGAATGTTATGCCCCTGCCGACGCATCGGAAATGGACAGTGGGATTTAACAGGTGAACAACAGCAGGCAGAGCTACTCTACAGCCGCTGCTGTTAGAGGCACATGATGGCTGAATAACTCATTCATCATCTGTCAGCAAAGATGTGGGCAAGCCATGAGAGCCCGCATCACAGGGCTGTGACGTACAAGTCATCATATGTCAGTAAGAGGTTAACACAAAATCTAAAAAGTTTAAATGGAAAAATTCCAGCTTTTTCTACTTTTAGCTAAGATACACCTTGCGGAATATAGCCGCGGATTTCGCGGTGCAATCCGCACTTCTCCTGCAGGAAATAGCACGTTTTTTTTATGACTGATTCGCAAATATGCTTTTGCAAGCGAATAGCTGCAGAATCTAGCGTTTCCTACGATCTGTAGCATCGCTAAAACTGTCATTGAACAGTTTGTCACACTGAGTCAAACTATGTTCACTACTGTGACCACTTTTTACTATTGACGCCGCATGGGCTCAATAGAAAAGATCTAATTGTAAAATAATAATAAAAAAAATCTAAAACATAATGATATGTCACACTTAGGCAGCAACTCCCGCTAGTTTCAGCCTCTCATGCAAGTCAGGCAACTCGCGTCAAGGATGCATTGTACAATATCGCCCGATTGACGTTTGTATTCTCGCGAGACGTTTTGCCAATTGGGTTTTATACATCGCAAAGATTTGCCAATTTAACTCCGTAGCATCGCTACAGTGACTGGAAGGCTTGCGTGGGCCAGATGAAGTGTTGAATTTCATATTAATTTATTTTAATTTTTGTTTTTACATGGATAAGTACCAGCTGAGGAGATCTCCTACTGCTGACCCTGGTACCATCCACATGAATCCGCTTACATTGGCATAGTGTGGCTAGGCAAAGGCTAAAGTAAGCGGTTCTAGCATTCCTATGAGCGGAATCACCGCGTTACGCTAAATTAATGAAACAGTCCTTCTGTTCTTCTTTTTCCGCTAAGAGTTTATTTGTCGCCAACATGAGTACAAAACATGCGGAATCAATTAAAACATTGAATGCTTAAAATGCTTGGTTGTTTTCGCGGATTTAACGCAGAAATAGGATAAAAAACGCAAAAAAAACGATATTATCCTGATTGTGCACTTAGCCAACAATAAAGAATAAAAACTCTCCTTCATTGAATATACCTAGCGTCTTTTTGTGCTAGGTGACATCCTGTACATCCAGTAAGGAGTCTTATAGGCATGCAATGTTCATTTGATAAATAAATATGCATAATGCCATATTCAGAAAGAAGAGACTAGAACTATAGGCCGTCCTCCCACTGGATCTGCAACCATAAAAGTCAATGTCTTCCTTTTAAACAAGTTATGATATATGACTTAGTATAAAGCTAAGCTGATGCACTCTATTGCTGACAATTATTGTTTCGGGGGTGTTTGCCGCGGGAGACAGGGCAAAGCATGAGATCAGATTGATGTTAGAAGCCTCAGATGAATAAGGAAAAATTTCTCCTGTGGAGAATGACATCCCCAGGTAAGGAGATTTAGGCCATGAATGCTCTTGCATTTAAGTAAGCAATGCTGAAATCAATGGAAAATTATGAAAAAGCAACAATCGCTATATGTTTGCAAGTTTGTTACATTATCGTCTCTTTTTCATGATATAGGAGTTGTATTTTTGCATGTTCAGTATGTTTTTTTGCTAATTTTAGGGGTTTATAATACATGCAAAAAAGTTTTTTCCAATTTTTAACTACATATTTTCATGTACAAAGTTGATACTGTAGTTTTGATTTAGGACAAATACAGTATTTTGAAGTTTTGTTTGTCTTTCTACTTCACATTTTCTTTTACGTTATTTTTATTTAATGATAAGTAAATTTGAGATGATCATAACCTGCCTCTGCTCCTATCCAAGAGTCCGACCATCTGTGACTACCAGTGTGGAGGGCGAGGAAGGACTTATAAAATAAAGATTTGTAGATTTTTAAGTTACTTTACCAATCATTGCAAATAAATCAGAGTGATAAACAGATCCTTCATGTTCATGTCCTTTTTTCAGTCCAGATCGATATAGTACAGCCGAAGCAGCCAGTCCGAAATAAGCTCCAAATGCATGGATGACCATAGATGCACCAACATCTGTCGCCTTCAAGATAAAAAGATTGGATGATGTTATATTTAAAGGGAATTTCAACTGAGACACATATGGTTTATAATATATATATATATATATATATATACATGCTCAAAAAAATAAAGGGGACACTCAAATAACACATCCTAGATCTAAATGAATGAAATATTCTCATTGAAAGTTTTATTGCCCTCTAGTGGTCACCTACAGTACAATCCAAATCTGGAGGTGCTAAGAGGAGCTGCACGGAAATTACAACCTTTACTACAAAAAGATGCCCGATTAGTATCCATATTTACAGACCCCCCCACTACTGTATTTTAGGCAGCCCCCAAATCTAAGAAGCATCATTGTCAGAAGCTCCCTGTCCTCCCCAACAGCTGCAGGAACCTTTCCTTGCAACCAGAAAAAAATGTAAAACCTGTCCATTTATAATGACCACGGACAAGATAAAGATCCCCAACTCCCATCAGGACTACAAGATCCCAGGTACTTTCAGCTGCATCACATCTAATGTGGTGTACCTAATTATATGTACTAAATGTCCAACTGGGGGTCTGTATGTGGGGGAGACAGGGCAAAAACTGAGAACAAGGATGAATTCTCACCACCACAAAATAAGAGAAAAAGAATGGATCTACCTGTGGCCAAATACTTTTGTATCCCCGGTCATAGCATGATGGACATGAAATTTCTTGTTTTAAAAGGTAACTTTAAGTCTCAGAGAGACAGAAAAGTTTGGGAATATAAATTTATGACAACTTTTAACACACTCAGTGCGGGAATGAATGTGTCGCATGGATTTATGTCTTTTTACATCAATTAAGGAATTTCCTCCTCAGACCTTCTGGGGTCATCACAACACAGAACCAGACCCCAATCAGAGGGCAATAAAACTTTCACATTCCTTATCTATGATCTGTTCCAATATTTATGTTTATCCGTCTCCCATAATGACAGTTCTGCTTCACGTCACTAGTCTTACCTATTGCATTATTTCTGTGCTGTGTTGTGTATAAATATGTGATTCTTCAGATTTTGTATTAGTCTTCGCCTGATGAAGAGACCTGAGTGGTCTCGAAAGCTTGTAATTTGTTACCATCTTTTCAGTTAGCCATTAAAAGGTATCAACCACTGAGGACTCTCAAGTCTAAATATTTTTCATACTGTTCCATATAAGCCCGACACATTGTTAGACTTGATAAACTGAAAACTCCTGTTAAGGCAATCTATGACAACACCACAGGCCATTATTCTATGTGCTACTCATAAAAACCTGTATGGTTTTTGTTGAGGAAGAAGTGCATGATACTTCGATATGTGGGCTTTAGTTCAGTATAACTGTGTTTGTTATTTTTAAGTAAAAAAGTAAAAGTGAGTTTTTTTATTTTAAATAAAGGACTTTATTCTGGTTGTGTGTATATTTACAATATAAGTATACGATTAGTAATGGATAAGTGTCTAATAGATGCCTGTCCATTACTAAACCATGGAATTCATGTCACCTGACAATACAAAGGTCACATTAGCCCCACAAATAATGAACCCCACTTTCCACCGCTACAGGCCAAATGGAAGAGTTGGACAAAGCGCCATAATTGGCTCATCTAATAGATGCACCTTTTCTAGGCAGCTGCGGGCTGCTATTTTTAGGCTGGGGGGAAATATCCATGGCCCCTTACCAACCTGAGAAAACTGGCTAATGAATACTCTCATCAACCACTCCAGCGGCAGCAGGCGTAGGCTGATGGTAGCAGAAGTCCCATCAGCCAATGCCAGTGACCAGAGGTAAACTTTTTACCTCTGATCACAGCTGTGGGCTCACACTGTCATTTGACAGTGTGGAAACTGTAGCTGTGTGACCTGCAGTAATGATTTTACCGCTGATTAGAAGCAGTGTTTGCCGCACTTTCATGCACATGACAGCATGGCAAACACTGGATGTTCAGGCACCCCATGCAAGTGAATTGGATCTGAGTTCAGAGTTGGATCAAGGTACTGTTCTGGTACCTGAACCAGAACTTTTTTTTAACTGGACCACAACATTCAATCCAGGGGTCCACCCATTTCTAGTGTCTAACAAAACAATATGTCTAATTAATTTTCTGAAATTGCCATCTTCAATAATCAGCAGAATGAACAAGTCGACAAATCCTTCCTGTTTTTTTTTTTTTTGCAAGTGATCTGACAACCCGTAGATCACCAGAAGCTGAAAAGCATTCTGAAACGCACAATTCTATGGATCAGGTTAGCATAATTTGCTATTTTTAATTCTGAATTCTTATCGGATAAAACCCTATTGCGCTATTTTTTCTCCAGTCTAGCTACTAGTCACGAAGACAACACTTACCCCCATGAAGTTCACAAGATGTTCGTTGCATGCAAATATGGCAATCTCAAGGATGGCCATAATAAGCATCTGCAAAGGACTCGTCTTTCCCAGCAAAGCTCCAAAAGAAATGAGAACAGTTGCTGTACTGAAGTCAGCATTAATCATACTAGAAAATAAAAAGATAAAAAAATATAAAATGTACAGATTTACCTTAACTTATGCATAATATTATTACATTGTTACATAGTTAAAATGGTTAAAAAAGGCTCATGTTCATCAAGTCCAACTGTGAAATGGATGATTATAAAGGGATTGAAGTAAGACACTGATGGGGTAACTGTACTGTAGAAGTGGCCATGTTGACCATCTTGCTGCTTGCAAAGACAAAAATTACCTTATTTTTCGGACTATAAGACGCACCAGACCATAAGACGCACCCCAAATTTTCAAAAGAAAAATAGGGAAAAAAATATAATGTGTCAAATGTAGGTCCATCTTACAGTCCGAATTTAGCTTACCAGGGGGTGGGATCGGCACAGGTGGAGGAGTAGCCACAGGGGTTGTTCTGTGGCCCAGGTTGGTGCGGTGGCCTCCGGAAATCACATCCCAGGCTGGTGCGGCGGTGGTGCTCTGTGGTGTGGGGGTCTCCACCAGCATTTTGCGACAGGTTCAGCAGTGGTGCTCTGTGGTGTGGTGGGTCTCCGCTGGCAATTTGTGACAGCTGTGGCGGTGGTGCTCCTTTGTGGGGCGGCAGCGGTGGTGGTGCTCTGTGGTTGCCGAGATCTGAATCTGAGCATGCGTAGCCCCCTTCAGCCAATTTCCCGGAGGCCATGGCATTACAGCACTGGATATGCGGAGCCTTGAGCCCCACAGAGCACCACCACCGCCACTGCTGCCGCCCCACAGAGTGGCACCACCGCTGTACCACAGCCACACCAGCCTGGGAAGGGAGGCTGCCTCGTCCTGCAGTGTCGGACCTGGACTGCTGCCACAGTATTTGTAAGTATATTACGACTATAAGACGCACCCCCATTTTCCCCAAAAAAAATTTGGGAAAAAAGTACGTCTTATGGTCCAAAATATACAGTAAATACTTTTCCACATGATGCTAAGTTAGTTGTTTCACCAAGACCACCAATTTTTAAGGCTTACCCTACAATTAGCAGATCACCAAAGATTCTGGCTTCTGGAGACCCTTGTAAAAAGTGAACAATTAAAACAATACATTGCAATGTTATTTTACATGCTGACCATGTAATGTGCTTATCAACCTGTAGGTCTCCTGCTGTTGAAACACTACAACTCCTAAGACATCTGTTGTGAATGTGCTAGAGATGGTTTCTGAGCAGAGGCTCCCTCTGGTGGTTACAGACAGTACTGAACCTTCCAGCGAGGAATGGCAATCTGGGATCACTGACTGGACTGATATAAGTAAGGTTCCCTCCCATGATGGTTGCCGGTGATCAATTGTTCTTGTCTCAATTGTGGTTCCTGGTTCATTTGGAAGTTTGCTGGAGTATTGCCTGTGTCTGCTGCTTTCAGATAAGATATTTTTGCTTTTCTTCTTGTGCTTGCTTTTTGCATAGTTTTCTGCACTTTTGGAGTTCAGCCGGGTCCCCTCCTGGGGCCTGTGCTCCTCTCAGTTTATCTGTAGCCACTATTATTTGTTCATTTGCTTTTTCCTGTTTTTTCAGCGGCTGCGGCTTGGTTTTGTTACGTCAGAGATCTGATTTGGGTGGATGAGATCGTGTGATCTCGGGTTTTTTGGCAATCAGTAGTGTTGAGCGATACTTCCCGATATCAAGAAGTATCGGATCGGAATGGGTATCGCCGTTACCCAAAATGTATCGGCGATACCCGATTCCGATACCGGAAATCCAATGCAAGTCTATGGGACAGAAATATGGGAACTAAAAAAAAACCCTTTCTTTCCTTGTAAACACTAAATATACACAGATAGAATACATATATATATATATATATATATATACATGTCATTGTGACATATATATATACATATATTTATAGTTCATACACTTCTACTTAGTTATATAGCCTGTGATTCAATTGCCGGGTAATGCCGGCTTTTGTGAAAATACAGAAGCACCCGACATGAAATGACACATGGTTTACATAGAGTTAACCATGTCTTTTCATGTAGTTTGATATCTGGTTTTCACAAACAATTACAAGAGTGTATGTGTGCAAAATTTCACACCTGTAGTGGGTTAATTAAAGGTGTAAATTCGTTGTAAAAAAACTGACTTTTTTGCTACGAATTTACACCTTTAATTAACCCCTACATGTGTCAAATTTTGCACACATACACTCATGTAATTGTTAGTGAAAACATATCTAACAACTTGAAATGACATGGTTAACTATATGTAAACCATGTGTCATTTCATGTCGGGTTCTGCATTTTCACAAAAGCCGGCAATTGAATTAGCGGCTATTACAGTATGTAGAAGTGTATGAACTATAAATATATGTATATATATATATATATATATATGTGTCACAAATTCAATGACATGTATATATATATATGAGGTGTTAAATTGTTGAAAAAAATGGTGGGCTCCCGCCCTATTTTCTTAAACAGACAGACAAAGCCAGCGAGTGGGGGCAGATATAAATAGCCCAGAGAGGGACCATTATTTTTGGATCCCCCCTGGCTACTAACATCTGCCCCGAGACACCCCAGAAAAGGCAAATCTATAATTAGATTCACCCTTTCTGGCACTTTGCCCATCTATTCCCATTGCCCTGTAGAGGTGGCGAATAGGTTAATAATGGGGTTAAAGCCACCATTGCAATTGAAAGGTGACCTTAAGCCAGGTTAATAATTGAGAGCTGTCAATTAGACAACTATCAATTATTAATCCTATTGCATGAAATAAAAATAAAACACACACACTTTAATTAAAAATCATTTTAATGAAAAAACATTTCCTGTAATAAAAATAAAATAAAAAAGCAAAATTATTCTTACCTATCCGATGCACAGTCAGTTCCCACGGTGTAATCCATCAGAAAGGGTTAATGTTTACTGTAGGGACCGCAGCTAATGCTGCAGCCTCACAGTAAACCCCCGAATGAATTTTCTCCTCTCTTGGCTGACAGGAGAGGAAGTGGAAAGCTTAATTGATTGCTTCCCACTTTCACTTCAGGTCAGCCAGGGACACCATCAGTGACGTCAGAGGGAACTGATTAACAAAAATAGGGGATCCCCTCGAAAAAAAAAATGGCGTAGGGTCCCCCCTATTTTTGTTAACCAGCCTTATGAAGCAGACTGCTGAGGCCTGGATTTTCAGGCTGTTAAGGAGCCAAGATCCATGAACCTTGCCAGCCTGATAATACCAGGCCACAGCAGTCTGCTTATCTTGGCTGGTTAACAAAAATAGGGGATCCCCTCGAAAAAAAAATGGCGTGGGGTCCCCTCTATTTTTGTTAACCAGCCAGATGAAGCAGACTGCTGAGGCCTGGTTTTTCACGCTGGTAAGGATCCAATATCTATGGACCTTGCAAGCCTGATAATACCAGGCCACAGCAGTCTGCTTAGCTTGGCTGGTTAACAAAAATAGGGGATCCCCTCGAAAAAAAAATGGCGTGGGGATCCCCCCTATTTTTGTTAACCAGCCAAGTAAAATGCAGACTGCTGCGGCCTGGTATTAAAAGACTGTCAAGACCCATGGATTTTGGCCCTCAACAGCCTAAAAATACCAGGCTACAGCAGCCCCACATTTGGCGCATCAAAAGATGTGCCAATTGTGGCACTTTACCCGGCTCTTCCCACTTGCCCTGTAGTGGTGGCAAGCGGGGTAATAAGGGGTTAATGTCACCGTTGATTGCACGGTGACAATAAGCCCGTTAATAATGGAGAGGCGTCAATAAGACACCGATCCATTATTAATCCCAAAGTTTTTAAATGTTTAAAAAAAAGACACAGCAAGAAAAAAGTATTTTAATAAAATAAAAGAGACAACACAGTTTTCACTAATTTTATTACACGCTCATCCTGCGACGCCATTGATCTCCTGGAAAAAAAGAAAAAAAACAAACCAACAGCATACCACCTGTCCGACGCAGTCCATAGAAACGAGTGTCCCACGACGATCCAGCTCTGCTACATCGGAATGTCAGGCTGAGCCTGACATCCCGACGCAGCACAGCTGCTTACCAGCTTACCCGGCGGTGACGTCATCGGACTGCTTTACGGCCGCGATTACCCGGCAGCACGTGCAGTTATCGCGAGAAACTGCACGTGACCTCCAGGGAGAAGATAATGGCGGCCATCAAGCAGTCCAGGACATGACCACCGAGGATCTTCTGCCAGTTAAGTGCCACTGACTCCTGACAGACCCGACCGACGGACACTGACAGTGACAGGAACATTCCGATTCCGGTATCCGATATGACAAAAATATCGGAACTCAGAATCGGAATTCCGATACAGCTAATATCGGCCGATACCCGATATTTGCAGTATCGGAATGCTCAACACTAGCAATCAGAAGTGTTGGTATTTTTTAGGTTTTTTTTTATTGCAGTCAGAAGTCTTTCCTGTACTTTTCTGTCTAGACAGATTGGGCCTCAGCATTTGCTCATTCTATTTTCAGTCTGTGTCCATGCTTTCTTCTTGTCTAGCCACCATTACATGTTTGGGGGCTTCCTATTTTCTTTGGGGATCTGCTCCGGGGCAGATAGCTTTCATCTTTCTGCCATTAGGTGTAGTTATCTCTAAGGCTGTGACGAGGCGTCTAGGAATGCTCCAAGGCTACCTCTAGTTGTGTGGTTAGTTCAGGTTACTGCAATCCAATAGGTTCCAGCCTCTCTGGTGTATTACCGGTTTTGCTATTTCTCCTCAGCTACCTAAACATAACAGACATCCTTACAACCTGTGATCATCAGGACATGCTGAAAGCTTTAGTTTTGCAACAGAAAGAAAGTCACAGTTTTGAGGAACACTGATATATTTCTGGTCAACCAAGAGAACTGGTGAGGCTGTGCTTATAGACTGAGACTTGAATGAGGAGACATCCAAAAATTAAGAGGATGGTAAGTTTTGGGTGCGAGGGTCACCTGATAAAGGTTGGCATACAGATTTACATACACACGAGTTTTAACT
Source organism: Oophaga sylvatica (assembly GCA_033576555.1). Taxonomy (NCBI): domain Eukaryota; kingdom Metazoa; phylum Chordata; class Amphibia; order Anura; family Dendrobatidae; genus Oophaga; species Oophaga sylvatica. The sequence continues at coordinate 5,473,266 of JARQOD010000005.1, read as the reverse complement.
GGATCCAACATTTTCTCACTTTGAGCCAACAAGCTTAGCGGTTACAATTAGTGATGAGCGAGCACGCTCGTCACTACTTGGTGCTTGCCCAAGCATCGCAATTCTCGCGATGCTCGGAGCTTGTCGAGTATTTCCAGGGGTTACTCGGTGGGAGCTCAGGTCCCCGTCCTGCATGTTTGGCGCTCTTTACAGAGCCAGTGAACATGCAGGGATTGTCTGCCACACACTGTAATGCCACAGCCATGTTGGTTGTGGCATTACAGTGATTGGCTGGCTGCACAGCATCATCAGGTCTATATCAGACCTGCCACCGCCCTGTTCGTCACAGTCAGCTCTGGAATCATGCAGTGTAGTGAGAGTTGCTGCTGAGCTAGGAAGAGATTTGTTTGGCTCGTCCTTAGTGTGGGTATACCACATATAATACACATATCCATTTCAACTAACAGTCCTTCTGAGGACTAATAGCTGCATAGATATCAGTGCTAGGCAGTGTATGTGGAGACTGCAGTGCATATAGCAATAGGGTCCATTCCAGTTCTGTCTGCTCTTGCTGCTGCCTATCACAGATATTTATAGACATAGGCCCAGATATCAGGTCCAGGAATAACAACGGTAAAAAACAGCTATTTTAAACTGGAGTTTGTCCGCCACACAGATCGCATATCAGTGCAGTCAAAATTGTGCCATTTCAGGCCTCAATTTAAATTTTTTTTGCAGTGTCTTAGGCAAATTATTGACTCCAGTTTGGTGAAAAACAAATACAGGCCAGATATTTTAAACTGGGGTTTCTTCATCACACGGATCACATATTAGTGCGGTCAAAATTGTGCTATTTTAGGCCTCAATTTAAATTTTGTTGCAGTGTCTGTTAGGGTTCGATTTCCCGCTGCTGCACAAGGGGAGTCTCGAACCCGTCCCGCTGCGGTCTCCCATTCATCTCCGGCCGCAATGGAGCCTGCTCAGCAGAGACGTCGGTCCAAGCGTCTTGCCCACTCCACTGCTGTGCAGTGACTTGCTGCTGCCTATCCTGGATCTGCTATTATAGCCAGTGCTGGAGCAGACGTCTTTGGGACAAAGTCCTGCGTTTTCCCTTCAGAGCATGCCCAGAGTGAGATCTCTCATTGGAGATCAGGGGTCACATGTTCAGGTGCTGCTGCGGCTCCTATTGGTCCGCCAGGAAGGTCATGTAGCTACATGTGTTTGTAACAGTTTCTCATTGGTCCTTGTTCCTGGAAGGTCCTGTAGCTGTTGCTATAAAAGGGTAGCATGGCTGGGCCGCCATTCGCTAATATCAACCATTGTATGCTATGCGCCAGTGTGGTCATGTGTATGTGTGGATAGGGACCCGGCTGAAATAAGCCACTAGAATACCGACTTAATCGGTGAGGAGTTTGGTATGGAAGCTGGTCAGGGTCGGTGTCCTAGATGCCCTAGATTACCGGCATAACCGGTGAGGAGTTTTGATTGCCGTATTCAGGGTCTGGCGTTCAGACGCCATAGATTGCGGGTGACTCCCGCGAGGACATTAGCACATGATCACGCTTTATGTACGCTTAGCACTTAACTGTGTACCTGAGAGCCTTACAGGACACAGTGCTTTTTCTCAGCGGCCCTGTGACGTAACAGGGTTCGCTTTCAACGCTAGTCAGCGCCCTAGCGTGTTTTCTTTGCCACTCAGTTGTGTCTAGTGAGTGCGCACACATCGCCATATAGCGCTGCGGCTCTCCTTCTAGCGGCTCTGTGGAGTAACAGAGTTCGCACTCATTGCCACAGCGCATTACGGCGTTTATGTTGGCGACTCTGCGGGATAACAGAGTTTGCTTCTCGTGCCATTTTTACTAGCAGCAGGCTCCGCTTGCACGGTGGACCACGGGCTGCGAACGCACCTTTCTACATTATATTTTTGGTGTGTTCCGCAGACCCATAACAGTGTCTTAGGCAAGTTATTGACTCCGGTTTGGTGAAAAAACAAATACCGGCCAGATATTTTAAACTGGGGTTTCGTCATCACACGGATCACATATCAGTGAGGTTAAAATTATGCCATTTCAGGCCTCCATTTAAATTTTGTTGCAGTCTTAACCAAGTTATTGACACCAGTATGCTGAAAAAAAAATACAGGCCAAATAATTTAAACTGGGGTTTCTCCATCACTCGGATCACTTATCAGTGCACTCAAAATTGTGCCATTACAGGCCTCTATTTAAATTTTGTTGCAGTGTCTGTTAGGGTTGGCAGATTGCACTAAATAAAATAAATTATAAAGTGCAAACGTAACTCGGGATCCACCGTGCAGAGATGTTTAACTGCTGCTAGAGAGCAATGATGGAACGATGTGTTAACACCAGACAGTGTGAATGGAATACTGTGTACCTCTCTCCAGTACTTCACTGAGCAGTACTGAACAAAAGAACACTAAGTGCAATACCGTGTTAAACGTCACAGGGATAAAGCAAATATGACAATAGGTGTGGGATCCTATCGCTCTCCCAGGGAAGTCTAGGCTAATGGTTGGACTTGCTCTGTAACTCAGCTGTGCTAACTACACACACAACGTAAACTGATGCTAAGCCAAGTGGGAGTTTTCCACCCTACACTTCCTGCCTAGACAAACAGTCATTGATATAGAGCAACAGACACGTGCAAACAGTGGTAGCACACGAATCACATATCAGTTTACTTCAAATTCAGGCATTTATAGTGAACATGGAAAATATAGTACTTCATTTAAAATGAGCAAGGCGCGTGGCAAGCGATGGGATAGTGGACATGATGGTAATGGTGAATGCAGAGGCCAAGGTCAAGCTGAAATTGTTCCAAATAAAACACCCACATCTTCTCGCCCGATCTTCCTGTCTCAATTACTAGGGGACAGCAGCATCACACCACTATTGAACCCAGAGCAGTGTCAAAAGGTTGTTGGTTGGATAGCGGATAATTCTTCTAGTCACTTTGCCGCCACCACTACCCTGTCTTCCACACGGTCAAGTCTAAGTAGCTGTGAGTCTGGACCGCATATTCCTCACCATGATCCTCCTTCCTCCCACCATGCTGAGTGCCCGGAGATGACTGATCCCATAATTGGACACTTCGAAGAACTGTTCACTTTTCCATTTATAGATTTGGGCCTTTCGCCCAATCCACTTCAAGCGGGGAAAGAGGAGATTGCATGTACCGATGCCCAAATATTTGAGCAGCCACGGTCACATGAAGGCGATGGAGGGAAAGTCTCACAAGAGTTGAATGATGATGAGAAACAATTGTCAGAAAGTCAGGAGGAGGACCAGGGTGCGGAAGTGAAGGAAGAGGTGGTGCATGATATAGTAAATGACCCAATCTGGCAAGAGGACATGCAGAGCGAGGACAGCAGCACACAGGGGGACGGAGGAGTAGCATCCTAGTAGCACCAAGACGACAGAAGTTGCCAGTCCAACTGTTAGGCCTTCCCGAGTCTGTTTTTTTTGTTAAAGACTCTGCCGATAACCCCAAAAAGGCCATTTGCACCACGTGCAAGGCCAGCATCAGCAGGTGTAGCAAAACTAACAGCCTGAACACCAACAGCATGATCAGGCACATGGCAGCAAAACATTCGATTTTGTGGGCCGAACCTCAGCGCCCAGGAACAGTGTCTGCAGGTGACAACACTGCTTCTTCTGCAGTTGTGCATGCAAGCCAATCGCCTGTCCATGGTGCATGCGAAGATGCCTCCTGCCCTGCACCTGTTGTTGCACACACTCAACTAGCACCATCGTCAAGCACGTCCATGTCCTTGTCCCAGTGCAGCGTTCAGTTGTCCATACCCCAGTCCTTGGAAAACAAGCACAAATACGCAGCCAACGCCTAACAGGCCACACTACTAAATTCACACATTTCACGACTGCTTGTGCTCGAAATGTTGCCTTTTAGGCTCGTGGAGATGGAAGTTCTCCATAACCTGATGACAGCGCCCATCCCTCGGTACTCAGTCCACAGCCACCACGATTTATCCTTGTGTGTCATCTCCGCATTACACAAGCACGTGTCCAACAACACTAGATATGCCCTCAAAAATGCAGTTACTGGGAAATTTCACCTAACCACGGACATGTGGACAAGTGCTTGTGGGCAGGGATGATACATCTTGCTGACAACACACTGGGTTAACATAGTGGAAACAGGGACCCAGTTGGACCTTGGGATGGAACATGTCCTCCCGACGCCAAGAATTGTTGGCCCTATGTTAATCAGGGTTGCCCCCACAGTCTACAGCTCTTGCACCTCATCCTCATCCTCCTCCTCTTCAGCCTCCATCTCCACATCAGTCACAAGCTGGAAGCACTGCAGCACTGCCTCAGCCAAGCGGCAACAGGCTGTGCTGAAGCTAATATGCTTAGATGACAAACCACCAATGCTGAAGAGTTGTGAACAGCTCTGAAAGAGCAGGCAGATCTGTAGTTGACACCCCTAAACCTACAGCCAGGCATGGTCGTGTGTGACAATGGCCGGAACCTGGTGGCAGCTCTGAGGCTAGGTGAGCTCACACACAAACCATGCCTGGCCCATGCGCTTAACCTCGCTGTTCAATGGTTTCTCAAAACATAACCGGAGCTGCCGGATCTGCTTGACAAAATATGCCGCCTGTGTGCCCATTTTGGAAAGTCAGCTACAGCTTCCATCGCCCTAGAGGTGCTTCAGCAGCATTTGAAGCATCCTTCCAATGCACCTGCCGTGCTTTAGCAGTGTTTGCCGCATCCACCTCACCGACTGTTTTGTGATGTCACCATTTGTTGAAATTCTACACTGCAGATGTTGGAAAGGATTTGTAAGCAGAAGACGGTTGTTGTTGACTACCAGCATCAACATGGCTGTCGATATTCAGTTCAGACTCCACACATAAGACTTCAGGAGTTGACATGGATGTCAGACATATGAACCATCCTCCAAAACTTTGAGGATTCTACCAAGATGGTGAGTAGTGTTGAAACCAAAATTAGCATCACTATTCCGCTTCTCTGCATTCTGAAAAGCTTTCTGCTCACAATCAAAGAGGATGCATTGCAGGCGGAGCACGAAGACATGGAGCAAGGAACCATACAGGGTGATTACACACAGCCCAGCCTCATCTCATCCCAATTTGGATTGGGTGACAATGAGGAAGAGGAGGAGGTGAGGACACGGAAGTCTTGCCTGTTAGCAGTTTGGCAGGCATGTGTCAGCTTATGTTTCCCAGCCTTTCCTTTGTCCCTTGCATTCTCAAAAATTTGGGTGACAGTCATTACTGTTGTGAATAATCTGGAGGTGACTTCTGAGCTGGAGCTCCCTCCGGTGGTTGCTGAGGGTAATGAACTAATTGCCAAATAGCCTTCAGCTCACTCTGAATGGTCTGATATAAGTGACCTGAACTCCCTTAAGCCTTGCCGGTAATCAGTTGTTCTTCTGGTCTTGCTTGGAGCTCAGCTTGCAGTCCTGCTCTCATTCAGATAAGTGATTTGCTGTTTTTTTTCCTCTGGTTGGATTTTCTTTGCTGGTTTGCTGCTTGCAGTGGACTTCAGCCTGGTCTCCTTTTGGGGTCTGGCGCTGCAATTGTGCTCACTTTGTATTTGCACTTTTGCTCTGTTCCTTTGTCACTTTTTGTTTGCTGAATTGCTGTGTGTTATGAATGTTTTAGAAATGAATTCTGAGCAGAAGCTCCCTCTGGTGGTTACAAACAGTACTGAACCATTCAATGAGGATTAGCAATCAGGAATCACAGACTGGCTGGATATAAGGGAGGTTTCCCCCCATCATGGTGGCCGGTGATACTGTTATGTTTTGGTAGCTGAGGAGAGCAGGCAAAAACGGCAATACACCAGAGAGGTTGGAATCTACTGGATTGCAGTACCCTGACTAACCACCACAACTAAAGGCAGCCGTGGAGCGTTCCTACGTTGGTCCTAGACGCCTCGTCACAGCCTGAGAGGCTAACTACACCTAAAGATAGAAAGAGGAAAGCTATCTGCCCCGGAGCAGTAGTAAGAATCCTTCCTATCCTTTTTCTGTCTAGGCAGATTGGGCCCCAGCGTTTGCTCATACTATTTTCTGTCTTTGTCTGTATTTCCTCTTGTCTAACCGCCATTACATGTTTGGGGGCTTCCTATTTTCTTTGGGGATCTGCTCCGGGGAAGATAGCTTTCCTCTTTCTATCTTTAGGTGTAGTTAGCCTCTCAGGGTGTGACGAGGCGTCTAGGACCAACGTAGGAACGCTCCACGGCTGCCTTTAGTTGTGGTGGTTGGTCAGGGTACTGCAATCCAGTAGATTCCAACCTCTCTGGTGTATTGCCGTTTTTGCCTGCTCTCCTCAGCTACCAAAACATAATAGTATCACCGGCCACCATGATGGGGGGAAACCTCCCTTATATCCAGCCAGTCCGTGATTCCTGATTGCCAATCCTCATTGAATGGTTCAGTACTGTTTGTAACCACCAGAGGGAGCTTCTGCTCAGAATTCATTTCTAAAACATTCATAACAGCTGTGTGTTACACCAGAGATCTGATTTAGGTGTCAGAGATCGTGTGATCTCAGGTTTTTTGTTAATCAGAAGTGTTGGTATTTTTGTCAGGGTTTTTTTTGGGTTGCAGTCAGAATTCTTTCCTATAATTTTCTATCTAGACAGATTGGGCCCCAGCGTTTCTCATTCTATTTTCTGCCTGTGTCCGTATTTTCTTCTTGTCTAACCACCATTACATGTTTGGGGGCTTCCTATTTCTTTGGGGGTTCTGCTCCGGGGCAGATAGCTTTCATCTTTCTGCCTTTAGTTGTAGTTATCTCTCCGGCTGTGACGAGGCGTCTAGGATCACCGTAGGTACGCTCCACGACTACTTCTAGTGTGGCGGTTAGTTTAGCCTGGTGTATTACTACTTTTACTATTTTTGCAATTTCTTCTCAGCTACCGAAACATAACACATTACTGGTTGGTGACACTTACAGACCCACACTACAAGGAGAACTTTCTATCTCCAAACGCTGGCGGCAGAAGTCACAGTTCGTTGGAAAACCAAGAAGTACAGGCGAGAGAGACACAACTCCCATTTAGCAGAGGCAGCGGAACACTGGCAAAGTTCTCGGAGAGTTTTCTCAGACCCTCCCATCGCACAGACCCTGAGGCGCAGGGTACTCTCACAAGGAGTGCAAAGTTTTGGAAGACGTTGTGGGAGTACTTTGCTGACCGTACCAACATCCTCTGTGATTCCTCTATGCCTTTTAATTATTGAATATCAAAGCTGGACACGTGGCATGAACTGGCTCTCTTCGCATTGGAGGTCCTGGCCTGCCCTGCCTGTCAAATTGGGGAATTATAACTGATAAGCGCATCCGCCTGACAACTGAAAATGCTGACAGGCTGACTCTTATAAAAATGAACAAGGGCTGGATTTGGCCAGACTTCTCTATACTACTGAATGATAGCAGCGTAACATAAACTCAAATCCAGTGTCTTTTTTTTGGAGGTCTATTCCCATGCACCTCTTCACACCCACACATGGGTATACGCTGATTTTGGCTATTTGCTGTTGTCCTCCTTTTCCTCATCCTCATCCTACCCCACCAGATCATCAGGGTGACCGTGGTCCATGATGCAACACCCACATAATTTTTTTAATGGGTGTTTATGATGCCCGTACCAATAAAATAGGTTATAGAATGTTCATGTATACCATCAGGGGTAAATGTTTGTCAGCCCATACACTTAGTGCATGATCCTTCCAAGTATAGGAGACCTGCTCCTTTCTAATGGAAACATTTTTTATGAGGCCTTCCTCCACATCTCGTCAAAGGGGTATTGGGGTGCGCCAACATTTTTGGCAGCCTTGCATTCAGTGCATAAGCAAACAATATGGGAGACCCATTTCCTAATAATTGGAAAATTATTTTCATTAGGCCCTCCTGTACTTCTCTTCAAAGGGGTATTATGGTACGTTCAAATTTTTGGCAGCTCTTGCATTCACTGAATAGGCAAACAGTATGGGAGACCCACTTCACAAAAATGGGAAAATCGTTTTATGAGGGCCTCCTCCACGTCTCTTCCAAGGGGTATTGGGGTGCGTCCAAATTTGTGGCAGTTCTTGCATTCATTGCATAGGCAAACAGTATTGGTGCCCAACCCCCTTTTGTACCTCCCCCATGTTGGGACCCCAGTATGCAATCGGTTGCTTTTCCATGGAGCCTTCCATCCCTGGTATCTCTCGACCAGTCCGACCAGTTCATCGGCATTCCGGGGATCACCCTGGGAAAAACTAGTCTGTATGGGCCTCAGCAGGGATTGCACAAACCAGTCTATCACCACCCATTCTACCATCTGAACAGGTGTAGAGGACTGGTGGCAGCCACTTCTGGACTAGGTGCAACAGGTCAAACATTTGGGAGAGAAGTGGTTTGTCCCGATGATACCATCAACGGTGAACCCGCTGTGCCCTGAGAGTCATTGTTACCCTCAAGCGTGCAAGAATCTCCTTTTTTAGCTTGCAATACTTTTTAGCGTCCTGCAAAAGTAGATCATAGTATGCTTTCTGGGGTTCCCCCATCAAGTATGGTGCCAGTAACTTTGTTCACTGCTCTGGCAGGAGTTTCCTCCTGTCGGCAACCCTTCAAACACAGTCTGGAAAGCCTCAACATTGAAATTCTCCATTGTAGATTCCTCAGCCTCAACAATGCAGTTCTGCAATACATGTTGCTCAGCCTCAACACTGCAATTCTCCACTGCAGGTTCTTGAGCCTCAACACTGCAATTCTCCATTGCCAGTTCTTCAGCCTCAAAACTGCAATTCTCCACTGCAGGTTCTTCAGGCTCAAAAATGCAATTCTCCAATGCATGTTCTTTAGCCTCAACATTGCAATTCTCCATTGTAGATTCCTCAGCCTCAGCAATGCAGTTCTCCAATACATGTTGTTCAGCCTCAACACTTCAATTCTCCACTGCATGTTCTTCAGGCTCAACACCGCAATTCTCCACTGCAAGTTCTTCAGGCTCAACACTGCAATTCTCCAGTGCAGGTTCTTCAGCCTCAAAACGGCAATTCTCCACTGCAGGTTCTTCAGGCTCAACACTGCAATTCTCCACTGCAGGTTCTTGAGCCTCAATACTGCAATTCTCCATTGCCAGTTCTTCAGCCTTTAACACTGCAATTTTCCACTGCAGGTTCTTCAGGCTCAAAAATGCAATTCTCCAATGCATGTTCTTTAGCCTCAACGCTGCAATTCTCCACTCCCAGTTCTTCAGCTCAGCATTGCAATTTTCCATGCAGGTTCTTCAGGCTGAATACTGCAATTCTTAACTGCAGTTCTTCAGGCTCAACTGTATGATTGGTAGCTGAGGAAGCAGGCAAAAAAAGAAATACACCAGAGCAGTTGGAAACTATGAGATTGCAGTACCCTGACTAACCACCACAACTAGAGGCAGCCGTGGAGCGTTCTACGTTGGTCCTAGATGCCTCGTCACAGCCTGAGAAAACTAACTACACCTAAAGATAGAAAGAGGAAAGCTATCTGCCCGGAGCAGATCCCCAAAGAACATAGAAAGCCCCCAAACATGTAATGGCGGTTAGACAAGAAGAAATACTGACACAGACAGAAAATAGTATGAGCAAACGTTGGGGCCCAAACTTACTAAATAGAAAAGGATAGGAAGGGCACTTACTGCAATCCCAAAAAACCCTGAAAGCACCAACTCTACTAATTTCAAAAACACCTGAGATCACACGACCTCTACCACCTAAATTAGTTCTCTGGTGTAACCAAAAACAAAACAGCAGCCACTGAAAAAAACTGGAAAAAGCAAATGTACAAACATCAGTGGCTGAACTGAACTGAGAGGGCAAAAGCCCCCAGAAGGGACCCTGAAGGCCCCCACAGAAGTGCAGGACAAATGCAAAAATCAAGCACAAAAACAAAAAGAAGAAAATGTCTTATCTGTTAGCAGGAGATTCAGACACGACACAGCAGGCTACCAAGGAAACAGGAATCAAGGATTGAGAACAGAACAATTGATCACCGGCAACCCTGATGGGAAGGCGACTCCCTTATATAAGACCAGTCAGTAACACCTGATTCCCAATCCTCACAATCTTCACTGGACAGTCCAGTACCGTTTGTAACCACCAGAGGGAGATTCTGCTCAGAACTCATTTCCATCCTATTCACAACAGTACCCCCCCTTGAGGAGGGGTCACCGAACCCTCATTTGAGCAACCAGGTCGGTCAGGATGAGTTCTATGATAAGCACGGATGAGTCTCCTAGCATGGATGTTCGAAGCAAACACCCAAGAATTGTCTTCCTGACCATAACCTCTCCATTTAACCAAATACTGGAGTTTCCGTCTAGAAAAACGAGAATTCAATATTTTCTCAACCACATACTCCAGATTGCCCTCAACCAAAACAGGGTCAGGAGGCACAGTAGTAGGAACCACTGGCTCAACAAACCTCTTCAACAAGAACTTGTGGAACACGTTATGGATCTTAAATGTCCCTGGAAGAAGCAAACGAAAAGAAACAGGATTAAGAATCTCCATGATCTTATAAGGTCCAATGAACCTAGGCTTAAATTTAGGAGATGCCACTCTCATAGGAATATTCTTGAGGACAACCAGACCAAGTCCCCCACTTTAAACCGAGGACCATCAGTCCTATGCCGGTTAGCAAACCGCTGGGCCCTCTCCTGAGAGAGGGACAACCTCTCCACTACCTGGTCCCAAATCTGTTGCATACGCTCCACAACAGAGTCAACACCTAGACAGACAGAAGCCTCCGTCTGTCCCGAAGAAAATCGAGGGTGAAACCCAGAATTACAGAAAAATGGAGACATCAAAGTGGCAGAGCTAGCCCTATTATTAAGAGCAAACTCAGCCAAAGGCAAAAAAGAGACCCAGTCATCCTGATCAGCAGACACAAAGCATCTTAGATAAGTCTCCAATGTCTGGTTTGTTCTCTCAGTTTGACCATTGGTCTGAGGATGAAACGCAGAGGAGAAAGACAATTGAACACCAATTTTAGAACAAAAGGTCCTCCAAAATCTGGAAACAAACTGGACTCCTCTGTCAGACACAATGTTCTCAGGAATGCCGTGTAAACGAACCACGTGCTGAAGGAACAAAGGCACCAATTCAGAGGAGGAAGGCAACTTAGGTAATGGCACAAGATGTATCATCTTGGAAAACCTATCGCAAATCACCCAGATGACGGTCATTCTCTGAGAAACAGGGAGGTCGGAAATGAAATCCATAGAGATATGGGTCCATGGTCTCTTGGGCACAGGTAATGGCATCAACAAACCACTAGTACGAGAGCAAGGCTTAGAGCGAGAGCAAGTCCGCAGGACTGCACAAACTCCCTGACATCACGAGACAAGGTAGACCACCAAAAGGACCGACTAACCAAGTCTCTGGTACCAAAAATTCCGGGATGACCGGCCAACGCGGAACAATGAATCTCAGACATTACACTCTTTTTCCACTGGTCCGGGACAAACAATTTCCCAACAGGGCAGCGCTCGGGCTTATCCTCCGGACACCCCTCCAGAGCCAGTCTCAAATTGGGCGAGATGGCGGAAAGAACTACACCCTCTTTCAAAATAACAGAAGGATCAGATAACTCAGGAGAGTCCGCCAGGAAACTCCTTGAGAGGGCATCCGCCTTAACATTTTTAGTGCCAGGAAGAAATGAAACCACAAAATTAAAACGTGTGAAAAACAAGGCCCACCTGGCCTGTCTAGGATTAAGTCGCTTGGCAGATTCTAGATAAACTAGATTCTTATGGTCCGTAAGGACCACCACCTGATGTTTGGCTCCCTCCAGCCAATGTCTCCACTCTTCAAAAGCCCACTTCATGGCTAATAACTCCCGATTACCCACGTCATAATTACGTTCAGTGGGAGAAAATTTTCGAGATAAAAAGGCACAAGGGTTACTTTTAGAGGTCTCTGGATCTCTTTGGGACAAAACGGCACCTGCCCCAATTTCAGAGGCATCCACCTCCACCTGAAATGGTAGAGAAACATCAGGCTGCCATAGAACAGGAGCAGAAGTGAATCTCTGCTTAAGTTCCTGAAAAGCAGAGACTGCCTCAGGAGGCCAATTCACCACATCAGAACCCTTCTTGGTCAAATCAGTTAATGATTTAACAATAACAGAGAAATTACCAATAAATTTACGATAAAAATTGGCAAAACCCAAGAATCTTTGAAGAGCCTTTAATGAAGTAGGTTGGACCCAATCACAGATGGCCTGAACTTTGACCGGGTCCATTTCAATAACAGATGGGGACAAAATGAATCCCAGAAATGAGATCCTCTGAACGCCAAAAAGACACTTTGATCCCTTCACATACAGAGCATTCTCTCTCAAAATCTGGAACACAGTCCGAACATGTTTTACATGAGAGTCCCAGTCATTGGAAAAAATCAAGATATCATCCAAATAAACAATCAGAAATTTATCCACAAAATCCCTGAAAATGTCATTCATGAAGGACTGGAAGACAGAAGGAGCATTAGTGAGCCCAAAGGGCATCACAAGGTACTCAAAATGCCCTTCAGGGGTATTAAATGCAGTCTTCCATTCATCCCCTTGCTTAATGTGAATAAGGTTATATGCCCCCTGAGGTCAAGCTTGGTAAACCAAGTAGCGTTTTTCACCCTGGAAAACAGATCAGAGATCAAGGCTAACGGATATTGATATTTCACAGTAATATTGTTCAAGAGACGATAATCAATACACGGCCTTAATGAACCATCCTTTTTGGCCACAAAGAAAAAACCGGCACCCAAGGGTGAAGAGGATGGTCTGATATGACCCTTCTCCAATGACTCCTTGATATAAGACCGCATAGCGTCATGTTCAGGTACAGACAAGTTAAAAAGGCGACCTTTAGGGAATTTACTACCAGGCATTAATTCAATAGCGCAGTCATAGCTCCTATGGCGAGGTAAGGATGCAGATTTACTTTCGCTAAACACATCAGAAAAATCAATCAAAAAGTCAGGAACATCCTGAGCCTGGGGGGAGGCAGAAAAAACAGGAGTGTTGGTATTAACACATTGGCAGCCCCAACTGGTAACAGACACAGATTTCCAATCCAAAACAGGATTATGAGACTGTAACCAAGGGAAACCCAGTACGATAATGTCATGCAGATTATACAGAACCAAAAATTTGCAACTCTCCTGATGATCAGGTTCTACCCTCATTATCAACTGAGTAGAGAACTGAGGTTTATTCTCAGCCAAAGGGGTAGAATCGATCCCCAGTAGGGGAATAGACTTCCGTAGGGGTATCAAGGGAAACCCACAACGTTTAGCAAAATCAAAATCCATCAGGTTAATAGCTGCTCCAGAATCAACAAAAGTCTGAGCAGAAAATGAGGACAGAGAGCATATCAGGGTAACAGTTAATAAAAACTTAGTCTGAACACTACCCAAGACAACTGAGCGTGCAAAACGTCTTCCCGCTTAGGGCAGACTGAAATAGCATGAGAGGCATCACTACAGTAGAAACATAACCCATTGCGCTTTCGAAATTCATGACGCTGTGCCCCAGAAACCACTCTATCACACTGCATGGATTCAGAAGCAGGTTCACAAGGCAACATTATTCCACGCATACCTTTCCGCTCACGCAAACGTCTGTCAATTTGAATCGCTAATGACATAGAATCATTGAGACCAGAGGGAACAGGGAATCCCACCATAACATCCTTTACATTATCTGACAGTCCCTTCCGAAAAAGAGCTGCCAAAGCGTCGTCATTCCATTTGGTCAGGACTGCCCACTTACGGAATCTCTGACAGTATAACTCAGCGTCCTCAAGCCCCTGACTTAATGCCAACAAAGTTTTTTCAGCTTGATCAGTGACATTAGGCTCATCGTACAATAACCCCAAAGCCTGAAAAAACGCATCAACATCACTCAAAACAGGATCCCCAGGTGTCAGGGAAAAAGCCCAATCCTGAGGGTCGCCGTGCAGGAGAGAGATGACAATTTGAACCTGCTGCGCTGCGTTCCCTGAGGACTTAGATTTTAAGGCAAAAAACAATTTACAGTTATTTTTGAAATTCAGAAACTTAGCTCGATCCCCTAAAAACAAATCTGGCATGGGGATCCTAGGTTCCACAACAGGCAACCTAGCAAGATAGGTAGCAATACTCCGAACTTCAGTGGCAAGCTGATCCACACGGCCAGACAACTGTGCAAACTCCATTGAGAGAGAAAAAAAATCCTCCTCAGCACCCAGAGATACAAAGGGAAAAAAAATGCAACAAACAGAAAGAAAAAAAAAAAATCTCTGACAACTCTGACAACTTTTTTCTTTCCACAATATTTTTCCCTTCTGTGAGTACCATATAATTTTCAGTTTGGTCCGGTGATACTGTTATGATTTGGTAGCTGAGGAGAGCAGGCAAAAAAGGAAATACACCAGAGCAGTTGGAAACTATGAGATTGCAGTACCCTGACTAACCACCACAACTAGAGGCAGCCGTGGAGCGTTCCTACGTTGGTCCTAGATGCCTCGACACAGCCTGAGAAACTAACTACACCTAAAGATAGAAAGAGGAAAGCTATCTGCCCCGGAGCAGATCCCCAAAGAACATAGAAAGCCCCCAAACATGTAATGGCGGTTAGACAAGAAGAAATACTGACACAGACAGAAAATAGTATGAGCAAACGTTGGGGCCCAAACTTACTAAATAGAAAAGGATAGGAAGGGCACTTACTGCAATCCCAAAAAACCCTGAAAAGCACCAACTCTACTAATTTCAAAAACACCTGTGATCACACGACCTCTACCACCTAAATTAGTTCTCTGGTGTAACCAAAAACAAACAGCAGCCACTGAAAAAACTGGAAAAAGCAAATGTACAAACATCAGTGGCTGAACTGAACTGAGAGGGCAAAAGCCCCCAGAAGGGACCCTGAAGGCCCCCACAGAAGTGCAGGACAAAATGCAAAAATCAAGCACAAAAAACAAGAAGAAGAAAATGTCTTATCTGTTAGCAGGAGATTCAGACACGACACAGCAGGCTACCAAGGAAACAGGAATCAAGGATTGAGACCAGAACAATTGATCACCGGCAACCCTGATGGGAAGGCGACTCCCTTATATAAGACCAGTCAGTAACACCTGATTCCCAATCCTCACAATCTTCACTGGACAGTCCAGTACCGTTTGTAACCACCAGAGGGAGCTTCTGCTCAGAACTCATTTCCAGCCAATTCACAACACTCAACACTGCATTTCTTCAATGCAGGTTCTTCAGACTCAACACTGCAATTCTCCAATGCAGGTTCTTCAGGCTCAGCACTGCAATTCTCCACTGCCTATTCTTCAGCCTCAGCACTGCAATGGTCCACTGCAGGCTCTTCAGTCTCAACACTGCAATTCCCCAATGCAGTTTCTTCAGCCTCAAAACTGCAAATCTCCAATGCAGTTTCTTCAGCCTCAAAACTGCAATTCTCCAATGTAGGTTCTTCAGGCTCAACACTGCAATTCTCCACAGCCAGTTCTTCAGTCACAACACTGCAATTCTCCACTGCAGGTTCTACAGGCTCAACACTTCAATTCTCCAATGCAGGTTCTTCAGGCTCAACATTGCAATTCTCCACTGCCTGCTCTTCAACCTCAACAAAACAATTCATTGCATTGGCAAACAATATGTGAGGACCAACTTCCTAATAATGGGAACATTGCTTTCATGTGGCCCTCCTATACGTCTGTTCAAAAGTTTATTGGGGTGCGTCCAAATTTGGGGCAGGCCTTGCATTCGCTGCATAGGCAAACAGTATGGGAGTACCAGCTTTCTAATAATGGAAACATTGCCTTCAGTTGGCACTACTACATGGCTCTTCATAGGGGTATTGGGGTGCGTTTAAATTTGGTGCAAGGCAGGCCTTGCATTCAATGCATAGGCAAACAATATGGGAGAACCACTTCATAATAATGGGAACATTGTAAACCGGAGGCCCTCCTGTAAGTCTCTTCAAAGGGGTTTTGGGGTGCGTCCTAATTTTTGGCAGCCCTGCCACTCACTGCATAGGCAATAGCAGTATAGGAGACCCACTGTTTAATAATGGGAACAAAGCATATCTGGCTGATGGATGAAAAGTAAAGGCCGCCTGATGGCCCTATAAAAATACGCTTTGTGACTTTCAGAGTCCCTCCTTCATAAATGAAACAGGATGTTTCGGATGATGTGTCACACACCACATTGCCAGCTAATGTTGAAAAATGTTAAAATGACATTTCCCATTGAATGCATTTGTCTTGTATGAAAGCAATTCTAAAGTTCAAAAACGCATCAAAAACGCTACATGTGAACATAGCCCAAGTGATGGAGGAGCATTTTTGTTTTTGGTTATTTATTTTGCCTTATATACAAGTCATTACACTGGAAAAGGATGTTCCTTAACATACAGTATTTCCCAGGAAAACCCATTATGGTTTAGTTTTTGTGTGTTTTATTGTGAGTCTGTAAAAGTGGTGAAATACTCTGACAACATTGGTCACAGAAGTGACCTGGAAGTCAAAAATGCTTCCAGGGGTCTTCCCCATGAGGTTCTCATGTCATTTGAGAACTGTTCCCATCGATTTTTCGCTATTTCTAGTCCCTCTAAAGACTGCTGGGGGTGCCATGATAAAAATGCTTGAGTTTCCCATGGACTTAAACTGGGCTCGTCGGGTTGGGTGTTATGAATGTTTTAGAGATGAATTCTGAGCAGAAGCTCCCTATGGTGGTTACAAACAGTACTGAACCATTCAATGAGGATTGGCAATCAGGAATCACGGACTGGCTGGATATAAGGGAGGTTTCCCCCCATCATGGTTGCCGGTGATCAATTGTTCTTGTCTCAACTTTGTTTCCTGGTTCACTTGGAAGCTTGCTGAGTCTTGCCTCTTCTCCTGCTCTCAGATAAGATATTTTCTGTTTTTTGTTTTTGTGCTTGCCTTTTGCATATTTCTCTGCATTTCTGTGAGGTTGGCCAGGTTCCCCTCCCCGGGGGGCTTGGTCTCCTCTCGGTTCCTCTGGAGCCACTGTTGTTTGTTCATTTGCCTTTTCCAGTTTTTTCTGTGGCTGCGGCTTAGTTTTGTTACACCAGAGAACTAATTTAGGTGGTAGAGGTCGTGTGATCTCAGGTGTTTTTGCAATTAGTAGCGTTGGTTTTTTTAGGGTATTTTTGGGATTGCAGTTAGAATCCTTCCTATCCTTTTCTGTCTAGGCAGATTGGGCCCCAGCGTTTGCTCATACTATTTTCTGTCTGTGTCTGTATTTCCTCTTGTCTAACCGCCATTACATATTTGGGGGCTTCCTATGTTCTTTGGGGATCTGCTCCGGCGCAGATAGCTTTCCTCTTTCTATCTTTAGGTGTAGTTAGCCTCTCAGGCTGTGACGAGGCGTCTAGGACCAACGTAGGAATGCTCCACGGCTGCCTTTAGTTGTGGTGGTTAGTCAGGGTACTGCAATCCAGTAGATTCCAACCTCTCTGGTGTATTGCCGTTTTTGCCTGCTCTCCTCAGCTACCAAAACATAACAGTTGGGCACCCAAGCTGTCCAATATGCTCAACCCGAGCAACGAGCACCCAAGCATTTTAGTGCCTGCCCATCACTAGTTACAATCTGTCAATGTGGCTCTAAGCTTGATGGTTATACGTAGTATTAGACATAGAGCTTGGTAGTTACTAAATAAGGTAATTTCTACCTTTGAAACATTTTACTATTGCAACAACTGAATCGTTTTAGAAATATTGATAGCATTATTACTATTCTCCACCCCTTCCCACCTTTCTTTGTAGGCATGGCAGGAGTGATGACATGCCGAGAGTTCATCAATGCTTGAGGCAGTAGGCTCAGTGATGACGGTAGGCGGCACAAGAAAGCAAAGCAAAGACTAGAGATTGGCTTCAGTGGTCACATGGTGTTGAAATGATGTGATCACTTTAGACAAGTCAAAAGAGTTGAGTGCGAAGCAGCAGAAAGGTGGCATTGGAGTGGCAGGAGGTGAGTAAGTGTGATGTAGGGTCAGGGCCATAGTCGTGGCTGAGACTCTTGCGGACCCTGGTCTTCGGTCACATACAAGCAATGTCCTTTTGTCAGTATACTTACCTCTCTGCTCTCTGCACCTTCAGGGTCTCCTCTGAGTTGCTGAAGACCCTTCAACACGATTGCGCACAAACAGAGACACAGTCCAGTTGTAACTTAAAACATAGAACTTTACTTCTTTCTATTCGCAGCACATTCTTACTAGATACAACATGAGCATAGGGTTCTATACAGTCCACATTCTCCACTTTCCCTGCACTCCTTCCCACGTTCTTTAGTACGTGCCCAGGTCATACCTTCTCATCTCATACCGCAGCGTCTTCCCTGTTCAGACTTACTACACTCAGGAGTTCCCTTGTCCGTTTTGCCCCAGACAAGAGGGTATCTGCCCATGCAGTAATGAAATATGATATGCTTAATAAGTGACTAAGCCACAGTAGATTCATCAATGAAAATTACATAAGTGATGAAGCAGCTATAGGCAGCAACACTCGTTGGGCAGATCGGGCCCTGTGACACTCCATTGGGTAATTTTAATCATGTGTATCATTGATTTGCAACGTGAACCTTCATAGGGAACAGGGTTGCATATATTTTTTATAATAGACTTTTTCTTTGCTAGTAAATATTTGATTCAACCTCTGCTCATGCCATTGAGTGATATGCCATATTTTATTTATGTAATTTTCATTGATGAATATGCTGTGACTTTGCCACTTATTGAGCATATCATATGAAATATTAGGGCATGAGATGTATAATTCCATCTGGGGGTTCATTCATTTCACAAATGCTATCTATTACCCTGTTGGTGTGTTTAACATTGAGGATTTGTACTATTTGATTCTACATTAATAAATGATTATTTTCTTTCACTTGCCTGCTTTTCATCATTGTTTTTTTCAGCATGTCTTTTTTGTATGGTTTCAATTGTTTTTAATGTGTCATTGCCTTCCTGGCATTTCTGTCTGAATAAAGCATTTTTTATCTTTGATCTGGGGCCGCTGTGTGTACAATATTGGTTTCGCTCTTTTACTTCTTGGTCTGCATTCTTTTTGGCATAGATACAATTTTTTGGTCGCCCGTTATTGCAGTTTAATGCAGTGTTGCTGAGAACAAA
Source organism: Oophaga sylvatica (assembly GCA_033576555.1). NCBI lineage: Eukaryota > Metazoa > Chordata > Amphibia > Anura > Dendrobatidae > Oophaga > Oophaga sylvatica. Next base: position 5,454,104 of record JARQOD010000005.1, on the reverse strand, counting down.
ATAAACAATACTGGTGTTCTGATTTTTTTCTTATTACACCATTTACCAATCATATTAATTATTTTTATACTTTGATAATTTGGGTTATTCAGGACTCAGTGATACCAAATATGTGTATATTTTTTTTAATTGTTTTATTTTGAATGGGGTGAATGGGGGGTGATTTAAACTTTTATATATTTTTCTATATTTTTAAACTTTTTTTTTTTTACTTTTTACAAGCTTCAATAGTCTCCTTGAGAGACTAGAAGCTGTGATCATCCGATTGACTATGCTACACACAGGAGGGCTTCAGCCCTGTCCTGTTTAGCAGAAAAGCTCCCTTGCTTTGAGAGTTGCTATCTGTGACAACCACACACCCGGGTTGTATGCCAACCTATCGGCGACCCAAGGTCATGTGACACAAGCGCCGATGGGAGGGGTTAGAGATGCGCTTCGGGTGTGAGCATGTTTAATGCAGCTGTCAAAGACTGACAGCAGCATTTAACTTATTAACAGCAGCGGGTAGATCACGATTCGACCAGCAGCTGTTATGGGCACATGTCAGCCGATGAAATCTAGATTATGAGCCCCAATGAGGACAGTGCCGATAATGTCTGTAAAGCGTTGTAGAATTAATGGTGCCATACGAGTAAAATATATATATATATATTATATATATATGTGCTACTGTAAAAGTCAGAAGGCAGGTAAAACCTAGGATTTACCAGCTGTTGAGAAATGTTAACATTTACCTAGATTTCACCGGTAAAAGTCCAATTTTACTTTTCATTTTGAGCTTTTACCGACGGCCTCCGTAAATGTCCAGATTGACTGGTAAATTCTAGGTTTTACCGGCCTTCTGACTTTTACAGTAACATATATACTGTATATATTATAAGTAGTGTTGAGCGATACGATAATGTAAATATCGGCTATCGGCCGATATTAGCTCTATCGGCCTTTCGATAATTCGTTTCGATATTTTCGTCTTATCGAATACCGGAATCGGATTTGTCACTGTCACTGTGAGTGTCCGTCGGTCGGGTCTGTCAGGAGTCAGCGGCACTTACCTGGCAGAAGATCTCCAGCGGTCACGGGCTGGACTGCTTCATGGCCGCCATCATCTTTCCCCGGCGGTCACATGCAGTTTCTCGCGATAACTGCAGTGACTGCTGGGTAATCCCGGCCTAAAGCAGTCAGTCCGATGACGTCACCGCCGGGGAAGCAGGTAATCAGCTGTGCTGCGCGGGATGACAGGCTCTGCCTGTCATTCTGATGTAGCAGAGCTGGATCGTCGTGGGACACTCGTTACTATGGACTGCGTCGGTCAGGTGGTATACTTTTTTTTTTTTTTTTCATTTTTTTACAGGAGATCGATGGCGTCGCAGGATGACACTGTAATAAAAGTAATAAAAGCTGTGTTTTTTTTTTTTTATTAAATTAAAAAACTTTTTTATGAACATTCACCCGTCCGGGTACATAAACAATTTAACTATTTACATACAGTGACCCTGTCCGGGTTATTTATAATTCTTTGGCAGGGGTGTTCCAGGTACCACCTGGTACTCTTCTGATGCTTGCCAAACATCCGAGGCACCAAGGACCACCAGGACCTGATGACGTCATGTGGCCTGTACAGTCAAGTCGTGACCCGCTATCTGGGTCTGTGTGGCCACCTCTTTCATCTCCCTCCGGGTCTGGAGCCCTATGTCACGGACTGTACGAACCCCAGGGGGCCTAACAGGCGCCGGGTACGGGCCAACTATACTTATCATGTCCATAGCTGGGGCTGCTGAGGAGACCACTGAGGGAGGCTGGGGAGATTTACGGCGTGGGGTGGGCACTTTTGCAGAGGCCTGGATGTGGGAGGCTGAAGGCTCCGGGGGTCTCACAGGTTCCTGACACTCTGGGGAGTAGGGGTCGCACCTGGTAACATTTAGGGCGTACCATCCATTGTAACCCAGTGTCGGGTGTAAGTCACCAAGTCTCCTGGCAACAGGTCCCTCCCCATGTGTCCTTCTGGGAGGTGAGCCTCCACGTCCCGCCGGTTCACAAAAACTTCTAAATAAAGTCCAGGCTCCTGGATGAAGCCCCAACCACCTTTCAATTTAAAGTTCCGTACTGCACCCTTACGCCGCGGCTCCCTCAGGGTTCCTTTATCTTTTCTCATCCGGTCCTTATCTGCCCGGTCCTTCTCCAGCTGACGTTGGTGAAGTTTTTGGGATTCTCGCTGCTCCCTTTGTCGCTCTGCTTCCTTCTCCCAACGTCTCCACTCTTCCTCCTGACGCCGGTTGAAATTCTCCTCCACCAGCAGCTCCATATCTCCACCATCAAACTGCAGCTTACAGTGTCCGGTTTGCGGCAGCTCTCCTGGCGCCCCCCAGTCCTGGCGGCGCTCACCTGCGGAGGAAGCAGCCGGCTCTGGAACAGATGACAGTCGGGGCTCCGGTACAGGCAGGTAGTGCTCTGGTGCCTGCGCGGCCTCCTCCATGAGGACGGGTGTCGCTTCTTCTGTCTCAGCGACGGGGGCAGACAGCGGGATCTGGGGTGCTGCCGGTGCAGCGTTTTTTGCACGAACGGGTGCCTCCACTGCGACAACGTCAACCGGATCACATTGCAAGGGCTGGGATGCCCGCACGGACTCCTCTACTAGAACGGGTGCCTCACCTTCCGGTACAGACACTTCAGGTAAGAGGGATTGGCGCCCTCCAAGTTTAGTTTTAGGGCACGCCAGCTGGCTTCCATCCTGGCGACCTCCTCCCGGTGCCGGGCCAGGCCTCTTAGGGTATCCTCCGCTTCTTGCAGCGTAGGAGGGTTTCCAGGCCGGGTGCCCAACGGTGGTTCCGTGGCGATCGGGTCGCTTCTGTGGGGGGAGAGCTCTGACTGCTCCATCCCTTCACACTTCTGCTCGTGTCCATTAGCCATCTCTGCCAAGTCACATGTGTCATTAGCATCTGGAGAGGGCCCCTCTTTTGTAGTGAGGCGGGACCTTCGTGTTAGTTTCCGCACACTGAGGAGGATGAGGAGGCGGAACTCAAGAGCTGTGGGGCACGATCTTACATTGCAGTACCATTTAGAGCCATCGTTTTCGCGTCACTGAGTGAGTGTGTACACCCATGAAGAGCACGCCCTTCTTCTTCACCAGTGCCTCGTCGTGACGCAGATATGGCGGAAAAATGGCAAATACATTCTCTGATGATTTTAGCAATTCTCAAGCACAAAACCAGTTCAATTCAGGCACACAGGACTCGCTTATAGCGAGCTACAGAATCCTGTTCGTGACGCCCAAGTTGAGTCGCACAGAACCAGAGGTTTTTGGGGTACTCGGCACCGAGCCCGTCGACTTCTATGGGGTATGTCACGGCTTTACCCGGCAATTGAATCAGAGTCTATTTTACTATGTAGAAGTGTATAAACTATAAATATATGTATATATATATGTTCACGATGACATGTTATATATATATATATGTATTCTATGTGTGTATATTTAGTGTTTACAAGGAAATAAAGGGTTTTTTTAGTTGCGATATTTTGTTCCCATAGACTTACATTGGACTTCCGGTATCGAAATCGGATATCGACGATATTTAGTGCTATCGGCGATACAATTTCGATACGATATTTTTAGATATCGAGCAGTATCGCTCAACACTAATTATAAGATTATTTTGGACAGTGTTTCCTTCGAAAATCGAATGTTTAGTCTTCCATAGATCCTGCGGCTTGGTTCCTTCACATTAGCTTAGATAAAATAATAATAATATTCTATCTAACTGAAGCCACGACAAGTAGGCGCGTTATTTACACAAATTACCTTTTGATGCCGATTTCAATCTTGCCCCCATGCAAATGCCAAAATCCCTGCATTAATGTTCCCCACTGAAGACCGAAAGCTGCGATAAGTAAGTTGATGCCGACGCTGCTGAATCCATATCTTTTCAAAAAAGTCATCAAGAATCCGAAACCAACGAAGATCATGACGTGCACATCCTGAAAAACTGTGTAGAGAAAAAGAAGACTCGATTACCAGATCACGCATACTATTTCCATTCATCTACTTTAATGACCAAACCATGTTCTACATTTCAGCCATTTTGATTTTTTTTCATTTGATTCTCTATTTTTTAATATTAATGATTTTTCAACAATAGATTGTTTGGCTCTGACTTCTGCTTCACCCACCGATCAGCTGATTTAAAGAGGTTGTCGGGTCTTAAATGTAACTGCAGACTTGTGAATCCTCGCATCGTGCACTCTGGTGCTGGGAGGGGTGAGCGTGAGACGTAAATATGTGATTTGCATTCATGCATTCATTTGCCAACTAGATGGGTACAGCCTTACGCAATGCAAGTGTACTGAGAAATGACAGAAACAATCTAGTCTGAATGTGGTTGTAATTATGCAAATAGCGTACTTGTGGTCACATGGACACCCGCTCCTGGCGCCGGCATCGGAGAATCCTCACAGCTGTACGCAATGTGAGAATTCACAAGTCTGCATAGTCACATAGAGTATTTTTTACAAATAAAGGACTTTCCAGACTCCACTCCATTACTAACCCTGGGCTTGATATCAGCGGACGTTACACAGCTGATATCTAGCCTAAAACCATTACCCCGATTGCCAATGCACCAAGGCAATTGGGAAAAGCCAAGGCTAAGTGCCAGAATTGGCATCACTAATGGATACGCCATTTCTGGGGCGCCTGAGAGCTAATCATATTATGTTTGGTAGGGGCCAATATCCATGGATCTTCACAACATATGAATATCAGCCGGCAGCTGTAGCTATCTGCTTACCCTTTTCTGGTTATTAAAAATAGAGGAGACTATATTTCATTTTTTTTAGGGGTCACCCATCTATTTATATAATTGACTTGTAATGTTTTCATTTCCTGTTCTGTCCAGATGTCACCGTATACCGGAATTCCAAAGGGAGGAAGTTCACCGACCGCCATATTGGGACACCCAAGTGATGGGTGTCTCAATATGGAAACTGCTGCTGGTAGCAACATATCGCACGGTACCACCAACGGAACACCGTCGCACCACACAGACACACACACTATACGCCGTACGCACCACACACACACACACACTCACACACACTCTCACACACTCACACTCTCACATACTCACGCAGCCTCTTGCGCGGTACCACTAGTGGAACACCGTCACACTGTGCCTGTGTGAATTCCACACAGGTGCAGTAAATCATTCGGCTGATCCCGATGGCACATGCGCGATGTGTCTACAGGCAGAGGAAGTCGGTCACATTAAAGGGGTTTTCCCACGAATGAAAGTTCATTTTAAAAATTGTCTGTGTCTGACCGTGAACAGAGCATACCACATCTCCTGTGTAGCCCTGGTGTTAGGCACACGCAGTACCCTGGAGAGTGTGTGGCGAGACAGCAGTTTAATGCTAAATATTCATTCACTCAACATATACTAGACACACCCTTAGGGTAGTGGAGTTTACTCTTGAGGGAGTGGTCAAGGTATGTGTTGGAGTGATTTAGTCAGTCTAGTTCCTGTCTTCGGACAGAGAAGACGTCTGGAGTTTAGTTCCTGACTTCAGAGAGAGAGGACGTCTGGAGGGAGGAAGGAGTCCAGATTGCTCTATCATCAGTTCGAAAGTGGAGTCTAGTATAGGTGCTTTAATTCACCTTAGTCTAGTCAGAGCTGTACCTCATCAGCATACACTGGAAGGAAAGAAGAAGTTTAGTGCAGAAAGTCTTCAGCATCCTGTCTAAAGGACGGTATAAGGTTCAGAGACGTGCTCCTGCCTATTGATAACTGAGCATCTGTAACTAACTTTGAAGTGAAGGAAAAGAAAGAAGTGACTGCTCGACCCTTGGCTAGTGTGAGTGCTTATGTTACCAGCGAGGACAAGGCGAAAGGCACAGTGGTTTATTGGAATAGTGCTTACGGATTGAAGAAGTCCTGCACATTGCTCCCGGTCACTGGGGACCGAAGGATCACTACTGTTTCAAGCATAGTGATAAGAAAACCAGGAATTTACCGGACCCTAGGTCGCGGCAAACAAGCCCCTTATAGTCAGTACGTAACTGGGGTCAGGGGAAGTGAAGACTTTGAGTCAGTGCACGACAAGATAAGAATTCAGCTTCTTCGCAGGAAGGCTCCTAACACAAAGCTGACTGGGTGGTACAGCTATAGATTAGCTGGAGATATTGAGGGAACTACGCTTCAGGCTGGTTGTACTCGTTGTATTGGAAGTAAAGGAGGCCCCTAACTTGTCCAGCTGCTGTCTCAAGATACACTCTCCTTGGATCAGCCTCCCTGGGACCTGCCTGAACATCTTACAAGTAAAGGTATGGAAAGACGCTGACCGTGTGAGACTGTGTTCTTTATCTGCACCCGACTTCACAAATCCCATAGACTTTGAGGGACCAGTCCACCTGTAGGGGACCCGACATCTAGCTGCATCACCATCCCCTCAGAGATCTACAGCAGCGCTGGTACATATTACCAGAAGACTACAGGTGGCGTCACGAACTGTACATAAACCTATCCCCTGTAAATATATCCCAACATACGCCAGACCGCCCGGGCCACAGACCGAGCCACAGCTACCTGTGACAAAAACCCCATAGACTTCCATGGGCTCGGCTCTGAGTACCCCATTGCCCTGGTAATCCACAATTGTGGTGGCGGGTCGACACAACTTGGCGTCACGAACAGGATGCGAAACTCGCGAAATTGCGAGCCCTGTGTGCCTAAGGACTTGTTTTTGTGAAAAAGGACTGTTTGCACTTTTGGCGCCAAAATCGCCATTTTTGTCGCCATATTCGCGCCCTCAGGCGCTGGAGAAGAAGGTGGGCGTACCTTCGTGGGCGTCTACCCCCCTGTGGCGCGAAGAAATGCCTGCCCTCTCAAAGTGCTATTACAACATGCGATCCTGCCTACAGCAAAGGAGGTCCGCCTCCTCTTCACCTTCCCTGCGAGGAGGAGGAGACGCAAACCCCACCTCCACGGAAGAGACGGATGTCTCCGCAGGAAGAAGAGAGAATCTTCTGGAACATCATGGAAGCAGGACGTGTGCAGCCGAGCGGGGAAGCGGAGGAAGGCAGGCCCCGTGCCCCAGCCAAGCTGCCACCATCACAGGAGTCTTCTGTGATCCTGCACCTGCAGCAGGTGTTGCTAGAGATAAAAGAAGAAAATGCACGCCTGAAGAAGATGGTCCAGTACCAACCTGGCTTTGAAGAGATCGAGAGACGCCGGCGTACCCTGGAACAGCGGAGGCTGTGGGACACGGTGATCTCTCCCCTCAACGACCCCCCACGATTCCAGATACCGAAGAGTCTGCTGCCCAAGGCGAAGGAGCAACCGGAGGCTCCCCCCGAAAGTACCGATCCCGATCCCACCGGTGAAGCGGTGGAAGCGAAGGAGGTTGAGGAGGTACAGCCAATCCCGGAACGCCCGCCCGGCCAAGAGGCCGCAGCAGATGATCGGTCCCCGGCAGGGACACCGGAGGGGTCCTGTCCGTCACTACCAGATGTGGACTGGGACGAAATGGCGCGCCTGGATGACGTCGCCTATACGCCCAGTGGGAACAGGAATGGCAGAGTCGTGAGGAGAAGAAGAAACGCCAGCAGGAGGAAGAGCGGGAAACTCAGCGGAACCGTCAGCGACAATATGCCGAGCTGATCGCGGACAAAGAGAGTGTCCGGAGAGATAAAGGTACCCTGAGGGAACCGCGGCGGCAGGGGTGTGTGACTGAGTTCCAGCTCCGGAAGGGCTGGGGCTTTATCCGTGAACCGGGCCTCTACCCAGGGGTCTTTGTCAGCAGGCGTGATGTAGAATCCCACCTACCGCAAGGCCATTCCGGGAGGGACTTAGTAAATGGAGACATCGTCACGTACACACGGCATTGGGGAATGAAGGGATGGTATGCCTTAACGTCACCATCGTCCGTGACCCCGTCCCAGACGCAGGTACCGTCACCATTACCGCAGCGTCCCCGTCTCCAGCTCAAGCAGAATCCGGCCGTGCCCAGCATCGCCCCTGCAAATTCATCGCAACTAGCGACCCAGAGTTCATCGCAAAAGAAAGTTATATCTTCATCGCGACATGCGACCCAGTCTCAATCGCAATCCATGACACGGTCCATATCGTTAACTGTGATTGAAACGCAATCGGTGTCACGTGAAGAGAATGTACCCGTTGCGCCCCTAGAGGTTCGCACAAGAACTGTGGCGACTCAGACCCTAATCGCAGCACATGATTTGCTAGTCCTGGGATCTAGGGCCCATTGCATTGTTCCAGCCCCCGGGGGTGGAAAGTGTATTTGCAGAAAATGAATAAATAGTAAAGAAAAAGTGGTGAGATCCATATCGGGTCTACCAAAAGTAAAAAAAAGTTTGAAATGTTTTATAAAGTTTTGCACAAATTATATAGTGAATATATATATTCTAACTGTAGAATGCCCGGCTGGGTAAATGATAAATAGTAACCAGAAAAGTTGCACTTTCGTATTATGTGATTTGATATAATATGTCTTTGGTTTTACAATGGACTTTGAGGTTGAGGACTGTGCTAACCCAGAACTTACTTGTACATAGTTGCGCTTCGGTGCTTTCTCTTGGTTTTACATAAACCAGTACAACTACCTCTGAAAACAAAACCCGTGTGGTGTGGCACTGAGTGAGGTCTGCAATTGGATGTCCTGCAGCCCACCAGGACCCACGTTGAAGGTTTGGTGCGGGTCCTTCACAAGTATTTATTGAATGCTATTTGATACTTTTGTATTTCTATATGTAAAATGTTATTGTTCGCAAAGTTCAAGATATTCTCACCTCCCGGATGGGAAGAAGTTATTGTTTAATGTTTTCATGCATAAACAAAATGTCTCTTTTGTATTTTACAGCCCGGGAGTGCTGTCTTTTACCATGGGGGAATGTGTAGCCCTGGTGTTAGGCACACGCAGTACCCTGGAGAGTGTGTGGCGAGACAGCAGTTTAATGCTAAATATTCATTCACTCAACATATACTAGACACACCCTTAGGGTAGTGGAGTTTACTCTTGAGGGAGTGGTCAAGGTATGTGTTGGAGTGATTTAGTCAGTCTAGTTCCTGTCTTCGGACAGAGAAGACGTCTGGAGTTTAGTTCCTGACTTCAGAGAGAGAGGACGTCTGGAGGGAGGAAGGAGTCCAGATTGCTCTATCATCAGTTCGAAAGTGGAGTCTAGTATAGGTGCTTTAATTCACCTTAGTCTAGTCAGAGCTGTACCTCATCAGCATACACTGGAAGGAAAGAAGAAGTTTAGTGCAGAAAGTCTTCAGCATCCTGTCTAAAGGACGGTATAAGGTTCAGAGACGTGCTCCTGCCTATTGATAACTGAGCATCTGTAACTAACTTTGAAGTGAAGGAAAAGAAAGAAGTGACTGCTCGACCCTTGGCTAGTGTGAGTGCTTATGTTACCAGCGAGGACAAGGCGAAAGGCACAGTGGTTTATTGGAATAGTGCTTACGGATTGAAGAAGTCCTGCACATTGCTCCGGTCACTGGGGACCGAAGGATCACTACTGTTTCAAGCATAGTGATAAGAAAACCAGGAATTTACCGGACCCTAGGTCGCGGCAAACAAGCCCCTTATAGTCAGTACGTAACTGGGGTCAGGGGAAGTGAAGACTTTGAGTCAGTGCACGACAAGATAAGAATTCAGCTTCTTCGCAGGAAGGCTCCTAACACAAAGCTGACTGGGTGGTACAGCTATAGATTAGCTGGAGATATTGAGGGAACTACGCTTCAGGCTGGTTGTACTCGTTGTATTGGAAGTAAAGGAGGCCCCTAACTTGTCCAGCTGCTGTCTCAAGATACACTCTCCTTGGATCAGCCTCCCTGGGACCTGCCTGAACATCTTACAAGTAAAGGTATGGAAAGACGCTGACCGTGTGAGACTGTGTTCTTTATCTGCACCCGACTTCACAAATCCCATAGACTTTGAGGGACCAGTCCCACCTGTAGGGGACCCGACATCTAGCTGCATCACCATCCCCTCAGAGATCTACAGCAGCGCTGGTACATATTACCAGAAGACTACAGGTGGCGTCACGAACTGTACATAAACCTATCCCCTGTAAATATATCCCCAACATACGCCAGACCGCCCGGGCCACAGACCGAGCCACAGCTACCTGTGACAAAAACCCCATAGACTTCCATGGGCTCGGCTCTGAGTACCCCATTGCCCTGGTAATCCACAATTGTGGTGGCGGGTCGACACAACCACATCTCCTGGGCAGGGGAGGAAGCAAAAGACAATACTGACATTACAGCAGGGGATCACAGAGGATTCATTTTGTGAGGTAAAATATTTCACAAAATGTTTTTAAACAATATTTTACCTCACAAAATATATCCTCTGCGATCTGCTGTAATGTCAGTATTGTCTTTTGCTGCCTCCCCTGCCCAGGAGCTGTGGTATGTTCTGTACACGGTCAGACACAGGGGTGAGAGGGACGGAGCACAGGGGGAAGACAGCTCAAATGGGACAGCACATGAGGGGAGAACACAGCACAGGAAAGAGAGAGACAGCAGACAAGGCGGATAGCACATGGGGTAGACAGGTCAAAGAAGAGAGCACAGACAGGAGAAGTCAGCACATGGGGAGAGAGAGAGTGGATAGGTGGGTGAGCACATGGGGGGGAGATTATCAACTCTGCAAAGCCTGCCCCTATCGTGACATCACCGCCCTCCCGATGAGATAGCATCGGGCCTCCATCTAGTTTTTAATAACCAGTAAATGCAAAGCAGACAGCTGGAGGTTGACATTAATAGTCTGGGGAGTTCTATGGGTTTTGGACCCTTCCCAGATTAATAAGACCAGCTCACAGCTGTGTGCTTACCCTTGGCGAGTTATTAAAAATAAAGGGGACCCACAGCATTTTTTTTAGCTATGTGCATGTACAGAAAACTACACATGCATTGCAGTAACTAATTATCTCATGAACATCTATCTATCTTTTATCTATCTATGCTTTATCTTTTCAAATCTAACACCTGAACATCTGTCATTTCTATTCTGCATTTTGTTCCGGTACATGTGACATGGACGGCAAACAGATGACACACTTTTATGTCACTTGTGAGAAACGTATTGGCATCCTTGCTGCCGGAGGAAAATGGACATGTCCATGTGTGGGACACACAGACACATGGTCCCTGTGAACACACGGACATGCGCTCAGCTCCATAGAGTTAAATGGGCCTATGTGTGAAAGTGGTCTCCAGTACACGTGAAAACTGTCACCACGTGTACGGGAGACACTGACATGTGAAGGGGGCCTTACATTGTGCAGTGCCCATTAATGGTATTGCAAGCTCTCTGCCACTCGCACGAATAGGGGAAAGCCTCAGGAAAAAGAGAAGCATCACTGGCGCTGTCTTTTGCTATTAAACCCCTTTTATTACTGGTCACTGATTAAACCTCAGTAAAAACGATGTTGTGAGAAACAATAAAAGATGTGTCTGAAAAAAAGCATTTTCTGATCCTGCACTAGGATTTTCATTAAGGTCAGGAATTTATGAATATTGTGGTTTAGTTTCACTGTTTCAATCAATCAAAGACCTATAACAACTGTGAGACAGTGAGAGTATGTGTGTTGAATGGGGTGTACATTTCACCTAGATACTTTGCTGACTGGTATAAGGGAAATGTATGGCTTTGTAAACTAGTGGTAGAGAAAGGTCACTACACCTTACATTCAGTACACACTTGCAGCTCAGGCCTGAAACCACTCAGCTGTTAATTAGGAGACCAGAAGTAGGTGTCTGCGAACACAGACAGAGAGCTCGCTTAGTCTGGACAAGGAGTCCAGGCACAAGAAGGAGTCTCCAGGAGTATGAGCTGTCTCAGTCTGGGTGCTCGATGTACCCCGGACACAGGAGTAGTCTCTGTGAGAATCCATGCGGATAGCTGCTGAATAGGAGGGGAGCTCTCTCAAGTCTGGACGTTGAAGGTGCCTTCAGACACAAGGAGGAGACTCTGTGAAACTCCATGCTGGTAAATACTGAACATATGTGTTGTTTTGGCCCAGGCTGTTAGAGTCTGGACCCGGATAGAAAGGGAAATCTATCTAAGTGTAATTAGTGGCTGGACAAGCCCAGGGCTTATGTTTATGATTTGGTTTTGATTATGTTCTGTTTGCTGTGGACTTTAATAAAACTGGTTGCGGCCAGTTTTTACCAGAACTGCTGTCTGTGAATGAACTGTTTCCGTGCCACTCCGTCTACCCGGACGGCGATCCCAGAGCTATATCCCCTGAAAAGCTTACACAACGTATAAAAGAACTTTTTTTTATCACAAAAACATATACTGTATGCGTATGTGCTACAGTGCAAATGCTTCCCTATTTTAATTAATCTCAAGAGTTTAGTGAATTCATTCATTTGTTCCCAATGTGTCTATTCGATGTCTGATGCATACGTGCTTGGTGTGTACGTTTTTTTTTTGTGGTATGTGCTGACATCACACTATGTATTATAAATGCCATTCTTTTTTGGGTAATAGAAAAAATGAGTGAGAGGGTTACTAAATTAATACGGGTGAAGTACCTGCATTTTACCTCTAGATGTCACTGTAACAATGGAGAACTTTTGAATTCTCAGGAGTATAGCTACAGCATTTGTTATCCATCCCTAGACACGGAGACTTGGATATATTTTTCAAGCACGCCGAATATATTTTTAAGCACGCCAAATTCACTCCGCTTGCACCCAAGCATGCTCAGATAGCACCTAATCCGAGCACTCATCACTAATTGTAACTATACAGGGGAATACAAATATTTTCCACTGTAACACAGACATCTAGTGGTCAAATACAGGTACTACACCCCTAATCATTTTGAAAATGTATCACCCAGATTTTCTGAAATTCTGCATGTTAATCCAAAAGAGAACTGCACTTATATTACATAGTGTGATGTCAGCACCTTCTTAAAAAATAATGAGACAAACAATACACACCAGGCACGTGTACATCAGACGTCGAATAGTGAATAAATTAATTCACTAAAGTTATGAAAATAATTAAATCAAATGAAATAAATGCAATGAAATTGGGAATTATTTGTGCTGCAGCATTTATGTGTCACAGTTTATGAAAACAGTTATTTTATATGTTTTTATGACCTTTGACCTTAATGTTAGCAGAAAGAACCAAGCCAAGATATAGAAAAATACCAAGAAAGGTCTCTTTCTCGTTTTTTTTCTATATCTTGGCTTGGTTCTTTATTCTTATTCAGTGGCCTGCATATATGGTGATATATTATATATATATATATATATATATTATATATATATATATATATATAATATATAAAAATATATTCTTATAATATTTAGGTATATGTGTTTTATAAAATCTTCTGTAAAGATATATACAGTGCCTACAAGTAGTATTCAACCCCCTGCAGATTTAGCTGGTTTGATAAGATGCAAATAAGTTAGAGCCTTCAAACTGCAAACGAGAGTAGGATTTATTAACAGAAGCATAAATCTTACAAACCAAAAAGTTATGTTGCTCAGTTGAATTTTAATACATTTTAAACATAAAAGTATGGGTCAATTATTATACAACCCCTATGTTTAATATTTTGTGGAATAACCCTTGTTTGCAATTACAGCTAATAATCGTCTTTTATAAGACCTGATCAGGCCGGCACAGGTCTGTGGAGTTATCTTGGCCCACTCCTCCATGCAGATCTTCTCCAAGTTATCTAGGTTCTTTGGGTGTCTCATGTGGACTTTAATCTTGAGCTCCTTCCACAAGTTTTCAATTGGGTTAAGGTCAGGAGACTGACTAGGCCACTCCAACACCTTGACTTTTTCCCTCTTGAACCAGGCCTTTGTTTTCTTGGCTGTGTGCTTTGGGTCGTTGTCTTGTTGGAAGATGAAATTACGACCCATCTTAAGATCCTTGATGGAGGAGCGGAGGTTCTTGGCCAAAATCTCCAGGTAGGCCGTGCTATCCATCCTCCCATGGATGCGGACCAGATGGCCCGGCCCCTTGGCTCAGAAACAGCCCCACAGCATGATGCTGCCACCACCATGCTTGACTGTAGGGATGGTATTCTTGGGGTCGTATGCAGTGCCATCCAGTCTCCAAAGGTCACGTGTGTGGTTGGCACCAAAGATCTCGATCTTGGTCTCATCAGACCATAGAACCTTGAACCAGTCTGTCTCAGAGTCCTCCAAGTGATCATGAGCAAACTGTAGACGAGCCTTGACATGACGCTTTGAAAGTAAAGGTACCTTACGGGCTCGTCTGGAACGGAGACCATTGCGGTGGAGTACGTTACTTATGGTATTGACTGAAACCAATGTCCCCACTGCCATGAGATCTTCCCGGAGCTCCTTCCTTGTTGTCCTTGGGTTAGCCTTGACTCTTCGGACAAGCCTGGCCTCGGCACGGGAGGAAACTTTCAAAGGCTGTCCAGGCCGTGGAAGGCTAACAGTAGTTCCATAAGCCTTCCACTTACGGATGATGCTCCCAACAGTGGAGACAGGTAGGGCCAACTCCTTGGAAAGGGTTTTGTACCCCTTGCCAGCCTTGTGACCCTCCACGATCTTGTCTCTGATAGCCTTGGAATGCTCCTTTGTCTTCCCCATGTTGACCATGTATGAGTGCTGTTCACAAGTTTGGGGAGGGTCTTAAATAGTCAGAAAAGGCTGGCAAAAGAGATCATTAATCCACACATGTGAAGCTCATTATTCTTGGTGCCTGAACTACTTCTTAATACTTTAGGGGGACCAAACAGGATTCTTGTGGTTTGAGGGGTTGAATAATAAATGACACTCTGAATTAACGTTTAACGTTTTAAAAAAAAAAAAAAAATTAAATTTTTTTTTTTTTGCTGCAGTGCATTTCCCACTTCCAGGCTGATCTACAGTACAAATGTCACAATGCCAAGTTAATTCCGCATGTGTCAACCAGCTAAATCTGCAGGGGGTTGAATACTACTTGTAGGCACTGTACATATATATATATATATACATATTTTCATTAGTTCTTATATATAATAATTTTTATTATTTTTTACTGCTCCCTCAGTAATTGTGTGATTTTTTACCTTAATGCTAGCAGCAAAAGTTGAAATTAAACCAGGAAACAAAACTAAACAGCAAACGTCATGATCTCCTGAACCTGACTAGTGAAGGATCAAAAACATTTTTGTTCAGACACATCTTTTATTGTCGCACCAACACTTTTACTCAAATTTTATCAGTGACCAATTATCAAAACTTTCCATGATATTCTCTTCACAGTTTTACCATTCACATGAAAAGGAGAGAACTTGCAGTACCACTAACAGCCACTACAAATGTGTGGCGCTGTGACACTTCTCATTCAATCAGCTGATTGTGGAGGGTTGAAAGTCAGACCTCCACTGATCTGATATTGATGGGCTCTCCTGTGGGCTTGTGCACATGGCCATATTTTTGGTCCCAGTGCAATCCGGCAAAATATCAGATCGTGCTTGGACCAATGTTACTCTATGGAGCAGTGCACATGTCAGATTTTCTCGGCTCGGTCCATGGAAAATATTTTGATGCATCTAATTATCGTATCGCACTTGATCATGCAAGTCAATGAATCCATGGAAACCATCGGAGCGCACTCGGATGACATCTGAGTGCAGTCCAATTTGGGTGCACTTACACAATGGTGAAGATGGAGAATTTTTTTCTCCCTCTTCTTCTCATCCGAGAGAACCAAAGCACACTGTGATCACACTCTGATCAAAGTGTCTTTTGGAAGAGCCGTCTCACCCTGCCTTTAGACTAAGTCATCAATATTAAAGTCATAGAAAACCTTTTCAAGAATAGAGTTTTTGTCCATTTGAGGGCCAAGCTAATTACTACTCAGATATTATTATATATTAGTTTATACTGTATATATACAACCCCTGGCAAAAATTATGGAATCACCGGCCTTGGAGGATGTTCATTCAGTTGTTTTATTTTGTTGAAAAAAAACAGATCACAGACATGGCACAAAACTGAAGTCATTTCAAATGGCAACTTTCTGGCTTTAAGAAACACTAAAAGAAATCAAGATCAAAGAATGTGGTAGTCAGTAATGGTTATTTTTTTAACCAAGCATAGGGGAAACATTATGGAACCACTCAATTCTGAGGAAAAAATTATGGAATCATGAAAAACAAACAAAAAAACCTCCAACACATCACTAGTAGAGTTGAGCGAAACAGGTCGGTCAGATTCATAACTTTCGCCAAAGTTGGGTTTCCCAGAATGCTTTCTAGCGCCTTTTTTCAACCAATGATCAAGGACGTACACTGTGGGCAACGAGATGACATGAGCAGCGTTCACCACCATCTTAGAGAAGGGCATTGCAATGATTGGCTTGCTTTGGGGGTGTCATAGTGTCTATAAAAGCCCTGACCGCCGACCTCCATTTTACTTCTGCCGATCTTAACAGTAGGGAGAGGTTGCTGACGCTGTTTATCAGTAGGGAGAGAGTTAGGGCAGGAAAGAGAAGTTCTTCTGTGCTTGTGCTGATAGCAATTGTGCTGTACAGTTAGTGTGTAGTGACAGGGGAGGAATTTCTTGTGTGCAGCAGCGCTGGTTATTAGGCTGCCTGATAGCTGTATTGCTGTGTGTACACTGCTGTGCAGACTGCTTTTTACACAGCATTAATACTTTTATTCTTTTTTTCTGCACAGTTACCGAGCGTTCAATTTTTCCCACACTGTATAGAGCTGTAAGCTCCTCACACACTACTGTGTACCGGCTGGTATCACGGACAAATACATGCTGACTATCTGTGTGTGACTCCGGAAATATATGTGGAGATTAAAATTTTACCCTACACCGTATACAGCTGTACGCTCCTCATACAGTACCATATATCTGCTGGTATTATTGTTACATTTTCCCAAACATGAGGAAGTATGGTGGAAGAGGCCGCGGACGTGGGCAGGGGGGGCCAGCTGGGAATGATGGTGGTGGTGGTGGTGCATCTGCTGGTAGTGCCAAAAGCACAATAGCACCTAAGGCAGGAGGTTTTGAGCCTGCATCATCGTCTGGCTCCAGAAGGCCTGGAAGGCTCCCTTTTCTGGGAGTAGGTAAACCGCTTTTAAAGCCGGAGCATCAGGAACAGGTTTTGGCTTACATTGCGGAAACAGCCTCCAGCTCTATCGCCTCCTCTACTGAAGTTTCAAAAAATGCAAGCACTGAGTCTTCAGTGCAGGCTCCTGGTCAGGAGCAACCCTTTTCCTTGTGTTCTTCACCCCCACCAAAAGTGAAGGATGCTGCAGACCACACTTCAGATTACTCCATGGAGCTCTTTTCACATACCATGCCTGGGTTATCAAGTCAAATCCTGAATTCCCCAGTCCAAGATGAATCTGACATGGAGTGCACTGATGCACAGCCACTGCTAGATGATTCTGCTGGTATATTCACCCAGAATACTACATTGCCCACGCAGTCAACTGAGCCAGATTCTGACCCTGATGAAGGTCAGGTGCCCCTTCCCGCATACTATACCACCTTACACGGTGACACAGAGGAAGGTGCAGATGAAATTGAAGAGGAGATGATGGATGACCCAGTTGTTGACCCGGATTGGCATCCATTGGGGGAAGAGGGTGCCGCTGGCAATAGCTCAGAAGAGGAGGAGGATCCGCGGCAGGCATCGACATCGCAGCTGCGGATATCTGGTAGGCCCGTAGCAGTCCAAAAAAGTGTTAAAAAAATAAAAAGATTTGCAGTATAGCTAGGCCAGATGGTCAAATTAGCACAGCGTGCAAGCCCTGAAAATTTAGCCCATAGTAGGAAGAGTGCAGTATGGCACTTTTTTGACCAAAATCCTATTGATGAGGCAAAGGTTATCTGTAAGAAGTGAGGAAGGACCTTTAGCCGAGGGAAAAATCTCTGAAATTTGAATACCAGTTGCATGCTTAGACATGTAAGCACCATACACTTGCAAGCGTGGACGGACTACAAAACCTCACTGGCTTTGAACGCCTACATTGCCAAACTGATCTCATTAGAGATGATGCCCTTCCGTTTGCTTGAAAGCGCAGCTTTCCAAGAGCTCATGGCCTACGCTGTCCCACACTATGACCTACCCAGTCGGCACTTCTTTTCTAGAAAAGCCATCCCTGCCCTCCACCTGCATGTGAAAGACCGCATTGTCCATGCACTCAAACAATCAGAGAGTGGAAAGGTGCACCTCTCAACAGATACATGGGCTAGTAGGCATGGCCAGGGCCGTTACGTGTCCATCACTGCGCACTGGGTTAATGTGGTGGATGTAAGGTCCACAGGGGACAGCGGCGATGGGACAGTGCTGCCTAGCCCACGGTATAGGCAACAGTTGGCTGTAGGCGTTCTACCCTCCTCCTCCAGAAGCAAAAGCTCATCGACAGAGCACAGTCGCACGAGCACTCCATCCGCAGCTGCCAGTGTTGCACATGAGGTGTCCCACTATCGAAAAGCTAGTGTTAAGCATCAGCAGGTTGTTTTCAAGATGGTGTCTTTGGGCAACAACAGAGACACCGTGGAGGTACTGGCCGACTACGTGCAAGCGAGAAACTGAGTCATGGCTGGGCAGTCTACATCTTGAGCCAGGCAAGATAGTCAGTGATAACGGACATAATTTTGTGGCGGCCATTGCTCTGGCAAAACTCAGACACATACCTTGCCTGGCTCACACTTTGAACCTGATGGTGCAGTGCTTCATAAATAATTATCCGGAGTTACCAGCCCTGCTCCAGAAGGTGTGAAGACTGTGCTCGCACATCCGTCGCTCGCCCATAGACTCCAGTCGTATGCAGAGGCTGCAGCGATCGCTCCACCTCCCCAAACACCGCCTAATCATAGACGTTGCAACAAGGTGGAACTCCACCATGCACATGGTTGAGAGGCTGTGCGAACAGAGGCAGGCTGTAATGCATTTGTGGGAGGATACACGGGCAGGCAGTTTGAGGGCAGACGTAGAGGTGTTGGGTGTGCAGTGGTCAAAGCTGAAACACCTCTGTAAAGTCCTTCAGTGTTTTGAGGAATGCACACGGCTGGTAAGCGCTGACGACGCCATCATAAGCATGAGCATCCCACTTATGCGTCTGCTCATGCAAACTTTGATGCACATTAAGGATCAGGCATCTGCAGCGGAGTAGGAAGAGTAGGAGGAGGAGGGAAGCCTTGATGACAGCCATTGTCTGCTCAGGTAACTGTCCTGGACAAGGTGGAGGAAGAAGAGGAGGAGGATGAGGGGATGATTATTTTGGGTAGAAGGATGCTTCTCAGGGGGCAAGAGAAAATGTTGGCTTGCCAAGTTCAGGTACAGGGTTTGTGCGTGACTGGAGGGATGTGGATTTGGCAGAAAGTGCTCCTCCACCCACCACTGGCAGTGCATCATTGACACATGAAACATTGGCCCACATGTGTGACTATGTCTTGCGGATCCTAAAAAGGGACCCCCGCAGTGCCAAAATTATGAAGGATGACGACTACTGGTTGGCCAGCATCCTCGATCCACGCTATAAAGGCAAATTACAGAACATCATGCCACAGGAAAACCTAGAGCTAATATTGGCCAACAAACAAGCAACTCTGGTAAACCATTTGTTAGAGACATTCCCAGCACACAGCAGCGGTGCAGGTTCTACCACGAGGCGTACTGGGCAACAAGGAAGAGGTGTTCGTGGTGCACACAGCCGAAGTGGCGTTGGAAACGGGGGTTTCATGACCATGTTGTGGTCTGATTTCTCGAGTACCGCTCACACGACTGTTAATACTGAATCGATTGCAACAGACAGGAGACAGCAGTTGTCAACTATGGTTCAAAATTACCTGTCCTCCCCTATCGATGTTCTCCCTCACAGGTCATTCTCCTTTGACTACTGGGCCTGTAAACTGGACACCTGGACTGAATTGGCACAATATGCCTTACAGGAGCTCGCTTGCCCTGCTGGTAGTGTGCTATCAGAAAGAGTCTTCAGTGCTGCTGGATCAATCCTGACTGAAAGAAGGACCCGGCTGTCGACACAAAATGTTGGTGATCTCACCTTCATTAAAATGAACCATGCCTTGGTTTCAAAGGATTTTGTACCACCTTCCCTGATGACACATAGGTTGCCAGCTAAATCGCTCGCTTTATCCTCCTCTTCCTCCGACTTCTCCAATTCCTCCATTTGTAGCTGCTGAACGTCCAGCCTACACCTCAACATATGCCAGTTTTTCCACCTCCCTAACTGGACTGTACCCCCCAGGGCACCTGGCGCACCCGGGCAAGTGCCGGGGCCCTGAGCAGGTGGGGGGGCCCACTCGCTGTCAGAGACACGACGTACTATGAGGGGCCCTGTGCCAGGGCCCATGAGTTGGCCCCCCTGCTTGCTCAGGGCCCAGCCCTTGCAATACTTACCTCTCCCTGCTCCACCGCTGTGACGTCTTCCACGTTTCCTGACAGTGACATTCAGGTCAGAGAGCGCATTGATGTCACGTCTGTGCGCCCTCTGCCTGAACAGTCACAGCGCAGAGAGCTGGAAGATGGCGACGCTGAGGAGTCCAGAGTAGAGCAGTGCCCAGCGAGGAGAGGTATTTCATTTTTTTTTTTTAATGTTTGGAGCAATATATGGGGAGCATTATACACTGGAGAATTATATATGGGGCTCATCATACACTGGAGCATTATAAATGGGGCCAATCATACACTGGAGCATCATATATGGGGCCCATTATATACTGGAGCATCACATGGAGCCCATTATACATGGGACACTATATATGGGGCCCATTATATTTGGAGCATTATATGGGGCTCATGATACACTGGAGCATCATATATGGGGCCCATTATATACTAGAGCATCATATGGTGTTCATCATTTATGGGGCATCATATAGGGCCCTTTCTATATGGAGCATCATATGGAGCACACATGGACCCTATTCTATATGGAGCATTATATGGAGCCTAATCTGTATGGAGCAATATATGGGGCTCATTATTCTGTATAGAGCAATATGTGGTGCCCATAATACTGTATGGAGGACTATACTGTCGGTTTTTGAGCTATTTTTGAGTTTACAATAGATATCTCTCATGTAATGTAAGAAGTGAAGTATTTGGATTTGTACTATTCCTATATTTCTCTGCCGTATCGGAGCATCATGAATTGTGATATGTGTTAAAAGGGCCCACTGAGACTCTTTGGCCCGGGGCCCACGAAAACCTGGAGCCAACCCAGCCCCCCCCCACAACTTTAGCCAAATAACCCCCAGTTTTCAATGCGTTACTATTATTATAAAGTAAATTAAGGTTAGCAAGCTTAAGTAATAAGAATTGATGTCATTGGCATTGAAATGGGCACTATAGGTGTGTTTACTGTCCTCCTCTCACTGGCGACTGTTATTCCCCATTGATTTGCATTGGGGTCGGGTTTCGTTTTTGGCTGAACTTCGACAATTGACCGTGAGTTAGTCGGCCGATCTCGTTCGACTCGACTTTTGGTAAAGTCGGATGGTCTGAAACCTGACTCGACCCTCCCAGAGGCAAAGTCACTCATCTCTAATCACTAGTATTTTGTTACACCACCTCTGGCTTTTACAACAGCTTGCAGTCTCTGAGGCATGGACTTAATGAGTGTCACACAGTACTCTTCGTCAATCTGGCTCCAACTTTCTCTGATTGCCAGATGAGCTTTGTAGTTTGGAGCCTTGTCATGGACCATTTTCTTCAACTTCCACCAAAGATTTTCAATTGGATTGAGATCCGGACTATTTGCAGGCCATGACATTGACCTTATGTGCCTTTTTTCAAGGAATGTTTTCACAGTTTTTGCTCTATGGCAGGATGCATTATCATCTTGAAAAATGATTTCATCATCTCCAAACATCCTTTCAATGGATGGGATAAGAAAAGTGTCCAAAATATCAACTTGTGCATTTATTGAAGATGTAATGACAGCCATCTCCCCAGTGCTTTTACCTGACATGCAGCCCCATATCATAAATGACTGTGGAAATTTGCATGTTCTCTTCAGGCAGTCATCTTTATAAATCTCATTGGAACGGCACCAAACAAAAGTTCCAGCATCATCACCCTGCCCAATGCCGATTCGCGATTCTTCACTGAATATGACTTTCATCCAGTCATCCACAGTCCATGATTGCTTTTCCTTAGCCCATTGTTACCTTGCTTTTTCTGTTTAGGTGTTAATGATGGCTTTTGTTTAGCTTTTCTGTATGTAAATCCCAGGCGGTTTCGTACAGTTCGGTCACAGATGTTGACTCCAGTTTCCACCCATTCGTTCCTCATTTGTTTTGATGTGCATTTCCTGCTTTGGAGACATATTGCTTTAAGTTTCCGGGCTTGATGCTTTGATGTCTTCCTTGGTCTACCAGTATGTTTGCCTTTACAACCTTCCCATGTTGTTTGTATTTGGTCCAGATTTTAGACACAGCTGACTGTGAACAACCAACATCTTGTGCAACATTGCGTGATAATTTACCCTCTTTTAAGAGTTTGATAATCCTCTCCTTTGTTTCACTTGACATCTCTCCTGTTGGAGCCATGATTCATGTCAGTCCACTTGGTGCAACAGCTCTTCAAGGTGTGATCACTCCTTTTTAGATGCAGACAAACGAGCAGATCTAATTTGATGCAGGTGTTAGTTTTGGGAATGAAAATTTTACAGGGTGATTCCATAATTTTTTCCCTCAGAAATGAGTGATTCCATAATTTTTCCCCTATGCATGGTTAAAAAAAATAACCATTACTGACTACCACATTTTTTGTTCGTGATTTCTTTTAGTGTTTCTTAAAGCCAGAAAGTTACCATTTGAAATTACTTCAGTTTTGTGCCATGTCTGTGATCTGTTTTTTTTTCAACAAAATATAACAACTGAATGAACATCCTCCAAGGCAGGTGATTCCATAATTTTTGCCAGGGGTTGTATATATACCTTTGTATTCTAGTAATCTGATAGTCCCTTTATTTTTATTTTTTTTTCTGCAGTGGGAGCCGTGTTTTGATACTCATATTAGTAATTAATTCAAATTACAATTAATATTTGTAAAACTGCTAAAAAAGCAGAAACACAATTCCATTGTGATGTTTGTTGTCAATTTTTGAGCCAAAGCCAGAAGTGATTTCAGAAAGTATGAAAATCAAAAAAATGACATGTGAAGTTCTTATACTCCTATTTCCGCTTGAATTCTCCTCTGACTTTGTCTCAGATACTGCAAAGGTTTGGGTAATTAATCATGATAAACTTTTTTTGGGAATCCGTCCCTGTCTTTCCCGGTGGGTTAGCCATCATATTTACTGGAAATAGTAACCACTGAAATGTAACCTGTTCCTGGCAGTTCAGTGTGAGACCACAGAGACCTGATCTATAATGATACCGTAGCCTTGTTATTATAGTGGGTCTACTATTTTCTACATCTGGACATCATAAATGATGAGAGGACATTATGAATAAGTTACTCACTCAGACTCCATGCTTTCTCTTCCTCCTACACACAGATAGCATGGAAACCCCTCAAATTTTACATTTTTTACTATTGTCTGGATCTATGTTGGCATAAGAAAATCATGCAATGAAATTACAGCTTCATATTATGCAGGTCATAGGCTTTACATCAGTGTCAGACCTTGGTATTGGACCAGCCAACCATCAAGTATTGATGAGGATTAGTGATGAGCAAGTATACTCGTTGCTTGGGTTTCCCGAACATGCTCGGGTGGTCTCCGAGTATTTGGAAGTGCTCTGAGATTTAGTTTCTGTTGCCGCAGCTGCATGATTTATGGCTGCTGGACAGCTTGAATACATGTGAGGAATGCCTGCTTGTTAAGGAATCCCCACATATATTCAGGCTGTCAAATAGCTGCAAATCATGCAGCTGCGGCAACAGAAACTAAATCTCCCAGCACTTCCAAATACTCGGAGATCACCCGAGCATGCTTGGGAAAACCTGAGCAACGAGTATACTCGCTCATCAATAATGAGTATCCTTTGACTCTGCTCTAATGGCAGATATTGGGGGACAGAAGTATCAGGCAGTTGAGCAGTTACCTACTCTCCTCTCCCCACAGGGAACACATGAACATTTGGCCAAGTCAAGTGCATGTATATGGGAAGACAGAAGAGATCGCTGGTTTTGTGTGTGGCCTATAGATGTCTAATGTGTATGGCCACTCAATGGAAAGCTTTTACTTTAAGTTTCACTATCTTTTGGCATTCACATGGATCAAGACAAGGGGCGCAAAAGTAATGATGTGTGCTACTCCATTAACACAGTGCTGCAGCTGTCATGTCAGCAGTTCCTACATCAGAACAATTAGGGGTTTGGATGCCCAGAGGTATTACATACCTCAAGCCTATCCACTCAAGTACACCTCCAACTCTTTCCAAAAAGCTCAAGGTTAGAGATGAGCGAAAATATTTGATTGGAATTTATTTCTTCTTGAATATTAAAAGCAATCATGTTATTCAAAATACAAAGTTATTTTTAAATCATTCCACAAAAAAAATTCAGTAAAATAGCGGCTACCTTCTCCTGAACTGTAGAGATCTGGTAAGAGGTTAAAGAAAAACTAATGCTGACCTCACAGCTCATGTGTCCTGCTGCCTCGCACCGTCTGGTACTCAGCACCTTTTTTTTCAATGTTCCTTGTCGCTGGCCTCCTTCCTTCCATGTCAGGCCTACAGACACTGAGTAGACCTCTTATGTAGCTGCACACACTGATATCACGGCGTGCGTCCTACAATGTGCTAAATAGACCACGGCCAATGTGCGTCAGAGTATTATGATGTCATGACATTCTCCACAATGGCAAAATGTGCAGAGATATCAGAGGTCTAGACTGTGCCGGAAGCCCCAGCATAGAGCAAAGCATGCTGAAGAGAATGAGGACAAAACAGAAAGATGGGCAGAGGACTGGACGGTGGGCCAATTGGGTGGCGGGACAGGTCAGTGTCGAGGAAAGTATTATTAGATTTGATATTTACATCCCTGCTAAATTTGCTGAATTTGGATCAGATTTAATCTTTTCAACTTTGGTCTCTTTCCTTTGCATAGAGAATAACTTGATCACTGGGGATTTGGCTGGTGGGGAAGTGAACAAGCTCGATAATGGTTCTCTGGAACCCAATAATAAGACTTCACAGACCCATTCTGAATGGAGTGGAGGTGGGCATTTGCTTCATACATTGTCTATGGGACTGCGCTTGGCTATGTCCAGCAGTCCCATAAACAATGAATTTAGAAAAGTCACCACGTACGCACCTATTTTACATTCAGGATGGGGCGGCCCATCAGTTGCTGGGACTATATGGATAGAGGATAACTAGATTTTGGGGGGAATAACACTTTAATCAGTTCCTGACCAGCATAAAATATACCATGTGGACACCTATGATCATGTGATTGACAGGTCTTACTGTAATATAAGGTTCACTAAGCACAATGTGGCTTGTAACATAAAAAAACATAAGCGGTAATTAGCTTCTTCTGACTTCTCCACAGGTTCTCTGGCTGTATCTGACAGATGGATACCTGACCTGTTCCTGCAAGATTGCAAGAGTCTTACCCATGCTGTGAATTTGCAATAGTGCAGGTTTAAAGCCCAGGCCCAAGTGCCATATATTTATTGATTTATGCAAATTTTCTTCAAATAACAATGACCATTTAAAGGCTGAAGGTGGTAAATTCACTTGTGAATACCGGCAAACTGCACAACTGTGACACTGAGTCACTTCTCATGAACAAGTCGAGAGTCAGGGTAGTCAAGTAGTCCAAGGTCAAAAGCCAGGAGGGTAAGTCATAAACAGAGGAAAGAGACAAAAGCGTAGTCAGGTAATGCTCCGAGGTCAGAATACCAGGATGAAAGCGAATCAGAGGAAATGGACCAGGCAAACAGATGGTCAGAAAGAGGTCCAAGGTCAGGCAGCAAAAACATCCACACACAGAACACTTGGCACAGATAGAACAAACCATACAAAGCTGAATGTATGTCTGGCAGAGATCTGGGATTGAGAAGCTGGGCAATCACCCAAGACAGGTAACACCTGAAGGCAGCCCGGAACCTCCCAATATCAGATTGGCTGGCCGATCTGTTAATCAAAACACCAACAGCTCAGCACGCCCCTGCACCTGACTGCATGACTGAGCTGTCAGTAACTGCATCCCAGACACATTAAGGGGTGGAATCGCGACAAGAAGTATGAGTCAGTAGAGGAGATTGTGATACCTTTTGTCTTGTTCTTACCTGAGAAGTGGATATAATTGTACCCAGTCTAGTCAATGCTCTGTGAGCTAAACAGATCAGCAACAGCTGCACAAATCATTCTGGTAGTTTGCTACAGTGTACCAATCTGGAGTCAAGGTGGTTTGGCTCACAGAACATTTTCTACAGTGTAGACTAATGCATCCAATGTTGAGAACAAAACTAATTTAAATGGTTTTCCGGCATATAAAAACAATGGCTGTTTTCCAAAAAAAAGCACCACTCCTGTCCCATTTACTTTTGCTGAACCACAGTACCAAACACAACCCATTGTAGATGTGGCTCTGTTTCCAGAAAGCAGCCATGTTTTTTTCTAATCCTAGACAACCACTCTAAATATTCGATTGCAGACTTTGACCCCAAATCAATATTGCATTTGAGAGTATTTTTTTGTCCAAAATTTCGTGTATTTTGCATCATTTTTTGCTTCCACCCAATGTATTCTTCTATTTGCGCCTTTTTAAAGACTATTTTATATGTACTCTCCTGTTTGTTTTTTTGTTTTCTGTTGTTGTTTTACACTTTTTGGCAGAGCTTAGAGATTCCAGAAGCTTTTACCTTATTTATTAATTATGACGTTTTAAAACGTCTCAAACTTTGACACAACTCCATTCTCAAAAAGTCACAAAAATGATTACTGACAGGAAGGAAGACCTTTTTTTTACTTTGTTTCTAATCCATTTTGATTCATTTGGAGTCATAAACGTCAGTGAGAAAGAAGTGAGGAAAGATGAGTTTTTTTCTTTTGCATATTTTTAGAGTAAAATTCTGTACATTGCTTTATTGCACTTTGCTAAATTTCAAAATTTCACAAATCATGAATTTGCTGAAAACATCAGGATAATAAAAGCTGAAAACGATGACTAAATAAAACAAAGTAAAAATAGTTTGCCATAAAAATATCCAAGATTCTACTGAAGTTATCATGGGGACAATTTTTGAAAACAACTTTGCTTGTTTCTATAATTTACATCAAAATTTTAAAAAAGTGTTAAACAAAGTCCGATACGTTTGGCAAATCTTCACATATGACAATTCAGAGTACAGATGTTATTCCACTTTTTTTCCCCTCCCCATACTGGAATGATCATGTGAATTCTTGTGGAATTTTTAAATGTCGTAATTCATAAATCTGAGGTACTTACATTGTTAACGTCCTCTCATTCTTTAAAAGTAATGATAGTGGTAAAAGACAGCAGAAAGTCACGAGATTTCAAGAAAAATTGGTGTGTGATGAAATTTGCAACTTTTTTAGACAAATTTGTGCAAAACCTTAATACATTTCCCATTTTATCTCCAAGAAAAGGAGTAAAATAGTATGAATTTGGGCAAAACTGGATTAGAAGCCTGCAGAATATTTCATTACAAATCTTAAAGCTTTTTACATAACTGTAAAACCCATTAGATGACTGCAGTAATGACAGGAAATAATACGTTATCGCTAAGTAAGCGGAGCGTTTCCCACCTTGTATCTCGCTGATAACTGATATCTTTGTTTATACAAAATCAAGATATTTTTCTTGTGCATTTGAAGTATGCAGCTCCCACCATGTGCCAAGCTCTGGGAACGTCTCATTCTCCTTCTCAAGAACCAAAGCCGGAGGGAGACACCATTGGATTAGTTTGTAACTAACAAGGACAAAACTCTAGAGGCATATTTTTATTTTGTAGGTCCGCAGGCTACTCTATTACCTGTCACATAGCAAGTGGACTTGCCCTAATCCTGTGCCATAATACTCTGGGTTGTTGTGTAACTTTGGACGTGTGGCACATGGCGTACTGTCTCCCTTCCCACTATAGATTTACACCTGCTTATTGTGGGAGGCTAGTTATTTTAGGGAAAGATGTTGGCAAAAACTAGAGACATAATTATAGGAGGTGTATATATAGCAGTCACACCAAAGGTATAAACAGATTGTACTTAATAAAAAGAACAGGATGAGTATTGTAAGGCATCTACACGGTGACTGCACCAGCAGAATAGTGAGTGCAGCTCTGGAGTATAATACAGGATGTAACTCAGGATCAGTAATGTAATGTATGTACACAGTGACTGCACCAGCAGAATAGTGAGAGCAGCTCTGGAGTATAATACAGGATGTAACTCAGGATCAGTAATGTAATGTATGTACACAGTGACTGCACCAGCAGAATAGTGAGTGCAGCTCTGGAGTATAATACAGGATGTAACTCAGGATCAGTAATGTAATGTATGTACACAGTGACTGTACCAGCAGAATAGTGAGTGCAGCTCTGGAGTATAATACAGGATGTAACTCAGGATCAGTAATGTAATGTATGTACACAGTGACTGCACCAGCAGAATAGTGAGTACAGCTCTGGAGTATAATACAGGATGCAACTCAGGATCAGTAATGTAATGTATGTACACAGTGACTGCACCAGCAGAATAGTGAGTACAGCTCTGGAGTATAATACAGGATGAATTCAGATCAGTAATGTAATGTATGTACACAGTGACTGCACCAGCAGAATAGTGAGTCAGCTCTGGAGTATAATACAGGATGTAACTCAGGATCAGTAATGTAATGTATGTACACAGTGACTGCACCAGCAGAATAGTGAGTGCAGCTCTGGGTATAATACAGGATGTAACTCAGGATCAGTAATGTAATGTATGTACACAGTGACTGCACCAGCAGAATAGTGAGTGCAGCTCTGGGGTATAATACAGGATGTAACTCAGGATCAGTGATGTAATGTACATTACACAGTGACTCCACCAGCAAAAAGGAGTGCAGTCTGGGATAATACAGGATGTAATCAGGATCAGTAATGTAATGAAATGTACACAGTGACTGCACCAGCAGAATAGTGAGTGCAGCTCTGGAGTATAATACAGGATGTAACTCAGGATCAGTAATGTAATGTATGTACACAGTGACTGCACCAGCAGAATAGTGAGTGCAGCTCTGGGGTATAATACAGGATGTTAATCAGGATCAGTAATGTAATGTATGTACACAGTGACTGCACCAGCAGAATAGTGAGTGCAGCTCTGGAGTATAATACAGGATGTAATCAGGATCAGTAATGTAATGTATGTACACAGTGACTGCACCAGCAGAATAGTGAGTGAGCTCTGGAGTATAATACAGGATGTAACTCAGGATCAGTAATGTAATGTATGTACACAGTGACTGCACCAGCAGAATATTGAGTGCAGCTCTGAGGTATAACACAGGATGTAACTCAGGATCAGTACAGGATCAGTAATGTAATGTATGTACACAGTGACTGCACCAGCAGAATATTGAGTGCAGCTCTGGAGTATAATACAGAATGTAACTCAGTCAGGATCAGTACATGATAAGTAATTAATTTATGTACACAGTAACTGCACCAGCACAATGTGAGTGCAGCTCTTTTCAGCTGCTGCTCATTCTGGTAATTGTGTGTGCGGTTGACACTGATCCTGCTGTGTGCTCCTGAGCTCTGAGATCCACCACCTCTCCATCCAGAGACGCTCCACCAGAAGTCGCAACAATGTGGCACCTACTCCCCCCGGGTCTGCAGAGACCCAGAGAAGCCGCAAGGCTTCCAACATGAAGGAGAAGCTTGCAAGCGTGCAAGATGGCTGTCACTCCGGAGGAAAGCTGAGTGCTCACAAAGATGAGGCCGACCTCACTGAGGAGGGTTGGGTGCTGCAGAGAGCCTGGGAGTCTGTGTCCACCTATGCCTCCCGGGTCATGAGCCACGTCCGTGAGTATGAAGAAGCCAGGGCTCTGGCAAGAGCTGTGCTGCACAAGTGCCAAAGCTGCAGGTTACTCCAAACCCAGGAAGATGCAACTCCAGGTGGAGGTAAGGAGACTGAAACATGAAGTTAATGAGCTTGAAGTGAGGAAGGCATTAATCAGAGAGAAGAGTGGTCCATTCAAGAAAAAACTAATGAATGAGACAGATTTAGAGAAATGGCTGAAAACAGAGAGCAAAGGCAGATGGGGCTGCAGCCTGAGAGCCAGGTGGATGATGATGATGATGATGAGGACAAGGATGACCAGCAGAAAGCCACACCTGGCAGCCTGCAAAGTCACCCGCAGGCCACGTGCAGTGAGCTCCCTGCAGGACAGGCAATATTGACATCTGGTCGCAGTTCTGCTGGCTCTGGGGAAGACAGTGATAACAGCGGCCAGGGAGGGGCGCTAATGGCAGAGATCAAGCTCCTGGAGTCCCCAGTGTGCCTTCAGAATTTCCATCTTGGCGATGATTTACCAGAGGAGGCACTTGTGGCCCAGAAGAAAAAGGCAAAGAAAACCAAGCCAAAGCTGCAAGAAGCAGGAAGCTATGTCTATGCCCAATTCCCTGTACCCCTTGTGTCAGCTGCAGGGTCAGCTCGCTGTATAAGCCCCATTGCCCAGCCCAGTCTGGGTTCTGTTGTGGATCCAGTGCAAAAGGTGCGGGGAGAGTACAGAGCACGGAAATGAGATGCAGAGTTCCATCTCTGCTTGTAGTAGCAGGGACGTAGCAGCAGGTGCATCAGTCGAGAGGCTGGACAGTGAGGGCGGCCTGGCAGCGGGTGTACGGTCAGGCCACAATGCTGTGGTGCCCTCCCAGTGGGAGGGGGCAGTGGTCCAGTGCCAAAGGCAGCTTCGGTAGCCTCGGCGCCCTTGAATGCTTATGCCTCTGATCACTTAGTTGAGAAGCAATGGTAGTGTGAGCGGGTTACCGAGGCTATGCGTTCCGGTCCTTCCAAAGTCCTATTCTGTGTTGACACCGCTGGTCAGCAAGATCCTGATATAAAGGATCAGCCGTACCTCACAGCTGTGAAAAAAGATCAGCGGTGCCTGGTATCAACAGTAAAGCAATGGAAAATATCAACTGATGATGCGGAGGGCACACGTAAGTCCAGGGGTAAGGTCGCCTCCAGTTCTGTGGAGGAGACTGAGCCCCTTGTGCCTGATGATGCGGAGGGCAAAATATCACCCCATTTTTGTCACTGGTACAGCAGGAGTGAATGTGGAGGAGGGTATGGATGAGGAAAATTTTTTATGTAGTGGTGTGGTTACTGGTTTGGTGGAGAGTGAGGGTGTTATGGAGGTGGGTATAGCTGTACGTTTGGTGTTGATGTATTCACTGGTCAGGATGCCCCTCGGTGGTGGCAGCACCCGTTAGTAGTTATACCGCTGTCAACTCCGGTGAAATAGGGCATCCTCATCGTCTCCGGGCTCTGGGGACAGCATGTTGCAGCGGCGTCTCCTGGAGGCTCTAAAGAAGGAGGAGAGATCACTAATGGTAGAGTGTCGAGAGGTTGATCTATGGCCTTCCAAGAGCAAAAAGGGGGGATGCAGTGTGATCCCTCCCAACAGCCGGGCCAGGTAGTGTGCGTAGGAATGTGGTCCATCTTTGGTGGAGGGGCAGTGATGCATGTCCTCCAAGGTCTAAGGTTGTGGAGCTCCTGCTGAAGATGGGCTTCAAGGCTATTGACACCTATGCCTTGATACATCCCTATTCCACACCTGAGTTTGATGTCAGTTTTGTTTGGCTAGAGGGGCTTGAGCTCTTCTGGTCAAATTATGAGTTTGAAAAAAATGAGCCTGGCTGGTGAGACTTTGCCGTTCAGGCGAAGTCTCGCCAAAACCAAGTCAAGAAAGTGACCGTGATGACCTGTAACGAGTCGCCAAAGAAAAACTGTGACAAAGTTTGGTATCTGGTTAGGGGCCTGGACGTTTATGGTAAACTTATGCGTTCAGGTGGTACGGTTGCCCACATTCCATCATCTGCCTTCTTGGGAAGGGATCATATCCAGTTCTTCTACCAAGGGCAACCGAAGCTCTGTCATAGGTGCTATGACCCCACACACTTCAGTGCAAACTGTACTATGCAGAAATGTGCATTGTGTGGGGATATCGGCCACCTTGCTGCCACCTGTGTGGTGACTTAGGTTACCCATTCTGCCGTTGTCCTCGCACCTTCGCTAATGCAGTCGTGACCCCGGAGGGAGAAAGCCGTGAGGCTGATTCTGCTGGAGAAGAGACTAGCAGTGGTGAGGGAGCTGAGGGGCCATGGAAGAAAAGCAATAAAAAGACGCCTTTCCAGCTGAGGCGTCTAGACAAGCGCAGACAGAAGGAGCTGGTTGAGCCCCTGGCTACTGGGGCGGCCCCTGTCCTGGACACCAGTCTTGCTGCTGAGGCCCAGGGGAATGATGAGTTGGATGAGAAGGTCAGGAGGATACACAGGGAAGAAAGCACCACTGCCTCTGAATCCTCCCATTATGAAAGTATGGATGAGGATAATATGCAGTGGCGAGAGGACAAGCATAAGCTCAGCACCAAAAAGAAGAGAAAGAAGGGAGATAAAACATCTTCTCCCACTCTGACCAAGGTACCTAAGGAAGGAAAAGCTGACTCTCCTCTGGTTGGTCTTTCTAGCTGGTTCCAAGCCCTTGAGAACATCTCTTCCTCTGAGGAGGAAGCTGAGTGTGAGGTTCTGGCTCCGCGGGGCCTACAGGGGGTGCCGAGTCTCCTTCTTCTGAGAATGTAAGGTCCTTGGAGTCAAGGGACTGGCCCAGAGTCCGGAGACGGGGACGATAAAAAGAAAAGACATGTGGGAATGGACACCTCTGTGTCGTTAAAGAGGGGAAAGGATTCCTCCTCTTAGGCAGAGGTGTGAACACTTTTAATCTAACTTCTGAGTTTGGGCTCCCCCTGATGGTTGCTTATGGTAATGAAGCTGCTTTGGCTAACAGAAGTTTATCACCTGAGGGCGATGTTTGGCAATCAGGTGATACTGACTGGGGAGATTTAAGTGAGCAGCCTTCCAAGATCTTTGCCAGTGATTTGTTTCTTCCTGAGCCATTTGGAAGTCTGCTGCCTTCCTGCTGTGTCCTGCAACTTTCAGATAAGTTATTTTGCTGTTTATTTCTGTGGCTTTTTTTTCCTTTCTCTTATTTCAGTTCTCTGCCTTTCTGGAGTCATTACAGCCAGGTTCCCTGTGTGGGCCTCTGCTTGACTCTGCTTCTTATTTGCCACAGTTTATGTATTTCCAGTTCCCTGTTATTTCAGTATCTGCTGATTTGCTACCAGTTCACACCAGAGTTCTGGTCTAGCGGGAAGAGATCGTGTGGTCTCAGTATTTTTGCATATCAGACGTGTTGGAATATTACTTAGGGTTTTTGCTGGATTGCAGACAGTAATTTTTCCTGTCCTGTTCTATCTAGACAGTTTGGGCCCCAGCATTTGCTTGCTCTATTTTCTGTCTGTGTTTGTATTTCATCTTGTCTCACCGCCAGTTTATGTTTGGGGGCTACCTGTTCCTTTGGGGCTCTACTCCGGGGCAGTTAGCTTTCCCCTTTCTCTCTTTAGACTTAGTTAACTCTTTGGCTGTGTCGAGGCGTCTAGGTCATCGTAGGTACGTCCCACAGCTAATTCTAGTTGTGCTGTTAGTTTAGGGGTCTGCAATCCGTTAAGTTATCAATCTTTACCAAAAAAAGTGTCAGAATTTTTTATATATTTTTCCTCTTTCTCTCTGGGGGCCGCAGGAGGATTTTTTCTTCAATGGAGACTAAGCATTTGTCTGACCGTGTTGAGAAGCTCGCTACTGAAGTTCGGTGAATATCTGCCTATTGTCTGCTGTGGAACCTAGGATTCCTATTCCTGATTTATTTTCTGGGGATCGGTCTAAATTTTTGAACTTTAAGAATTATTGTAAGTTGTTTTTTGCCTTGAAACCTAATTTCTCGGGGAACTCGGTGCAGCAGGTTAAAATTGTTATCTCCCTGTTGCGCTGCAAACCTCAGGACTGGGCCTTTTCCCTGACATCTGGGGATCCTGTTTTGGCTAATGTTGATGCGTTTTTTCAGGCTCTGGGGTTGTTGTACGATGAACCTAATGTTATTGATCAAGCTGAGAAAACCTTGTTGGCATTGAACCAGGGTCAGGAAGCGGCAGAGTTATATTGTAAGAAATTCAGAAAGTAGGCAGTCCTTACTAAATGGAACGATGATGCCCTAGCAGCTCTTTTTCAGAAAGGTCTGGCAGAAACTGTGAAAGATGTTATGGAGGGATTTCCTGTCCCCTCTGGTCTCAACGACTCTATGTCATTAGCCATTCAAATTGACAGACGTTTGTGTGAATGTGAAACTATGCAAGAGGTGGTGTTGCCTTTCGAACGAACGTCTGAGCCCATGCAGTGTGATAGGGTTGTTTCTAGGGCTCAACGTCATGAATTTAGAAAGCGTAATAAGTTGTGCTTCTATTGTGGGGACGCTTCTCATTCTATTTCCGTCTGCCATAAGCGGGGAAAACGTTTTGCTCGCTCATTTGTTTTGGGCAATGTACAGCCTAAATTTCTCTTAACTGTTACCTTGATCTGCTCCTTATCCTCATTTTCTGCTAAGGCTTTTGTCGATTCAGGAGCAGCCCTGAACCTGATGGATTTTGACTTTGCCAAACGTTGTGGTTTTCCCATGGTACCCCTGCGGACTCCTATTCCTTTGCAGGGTATTGATGCTACCCCTTTGGCAGAGAATAAACCCCAGTTTTGCACCCAGGTGATAATGCGGGTAGCCCTGGACCATCAAGAGAATTGTAAATTTTTGGTGTTGCATAATTTACTTGATATTATTGTACTTGGTTTTCCTTGGTTGCCGACCCATAATCCTGTTTTGGATTGCAAGTCTGTGTCTGTGGTCAGTTGTGGTGGTCAATGTGTTTGTAGTGACACTCCTGTTTTTCTACCTCTCCCCAGTCTCAGGATGTCCCTGACTATTTGGCTGATTTTTCTGATGTGTTTAGTGAGAGTAAGTCTGCGTCCTTGCCTCCTCACAGGAGTTATGATTGCGCGATTGAGTTTGTGCCCGGTTGTAAATTTCCCAAGGGTCGGCTCTTCAATTTGCCTGTACCTGAGCATGATGCTATGTGATCTTATATCAAAGAGTCATTGGAGAAGGGTCATATTAGACCATCCTCTTCACCTTTAGGTGCCGGCTTTTTCTTATATCAAAGAGTCATTGGAGAAGGGTCATATTAGACCGTCCTCTTCACCTTTAGGTGCCGGCTTTTTCTTTGTGGCCAAGAAGGATGGTTCATTGAGGCCATGTATTGACTATCATCTCCTTAATAAGATCACTGTTAAATATCAGTGAAAGGTGCTAGTTGGTTTACCAAGCTTGACCTTAGGGGGGCATATAATCTTATTCGCATTAATCACGGTGATGAATGGAAGACGGCGTTTAATACTCCCGAGGGGCATGTTGAGTACCTAGTGATGCCTTTTGGGTTCACTAATGCCCCTTCCGTCTTCCAATCTTTCATGAACTATATTTTCCGGGATTTTGTGGACAAGTTTTTGATAGTTTATTTGGACGATATTTAGATGTTTTCCAATGACTGGGATTCTTTCTCATGTGGAACATGTTCGGATTGTATTCCAGATTTTGAAAGAAAATGCTTTGTATTTTAAGGGACCAAAATGTCTCTTTGGCGTACAAAAAATTAAATTTTTGGGATTTATTTTGTCTCCGTCTGCTATTGAAATCGACCCGGTCAAGGTTCAGGCCATTTATGATTGAGTTCAGCCCACTTCCTTGAAGGATCTTCAGAAATATTTAGGTTTTGCTAATTTTTACCGTAAATTCAAGTATGTTTTACTGACGGATTTGACGAAAAAGGGTTCTGATGTGGTGAATTGGTCTCCAGAGGCAGTTTCGGCGTTTAAGGAGCTTAAGCGGAGATTCACTTCTGCTCCTGTTCTACGGCAACCTGATGTTCTCTACCATTTCAGGTGGAGATAGATGCTTGTGAGAATGGTGCAGTAGCCATTTTGTCCCAAAGGGATCCTGTAACCTTTGGGGCTCTACTCCGGGGCAGTTAGCTTTCCCCTTTCTCTCTCTAGGCTTAGTTAACTCTTTGGCTGTGTCGAGGCGTCTAGGTCATCGTAGGTACGTCCCACAGCTAATTCTAGTTGTGCTGTCAGTTTAGGGGTCTGCAATCAGCTAAGTTACCAACTGCAATGTAGATTATAGGGTACTCTAAAGAAGGAAAGAATTGTAAAAAAAAAAAAAAAAGTGTCAGAATTTTTTATATATTTTTCCTCTTTCCCTCTGGGGGCCGCAGGAGGATTTTTTTCTTCAATGGAGACTAAGCATTTGTCTGACCGTGTTGATAAGCTTGCTAAGTAACCAACCTCTCTGGGTGTCTGGTTGCCTAGCCTATTTTGCTACTGTCCTCCTCGGCTACCGAATCATAACATTGAGGATAATAGGAGTGAGAAGAAGAAAGCCACCTAACTTAATCACCAATGATGGAGGTACCCACTCCGTTGACGCTGGCGTCCATTAATGTCGCCAGCATGAAGTCAAATACAGCTAGATTTGCGGCCTTTGATTTTCTCATCTGGGTTGAAGCTGACATTTGCTTTTTGCAAGAGCCCAGGGTGCCAAACATGGCAGATGTGTTTAAAGCTAAGAGGGAGTGAAGATTCAGGCCCTCCTATTGGTCTCTTGTGGCCGAGCCGAATAGCGGAGTTGCGATCCTTTATACCACACTGGTGGAATGCCGTGGATTATTGAGTTAGAAATGGGGAGGTGCCGGATCTTAGATGTCCTCATGAAGGGACAAGAGCTCCATCTCATTAACATCTATGGTCCCCAATCTAAGTGGGGCTAGAAGTGTCTCTTTATTAGCATCAAGCCCTACCTTTTTACAAGTCAGCAGGTTGTCTTTGGAGGGGACTTCAATACTGTCACAAGGCCCCGAGATAGAGAAGGTTCCAGAGACAAGCTGACTTATGATAGCGTCGCCCTTAATAGTACAGTCATGGCCAAAAGTTTTGAGAATGACACAAATATTATATTTTCACATGATCTGCTGCCCTCTGGTTTTTATGTGTGTTTGACAGATGTTTTTATCACAGACAGAAATATAATTGCAAACATATGAGTAACAAAAGCTTATATTGACAGTTAGAATGAGTTAATGCAGCAAGTCAATATTTGCAGTGTTGACCCTTCTTCTTCAGGACCTCTGCAATTCTCCCTGGCATGCTCTCTATCAACTTCTGGTCCATTCTGCACAATCAATGCTTTCATTTTGTCAGAATTTTTAGGTTTTTGTTTGTCCACCCGTCTCTTGATGATTGACCACAAGTTCTCAATGGGATTAAAATCTGGGGAGTTTCCAGGCCATGGACCCAAAATCTCTATGTTTTGTTCCCTGAGCCACTTAGTTATCACCTTTGCTTTATGGCAAGGTGCTCCATCATGCTGGAAAGGCATTGTTGATCACCAAACTGCTCTTGGAGGGTTGGGAGAAGTTGCTCTTGGAGGACATTCTGGTACCATTCTTTATTCATGGCTGTGTTTTTAGGCAAGACTGTGAGAGAGCCGATTCCCTTGGCTGAGAAGCAACCCCACACATGAATGGTTTCAGGATGCTTAACAGTTGGCATGAGACAAGACTGGTGGTAGCGCTCACCTTGTTCTCTCCGAATGAGGCGTTTTCCTGATGTCCCAAACAATCGAAAAGGGGATTCATCAGAGAAAATAACTTTACCCCAGTCCTCAGCAGTCCACTGCCTGTACCTTTTGT
Source organism: Oophaga sylvatica (assembly GCA_033576555.1). NCBI lineage: Eukaryota > Metazoa > Chordata > Amphibia > Anura > Dendrobatidae > Oophaga > Oophaga sylvatica. The sequence continues at coordinate 5,416,289 of JARQOD010000005.1, read as the reverse complement.
AGAATATCAGTCTGTCCATGATGTTTTTTCTGGAGAGAAGTGGCTTCCTTGCTGCCCTCCTTGAGACCAGGCCTTGCTCCAAGAGTCTGCGCCTCACAGTGCGTGCAGATGTACTCACACCTACCTGCTGCCATTCCTGAGCAAGCTCTGCACTGCTGGTAGCCCAATCCCGCAGCTGAAACACTTTTAAGAGATGGTCCTGGCGCTTGTTGGTCTTTCTTGGGCGCCCTGGAGCCTTTTTGGCAACAATGGAACCTCTCTCCTTGAAGTTCTTGATGATGCGATAGATTGTTGACTGAGGTGCAGTCCTTCTAGCTGCTATACTCTTCCCTGTTAGGCCATTTTTGTGCATTGCAATGATGACTGCACATGTTTCTTTAGAGATAACCATGGTTAACAGAAGAGAAACAATGATGCCAAGCACCAGCCTCCTTTTAAAGTGTCGAGTGGTGTCATTCTTACTTAATCATGACAGATTGATCTCCAGCCATGTCCTCATCAACACCCACACCTGTGTTAATGGAGCAATCACTGAAAAGAGGTTAGCTGGTCCTTTTAAGGCAGGGCTGCAATGATGTTGAAATGTGTTTTGGGGGATAAAGTTCATTTTCTAGCCAAATATTGACTTTGCAAGTAATTGCTGTTAAGCTGATCACTCTTTATAACATTCTGGAGTATATGCAAATTGCCATTAGAAAAAGTGAAGCAGTAGACTTTGTAAAAATTAATATTTGTGTCATTCTCAAAACTTTTGGCCATGACTGTATAGCTAGTGAGGCTCACCTGGTAGCTGTCCACATTCGGCTCCCCCCAGGCCACGAGGGGTTCACCTATCATTGAGTTAACTGTAGGTCCAGAATAGATAGCTTTTATTTAAGAAGAAAGCTGTCTCTTCAGCAGTGTCTGTTTTTGAGTTGGAGTTCTCCGACCACTTTTTAATTTTGTTTTCTCTGAATGTCACAGAGACCCTCCGGATGGGAAGAGGCTTTAGGAGGCTCAATTCCTCTTTCTTGTAAGAAGCGGAGATAAGACAGACCTTTGAGGATTTTCTTCAGCGCCAGGTACCCTTACTGGATCTTTGTAGTAGTTAGTCCGAGTGGTGGGAGATGTTCAAGAAAAGGGTGGCGAGATTCTTCCGCCTTATCTCAAGCCTCAGGAATCTGAGCAGGTATTGCCTGTATCAGGGTCTTAGGAGGAAACTCGAGCATCTTGTCTCAACTTGAGGTAGCCACGAGGAGATCTCCAGAGTGAAAGTTTTGCTTATGAGGTGTCAGTACGATAGACACGCATCTTTGGTTTTTGAGAGAGATTACGGGAAGTACCGCTCACCCAACCCTTACAGAAACTGCAAGATGTCAATGAAAAGTAAAGTGGTTCCAGAACTGGTCCACACTACGGGGTCACTGAGGTGATCCAGATCAGGGATCCTGGAGGTTGTCAGATCCTTCTACTCGCACCTCTTGTGGAAGAGGCATTTTGATTGGGATGAGATGTCGGCTTTCCTGGCTGAAGCTTTCCCCGAACCAGGGGTAGACCCCTCTCTTGACATTTTGACAGAGATGATCAGGGAAGAGGAAGTTAAGTTGGCGATTGAAGGGCTTGCCCAAAAAAAATCGCCCGGTGCAGATGGCTTAACATCTGAGTTCTATAAGACCTTTAAGAATGCTTTGGTTCCCCTCTTGACTGAGATATTCAATGAGTGTCTTTCCTCGGGCACTCTGCCAAAGTCAATGAGGAGGCCTGCCCTGATCATCTTGCCAAAGGGTAAGAACCCATCTTGCGTTGAGAAATGGCGACTAGTGATTGGCGAGCACTAAAAAGCTCGGGTGCATGTTGCTTGGGTCCAGCAAATTGGAATACTGGGGTACTTGGACAGAACAACGAGCCCAATCTAAGTCTATGGGAGACCTGAGAATTTTTACCGCAATCTCCCCGGGGGTCCTTTTAAGGTCTAAAAACGTCTGAAAATGATGGAAACACTGCTCAAATGACACGGGAACATCATGGGAACTGCCCCTGGAAGCATTTCTGACTCCTAGGTCACAGCTCTAAATAATGTTGTCAGAGTTTCACGCCCTTTTTACAGGCACACCAAAAAGCCCACAAATATGAAACCAAAATGGATTTTCCTGGGAAATATGTTAAGGAACATCCTTTCCAGGTTAATGACTTATCTAAGCCATAATAATTAACCCAAAACAAAAATGTTCCTCCACCACTTGGGTTATGTTCACATACAGAGTTTTTGAGGCGTTTTGCAACTTTAGCATTGCTTTCAACCAATACAAATGCATTCACTGGGAAATGTCAATGTAACATTTAACAACCCTAGCTGGCCATGTGGTGTGTGACACATAAGCAGACACATTTTGTTTAATTTATGAAGGAGGGACTCTTAAAGTCACAGAGTCTATTTTTACAGGGGTAAGCATTAATCTTCTTAAAGGGCCATTATTAAACAGTGGGTCTTCTATGCTGTTATTGCCTATGCAGTGAGTGGATGGTCTGTCAAGAATTACGATGAACCCCAAAACCACTTTCACGAGAGGAACAGGAGGGCTTCCTGAAAAAATGTTTCATTGAATGCAAGGCCTTGCTTGCTCCAAAGTTACATGGACCTCAATACGCTTTTTAAGCCACGTACTGGATGGCCACCGGAAAAACCACTTTGCATTATTCATTTAGTACTCCTAAACTCTTTTCTTATGCATTGATTTCCAGGCCTGCCCTGCTATCAAGGCATATGCACCCCAATAAGCCTTTGAACCCAGGTACTGGAAGGGTACAGGAAAATCCACTTCACATTAATCATTTTGTACTCCCATTCGGTTTTCTTATGCATTGACTGCAAGGCCTGCCCTGCTGCCAAGTCATCTGCACTACAATATTCTTTTGAACCCAGGTACTGGATGGACACAGGAAAATCCACTGCACATTATTCCTTTTGGACTTCCATTCCCTTTTCCTATGCATTGACTGCAAGGCCTGAACTGCTGCCAAGTCATATGCACCCAAATAAGCCTTTTAACCCACATACTGAATTGGCACAGGAAAATCCACTTCACATTATTCATTTTGTACTCCCCTTCTGTTTTCTTATGCATTGACTGCAAGGCCTGAACTGCTACCAAGTCATATGCACCCCAATAAGGCTTTGAACCACAAGATGCACACACTGGCTGGCGAGACTTTGCCATTCAGGCAGTGTCTCGTCAAAACCAAGTCAAGAAATTGACCGTGATGACTTGTAACAAGTCGCTTTATTGTTATGACATCATGAGGAGGACAATTTTATATTACAGGAGGATTTATGTAAACTAGAAGCTTGGGCTGATAATTGACAAATGAGCTTTAATGGGGATAAACGTAAGGTCATGCACTTGGGTAGAACAAACAAGATGTATAATTATGTGCTTAATTGTAAAACACTGGTTAAATCTGTCACTGAAAAAGACCTGGGTGTATGGGTGGACGACAAACTCATGTTTAGTGGCCAGTGTCAGGCAGCTGCTGCATAGGCAAATAAAATAATGGGATGCATTAAAAGAGGCATAGATGCTCATGAGGAGAACATAATTTTAACTTTATTCAAGTCACTGGTGCGACCACACTTAGAATACTGTGTACAGTTCTGGTCTCCGATGTATAAGAAAGACATAGCTGAACTGGAGCAGGTGCAGAGAAGAGCGACCAAGGTTATTAGAGAACTGGGGTTCTGCAATACCAAGACAGGTTATTACACTTGGGGTTATTTAGTTTGGAAAAATGAAGGCTTAGGGGTGATCTTATTACAATGTATAAATATATGAGGGGACAGTACAAAGACCTTTCTAATGATCTTTTTACTCTTAGACCTGTGACGGGGACAAGGTGCCATCCTCTACGCCTGGAGGAAAGAAGGTTTAGTCATAATCACAGACACAGATTTTTACTGTAAGAGCAGTGAAACTTTGGAACTCTCTGCCGTATAATGTTGTAATGAGTGATTCCCTACTAAAATTTAAGAAGGGACTGGATGCCTTTCTTGAAAAGTATAATATTGCAGGCTATATTCACTAGTTTCCTAGATATTGCGTTGATCCAGGGAGCTAGTCTGATTGCCGTATGTGGAGTTGGGAAGGAATTTTTTTTCCCCAATGTGAAGCTTAATGTTTGCCACTTGTTTTTTTTTTGCCTCCCTCTGGATCAACATGTTAGGGCAGGTTAGGATATGATATGGGTTGAACTGGATGGACTTAAAGTTTTCCTTCAACTTTAATAACTATGTTACTATGTTACTATGATGTGGCTTGGATAGGTGGTGGAGATGCCAAATAAAAACAGTGACGAGTTGGTATGTGGTCAGGGACCTGGACATCTATGGTAAAACTTAGGCGTTCACATGGTACAGTTGCCCACATTTCATCATCTGCCATCCTGGGTAGGGATCATATCCTGGTCTTCTACGAGAGGCAACTGAAGCTCTGTCACAGGTGCGGCGACCCATCAAAATCTTCAGTGCAAACTGCACTGTGCAGAAATGTGCATTGTGTGAAGGTACTGTGAAGGAACGGTGAGAGAAAGCCGTGAGGCTGATTCTGGTGTGGAAAGGATTAGCAGGAGTGAGGGACCTGAGGGGCCAAGGAGGAAAAGCAATAAAAATACACCTGCCTGTTATGTTACGGTAGCTGAGGAGTGCAGGTAAAAAAGGAAATACACCAGAGCAGTTGGAATCTATGAGATTGCAGTACCCTGACTAACCACCGCAACTAGAGGCAGCCGTGGAGCGTTCCTACGTTGGTCCTAGACGCCTCGTCACAGCCTGAGAAACTAACTACACCTAAAGATAGAAATAGGAAAGCTATTTGCCCCGGAGCAGAACCCCAAAGATAATAGAAAGCCCCCAAACATGTAATGGCGGTTAGACAAGAGGAAATACTGACACAGAAAGAAAATAGTATGAGCAAACGCTGGGGCCCAAACTATCTAAATAGAAAAGGATAGGAAGGGTACTTACTGCAATCTCAGAAAACCCTGAAAAAACACCAACTCTACTAATTTCAAAATCACCTGAGATCACACGACCTCTACCACCTAAATTAGTTCTCTGGTGTAACAAAATCAACACAGCAGCCACTGAAAAAAAACTGGAAAAAGCAAAAGTACAAAACACAGTGGCTGGACTAAACTGAGAAGGCAGAAGCCCCCGGAGGGGACCCAGAAGGCCCCCACAGAAGTGCAGGACAAAATGCAAAAATATAGCAAAAACACAAAATAAGAAATTGTCTTATCTGATAGCAGGAGATGCAGACACGACACAGCAGGCTACAAGGGAAACTGGAAAGAAGGAATCAGACCAGAACAATTGATCACCGGCAACCCTGATGGGAAAATGACTCCCTTACATAAGACCAATCAGTAACACCTGATTCCCAGTCCTCACAATCCTCACTAGTACCACTTGTAACCACCAGAGGGAGCCTCTGCTCAGAACTCATCTCAAACCCATTCACAACAGTACCCCCCCCTTGAGGAGGGGTCACCGAACCCTCATTTGAGCAACCAGGTCGGTCAGGATGAGTTCTATGATACGCACGGATAAGTCTCCTAGCATGGATGTCCGAAGCAAACACCCAAGAATTGTCTTCCTGACCATAACCTCTCCATTTAACCAAATACTGGAGTCTTCGTCTAGAAAAACGAGAATCCAATATTTTCTCAACCACATACTCCAGATTGCCCTCAACCAAAACAGGGTCAGGAGGCACAGCAGCAGGAACCACTGGCTCAACAAACCTCTTCAACAAGGACTTGTGGAACACGTTATGGATCTTAAATGTCCCTGGAAGAAGCAAACGAAAAGAAACAGGATTAATAATCTCCATGATCTTATAAGGTCCAATGAACCTAGGCTTAAATTTAGGAGATGCTACTCTCATAGGAATATTCTTTGAGGACAACCAGACCAAGTCCCCCACTTTAAACCGAGGACCATCAGTCCTATGCCGGTTAGCAAACCGCTGGGCCTTCTCCTGAGAGAGGGACAACCTCTCCACTACCTGGTCCCAAATCTGCTGCATACGCTCAACAACAGAGTCAACACCTGAACAGACAGAAGCCTCCGTCTGTCCTGAAGAAAATCGAGGGTGAAACCCAGAATTACAGAAAAACGGAGACATCAAAGTGGCAGAGCTAGCCCTATTATTAAGAGCAAACTCAGCCAAAGGCAAAAAAGAGACCCAGTCATCCTGATCAGCAGACACAAAGCATCTTAGATAAGTCTCCAATGTCTGGTTTGTTCTCTCAGTTTGACCATTGGTCTGAGGATGAAATGCCGAGGAGAAAGACAATTGAACACCCAGTTTAGAACAAAAAGTCCTCCAAAATCTGGAAACAAACTGGACTCCTCTGTCAGACACAATGTTCTCAGGAATGCCGTGTAAACGAACCACGTGCTGAAGGAACAACGGCACCAATTCAGAGGAGGAAGGCAACTTAGGTAATGGCACAAGATGTATCATTTTGGAAAACCTATCACAAATTACCCAGATGGTGGTCATTCTCTGAGAAACAGGAAGATCGGAAATGAAATCCATAGAGATATGGGTCCATGGTCTCTTGGGCACAGGCAATGGCATCAACAAACCACTAGAGCGAGAGCAAGGCTTGGAGCGAGAGCAAGTCCCGCAGGACTGCACAAATTCCCTGACATCGCGAGACAAGGTAGGCCACCAAAAGGACCGACTAACCAAGTCTCTGGTACCAAAAATTCCGGGATGCCCAGCCAATGCGGAACAATGAATCACAGACATCACACTCTTTTTCCATTGGTCCGGGACAAACAATTTTCCAACAGGGCAGCGCTCGGGCCTATCCTCCTGACACCCCTCCAGAGCAAGTCTAAAATTGGGCGAGATGGAGGAAAGAACTACACCCTCCTTCAAAATAACAGAGGGATCAGATAGCTCAGGAGAGTCCGCAAGGAAACTCCTCGAGAGGGCATCCGCCTTAACATTCTTAGTGCCAGGAAGAAAGGAAACCACAAAATTAAAACGTGTGAAAAACAAGGCCCACCTGGCCTGTCTAGGATTGAGTCGCTTGGCAGATTCCAGATAGACCAGATTCTTATGGTCCGTAAGGACCACCACCTGATGTTTGGCTCCCTCCAGCCAATGTCTCCACTCTTCAAAAGCCCACTTCATGGCCAATAACTCCCGATTACCCACGTCATAATTACGTTCAGTAGGAGAAAATTTTCAGAGAAAAAGGCACAAGGGTTACTTTTAGAGGTCTCTGGATCTTTTTGGGACAAAACGGCACCTGCCCCAATTTCAGAGGCATCAACCTCCACCTGAAATGGCAGAGAAACATCAGGCTGCCGTAGAACAGGAGCAGAAGTGAATCTCTGCTTAAGTTCCTGAAACGCAGAGACTGCCTCAGGAGGCCAATTCACCACATCAGGACCCTTTCTGGTCAAATCAGTTAATGGTTTAACAATAACCGAGAAATTACCAATAAATTTACGATAAAAATTGGCAAAACCCAAAAATCTCTGAAGAGCCTTTAATGAAGTAGGTTGGACCCAATCACAGATGGCCTGAACCTTGACCGGGTCCATTTCAATAACAGATGGGGACAAAATGAATCCCAGAAATGAGATCTTCTGTACGCCAAAAAGACACTTTGATCCCTTCACATACAGAGCATTCTCTCTCAAAATCTGGAATACAGTTCGAACATGTTTCACATGAGAGTCCCAGTCATTAGAAAAAATCAAGATATCATCCAAATAAACAATCAGAAGCTTGTCCACAAAATCCCTGAAAATGTCATTCATGAAGGACTGGAAGACGGAAGGAGCATTAGTGAGCCCAAAGGGCATCACAAGGTACTCAAAATGCCCTTCAGGGGTGTTAAATGCCGTCTTCCATTCATCCCCGTGCTTAATGCGAATAAGGTTATACGCCCCCCTGAGGTCAAGCTTGGTAAAGCAAGTAGCGTTTTTCACCCTGGAAAACAGGTCAGAAATCAAGGGTAACGGGTATTGATATTTCACAGTAATATTGTTCAAGAGACGATAATCAATACACGGCCTTAATGAACCATCTTTTTTGGCCACAAAGAAAAAACCGGCACCTAAGGGTGAAGAGGATGGTCTGATATGACCCTTCTCCAATGATTCCTTGATATAAGACCGCATAGCGTCATGTTCAGGTACAGACAAGTTAAAAAGGCGACCTTTAGGGAATTTACTACCTGGCACTAATTCAATAGCGCAGTCATAGTTCCTATGAGGGGGCAAGGATGCAGATTTACTTTCGCTAAACACATCAGAAAAATCAAACAAAAAGTCAGGAACATCCTCAGCCTGGGGGAGGCAGAAAAAACAGGAGTGTTGGTATTAACACATTGGCAGCCCCAACTGGTTACAGACACAGATTTCCAATCCAAAACAGGATTATGAGACTGTAACCAAGGAAACCCAGCACGATAATGTCATGCAGATTATATAGAACCAAAAATTTGCAGCACTCCTGGTGATCAGGTTCAACCCTCATTATCACCTGAGTAGAAAACTGGGGTTTATTCTCAGCCAAAGGGGTAGAATCGATCCCCAGTAAAGGAATAGACTTCTGTAGGGGTATCAAGGGAAACCCACAACGTTTAGCAAAATCATAATCCATCAGGTTAATAGCTGCTCCAGAATCAACGAAAGCCTGAGCAGAAAATGAGGACAGAGAGCATATCAGAGTGACAGTTAATAAAAACTTAGTCTGAACACTACCCAAGACAACTGAGCGTGCAAAACGTCTTCCCCGCTTAGGGCAGACTGAAATAGCATGAGAGGCATCACCACAGTAGAAACATAACCCATTGCGCTTTCGAAACTCATGACGCTGTGCCCCAGACACCACTCCATCACACTGCATGGGCTCAGCAGCTGGCTCACAAGGCAACACCACTCCACGCATACTTCTCCGCTCACGCAAACGTCTGTCAATTTGAATCGCTAATGACATAGAATCATTGAGACCAGAGGGGACAGGGAATCCCACCATAACATCCTTTACATTATCCGACAGACCCTTCCGGAAAAGGGCCGCCAAAGCGTCATCATTCCACTTGGTCAGGACTGCCCACCTACGGAATCTCTGACAGTATAACTCAGCGTCATCAAGCCCCTGATTTAATGCCAACAAGGCTTTTTCAGCTTGATCAGTGACATTAGGCTCATCGTACAATAACCCCAAAGCCTGAAAAAATGCATCAACATCACTCAAAACAGGATCCCCAGGTATCAGGGAAAAAGCCCAATCCTGAGGATCGCCGCGCAGGAGAGAGATGATAATTTGAACCTGCTGCGCTGCGTTTCCTGAGGACTTAGATTTTAAGGCAAGAAACAATTTAGAATTATTTTTGAAATTCTGAAACTTAGCTTGATCCCCTAAAAACAAATCTGGCATGGGGATCCTAGGTTCCACAACAGGCAACCTAGCAAGATATGCAGCAATACTCTGAACCTCAGTGGCAAGCTGATCCACACGGCCAGACAACTGTGCAAACTCCATTGGGAGAAAAGATCCTCCCCAGCACCCAGAGATACAGAGGGAAAAAAAAATGCAACAAACAGAAAAATATCTCTGACAACTTTTCTTCCTTCAAAATATTTTTTCCCTTCTGTGAGTACAATACAATTTTTTTGGCCGGTGATACTGTTATGTTACGGTAGCTGAGGAGTGCAGGTAAAAAAGGAAATACACCAGAGCAGTTGGAATCTATGAGATTGCAGTACCCTGACTAACCACCGCAACTAGAGGCAGCCGTGGAGCGTTCCTACGTTGGTCCTAGACGCCTCGTCACAGCCTGAGAAACTAACTACACCTAAAGATAGAAATAGGAAAGCTATCTGCCCCGGAGCAGAACCCCAAAGATAATAGAAAGCCCCCAAACATGTAATGGCGGTTAGACAAGAGGAAATACTGACACAGAAAGAATATAGTATGAGCAAACGCTGGGGCCCAAACTATCTAAATAGAAAAGGATAGGAAGGGTACTTACTGCAATCTCAGAAAACCCTGAAAAAACACCAACTCTACTAATTTCAAAATCACCTGAGATCACACGACCTCTACCACCTAAATTAGTTCTCTGGTGTAACAAAATCAACACAGCAGCCACTGAAAAAAAACTGGAAAAAGCAAAAGTACAAAACACAGTGGCTGGACTAAACTGAGAAGGCAGAAGCCCCCGGAGGGGACCCAGAAGGCCCCCACAGAAGTGCAGGACAAAATGCAAAAATATAGCAAAAACACAAAATAAGAAATTGTCTTATCTGATAGCAGGAGATGCAGACACGACACAGCAGGCTACAAGGGAAACTGGAAAGAAGGATTCAAACCAGAACAATTGATCACCGGCAACCCTGATGGGAAAATGACTCCCTTACATAAGACCAATCAGTAACACCTGATTCCCAGTCCTCACAATCCTCACTAGTACCGCTTGTAACCACCAGAGGGAGCCTCTGCTCAGAACTCATCTCAAACCCATTCACAACACCTGCCCACAGGGCCGGCTCCAGGTTTTTATGGGCCCCGGGCGAAAGAGCCTCAGTGGGACCCTTTAACACATACCACGATTCATGATGCACAGATACAGCAGAGAAATATAGGTACAGTACAATGCCAAATACTTCACTTCTTCCATTACATGAGTGATATCTATTGTAAATTGTACAATAGCTCAAAAACCACCAAATCCTCACAGCGCACAGAACAGAGAGGACAGTACAGTCCTCCATACAATATTATGGGCACCACAGTCTCCCCCTCATCACCCATATAATACCCCATGCAGGATGTCACCCCCCATATAATGCTCCATACAGAATACTGGACCCAAAATAATGCTCCATACAGAATACTGGACCCAATATAATGCTCCATACAGGATACTGGTCCCCATATAATGCTCCAAACAGGATACTGGTCCCCATATAATGCTCCATACAAAATATGGAGCTCTCCTCTGCGCTGTACTGCGTTCTGCACTGTTACGGCTCAGGAAAGGGCGCTGTGGAAAGACTCCCCATTATCATCATGATTTCCTCCTTATCATCATCATTGCCTCCCCATCATCATCATGGCCTCCCCATTATCATCAATGCCTGCCCATCATCATCATCTCCTGCCTATTATCATCTTCTCCCCATCATCAATGCCTGCCCATTATCATCAATGCCTGCCCATTATCATCATCTTCTCCCCATCATCATCATCAATGCCTCCCCATTATCAGCAATGTCTGCCCATCATCTTCTCCCCATCATCAATGCCTGCCCATTATCATCAATGCCTGCCCATTATCATCATCTTCTCCCCATCATCATCATCATCAATGCCTCCCCATTATCAGCAATGCCTGCCCATCATCACACACAGACAGCACACAAGCACTCTCTCACATACATACACACACACATACACACACACACACATACACACACAAAGCACCGCACTACATACACACAGACACACACAGAGACACACACACGTCTTACCTGTCCGGCGTCCCCGCGCTTTCTGCCACAGCCGGCCGCTGAATGATGACGTCATTCAGCGGCGCTGCTGTGAGAGGAAGCGCCGGTGCCCCCTGGAGCCCGGAGAAGCGGCAGCGGAGGCACTGGGGAGGTAAGTATTGTGCCAGCTGATGCCAGGGCCCTGAGCAAGCGGGGGGGGCCCAGTGGCGGCGCTGACACCGCTCTCCTCCGCTAACGGGTGCGGGGGTGCCAGACTGCGAGCGGGCCCCCCCGCCTGCTCAGGGCCCCGCACTTGCCCGGGTGTGCCGGGTGCTGACGCCGGCCCTGCCTGCCCAGCTGAGGTGTCTAGACAAGCACAGACAGGAGAGGGAGCTGGGCGAGCATGTCCTGGATGCCTGTCTTGCTGTTGAGGCCCCGAGGGATGAAGAGGTTCCAGAGACAAGCTGACTTATGATAGCGTCACCCTTAATTGTATAGCTTTTGAGGCTCACCTGATGGATGTCCACATTCGACACACCCCAGGCCACGAGGCGTTCACCTGTCATAGAGGTAACTGTAGGTCCAGAATAGATAGGTATTATTTAAAGGAGGAAGCTGTCTCTTCAGCAGTGTCTGTTGTTGAGGCGGAGTTCTCCAACCACTGTTTAATTTTGTTTTCTCTGAATGTTACAGTGACCCTCCGGATGGGAAGAGGCTTTGGAGGCACAATTCAGCTCTGTTGGAAGAAGCGGAGATAAGACAGTCTTTTGAGGATTTTCTTCAGAGCCAGGTACCCTTACTGGATCTTTGTAGTAGTAACTCAGAGTGCTGGGAGATGTTCAAGAAAAGAGTGGCGAGAGTCTTCCTCCAGCTCTCCAGCCTCAGGAGTCTGAGCAGGTACCGCCTGTATCAGGCTCTGAGGAGGAAACTCGAGCATTTTGTCTCAACTGGAGGTAGCCGCGAGGAGATCTCCAGAGTGAAATCTTTGCTATGAGGTGTCAGTACGATAGACACGCATTTTTTGTTTTTTGGAAGAGATTACGGGAAGTACCACTTGCCCAACCATTACAAAAACTGCAAATGTCAGGGAATAGTAAAATAGTTACAGGACTGGTCGACACTACAGGGTCGTTGAGGCGATCCAGATCAGGGATCCTGGGGGTTGTCAGATCCTTTTACTCGCACCTCTTGGGGAAGAGGGATCCTGATTGGGATGAGATATTTGCTTTCTTGGCTGAAGCCATCCTCGAAACAAGGGTAGACCCCTCTCTTGACGTTTTGACAGAGATGATCATGGAAGAGGAAGTTAAGTTTGCGATTGAAGGCCTTGCCGAAAAAATATCACCCGACCCAGATGGCTTAACATCTGAATTCTATAAGAACTTAAAGGATGCTTTGGTTCCTATCTTGACTGAGGTATTCAAGAGTGTCTTTTCTTGGGCACTCTGCCAAAATCAATGAGGAGGTCTGCCCTGATCATTTTGTCAAAGGGTAAGGACCCATCTTGCATTGAAAATTGGCATCCTATAGCTCTTCTCAATGCAGACATGAAGGTTCTGACAAAGGTGCTGTTTAATCAGTTGGTGAAATTTGCACCCCAACTCCTTTCGGAGGCCCACCATTGCTCTGTTCCAGGCCACAGCACATTTAGTGCTGTTCTCTGTGTCTGAGAGGCAGTGGAGCAGGGTAGGGCAGGTCACGGGAAGGGGTAAATGCATCAGAGTTGGGTATCAAAACACACAAAAAAAGTTGCAGAAAAAAATTTCAGTATTGTAATGCCTGCAAAATGTGCCTAATTTAAATGGCCGTAAAAGACTGCAGTATCAATACTGCAATGCTATTTGTAATCAAAGAAGTTTTTGTGTATTGAGGCACCTCAGGAAAGCGATAAATGTTGTATAAAATTTGACTGCTGAAAAAAGGAAATATTACAATGCTAGCAAAATTTGCTCAATTCAAATGGACGTATAAGACTGCAGTATCAATATAGCAATGCTATTTGAAACCAAAACTTTTTTTGTGTGTTTTAAGGCACAAATCTAGCATGATAAATGCCGTATAAAATGTCACTGTAGAAAAAAATTACATTTTTTGTGTGCCTTAAGGCACAATTCTAGCACGATAAATGCTGTATAAAATGTCACTGTAGAAAAAAATGTCAATATTAAAAAGCCAGCAAAATGTGCCCACTTCAAATGGACATGTATTGATACTGCAGTCAAAAAGACTGCAGTATCAATATAGCAATGCAATTTATTTAACAAACAATTTTTTTGTGTGGGACGTCTATCTAGCATCATAAATGCCACATAAAATTTCACTGCTGAAAAAATTGCAGTATTAAAGTACCAGGAAAATTTGCCCACTTCAGATGGACGTATAAGACTGCAGTATCAACATAGCAATGCTATTTGCAACCAAACAATTTTTTGGGGTGTTTGAGGCACAACTGGTAAACAGTAAATGCTATATAAAATTTCACTGCTGAAAAAAATTGCAGTATTACTATTGCAGGAAAATTTGCACACCTCAGATGGACTGATTACACTGCAGAAGCGATATAGTGATGCTATTGAGATCCAACCAAGTCTGGCTAAATACTTTGGTGCACAACTGCTGCCTCAAAAGCTAAGCTAAAAATGCAAGGACTGGGGAGACTATATGCAGATGGGTAAGGAATTTGCTAAATGACAGGAAACAAAAAGTCATCAAAAATGGTACGTTCTCTAAATGGGATAAAGTCAGCAGTGGGGACTGCAGGGATCTGTACTGGGAACAGTGGTGACCACAGGGATCTGTACTGGGATCAGAGGGGACTGCAGGGATCTGTGCTAGGACTAATTATTTTTAACCTCATTATTAATGACCTTGTCATTGGGATTGAGAGTAAAGTGTCAGTCTTTGCTGATGACACCAAACTATGTAGGATATTAAAATCTGACCTTGACATTACAATATTGCTAAATGATCTAGATAAGATGACTGAATGGGCAAACACTTGTCAAATAAGGTTTAATGTAGATAAATGTAAATTAATGCACCTAGGTCGGAGTAATCCTATTGCTGCAAATACATTAAAAGGGAGAATACTCAGGACTACAGAACAGGATAAGGATGGGGGATTCTGGTTACAAGTAAGGATGAGTGAGTAGTGAAATACTCGGACTCGCTGTACTCGTTACGAGTAGCTCCTAATACTCGGGTATTCATAACGAGTAGCGAGTCCAATGGGAAATGCGAGTAATGGGCAGAGAATGTGTGTGGGCGGAGAATGTGTGCGGGGGGTCTGTGGGGCAGTGTGTGTGTGCACGGCTGTGCCATGTTCTGCCGTGCTCGGGCTCTGCCGGGCCTGTGCCGGGCTCTGTGGGTGCTGTGCAGGGCTCTGCCGATGCTGTGCGGGGCTGTGCCGGCCTCTGCCGGCGCTGTGCGGGGCTCTGCCGGTGCTGTGGGGGGCTCTGCCAGGCTTGGGCTCTGCTGGCTGTGCAGGTATCGTCCGATGGGACTACTTGTCCCATCCAGCTATGTCTGCTACAGTGACAGCATTAGCGGATGTTGGGAAAGTAGTATTCCCATCATCCGGATAACGTGGTGAATGTTAAAAAAGAAAAAAAAAAGATATACAGAACATACAACATAATATATACATACACATAACATACAACACATAACATAGAGTACATACTCACCGCACACACCTAATTCCCCGAAGCCCTGGTCTCCTGCAAATAATATTAAAATAATAAACCAAACTGTACTCACCTTTCCGATGCAGTCCCTCTTTAAAAACGATGTCCCACGATGGACACAGCAGAGCCCGGCATAGCCCCACACACACACATTGACAGACCCCCACACACATTCTCCACACACACATAGTCATAGGCTATGACTCATAGGCTATGACTATGACACTGTGCGGCCAGCCAATCACAGTAATGACACAACAAAGAAGGCTGCAGCTTTACTGTGATTGGCTAACACATGCAAGGTAGGAGATCCGAATATTGCGAGACGAGTAGTGAAATTTACTCTCTAGGATTCGAGTACCGTGAGTACCGCATTACTCGCCGAGTACCGAATCCTAACGAGTATACTCCCTAGTTACAAGTAAGATGAGCAGCAGCACTAGATATCAAGCAGCATCTGTAAAAGCAAGCAAGATTTTCGGATGTCTAAAAAGAGAGAGAAACTCCTGTGATTACAAAATTTGTTACCCCTTTATAAATCACTGGTGAGGCCACATCTAGAATATGGGATCCAGTTTTGGGCTTCACATTAAAAAAGAATATTAAGGAATTATTCAGTTCAAAGGCGGGCAACTAGATGATTACAAGAGATGGAGGCCGCTCATATGATGAAAGGTTGGAAAAGTTGGACTTGTTCAGCTTACAAAAAAGACGCCTCAGAAGAGATCTCATTTACATGTATAAATATACTGTATGTGTGGTCAGTACAAAGGATGGCCCATAACTTATTCCTTCCAAAGACCATACTGACGAGTAGGTGGCACTTATGGGTGGAAGAAAGGTGATTCAGACAGCTAAATAGGAATGGGTTCTTTACAGTTAGAGCATTCAGACTGTGGAATGCCCTACCACAAGAGGTATTAATGGAAGACATTTTAACAGCTTTTGAAAAAGGTCTGGATGATTTCCTCAATACAGATAACGTGGCGGGTTATAGTTAATTTAGTTACAAAGTGTACAATTGGTGGAGATAGGTTGACCTTGATGGACTGAGGTCTTTTTTCAGCTTATGTAACTATGTAACTATGCATAGAGTAAGTGAGATTTAGGATGTAGTTCTGGACAGTGAGACAGCTCACCCAAATCGGGACAGTCCCGATGCATCTGGAAAGGTTGGCAGCTAGGTTTTAACTGTATAGGATGTTCAAGGTGTCTACTCCTGCGTATTTTCATCCGCCACCGTCTCATTGCAGGAGCTTATATCTATAACTTGTTTGTATACATCTGATTATAGTAACTTATGCACCTCACGTAACAATGTCATAATTCTTGGGCGTCTTGATTAATGTCTTTAAGAAAGACCTCAGTACAAAAGAAGCCATTGTGTCCCTGAAAGAGTTTCCTTGTCCCGGTGCCAGAAAGGAAAGGAAATTCATTTGTAAGGGATGCGGCTTAATTTACCCACATTCATTCCATGAATTAATGATAAGAGGAACCCACTGACCTTACGACTTAATTGTTTTATTAATCAAGGAATTCGGTGGATGGGAAAAAACATCTCAAATCATTAACTTTGTACTGTGTCCAATGCAAAAAAATACAATAAAGTCTTCTGAGAAATATGGATCTTAAGGAATAGAAAAAATAGTGGACCTTATTGTTTTTACTCCACCCACCCAACAATTATAGGAAGATGCAAATTTTAATGTGCATGATATAATCAAGCCAAGAGCCATTGTAAGGGCCACCAAGAGCCACATCCATCTCCCAGGCCATAGGTAATAACTGTATGTCTACACTAAGATATTAGTAAGAAAGACAAATTATATAGATTTCCCATTGGTAAATGTTAGTAATTCCTGCTCTTACCCTGCATCAAAACTCCCCAGTCCAGCGCCCCTCTATCACCCAGCATCTAAGTCAAAAGTTGAGTTTCCCATGTTCCCAACAGAAGCCCTGCTCAATCTCTTACAGAGGTAGTGTGAAGAATTTTCTTCAGTGGCACAAAGGCTTGCTGGTTGCCAGAAGGGAATGCAATCCTACATGATTGACTGGTCAGGCCAGCGGCATGATGGAGCCACTAGGCTGAACTGTGTGTGTGTGTGTATATTTATATATATATACTATATATAAGTATATATATAATTGAGGAAATAAGTATTTGATCCCTTACTGATTTTGTAAGTTTACCCACTGACATGGACATGAACAGTCTATAATTTTAAGGATAGGTTAATTTTAACATTGAGAGATAGAATATCAAAAAAAAATCCAGAAAATCACATTGTATAAATTATATCAATTTATTTGCATTTTGCAGTGAGAAATAAATATTTGATCCCTCTGGCAAATAAGACTTAAACCCTTGGTGGCAAGCACAGCAGTCAGACTTTTTTGCTATTGATGATGAGGTTTTGCGCACATGTCATGAGGAATTTTGGTCCACTCCTCTTTGAATATCATCTCTAAATTATTAAAGTGAACCTCTCAGCTGTTTTTCAGGGATTATCTACAGCATTCTATAATGCTGTAGATAAGCCTCCAGTCCGACCTGAAAGATAAGAAAAATATATTTTATTACACTCACCTGGGGGGCAGTCCAGTTTGATGGGTGTTGCAGCTCCGGGTTCGTCGCCTCCCATCTTCTTGCGACGCCGCCCTCCTGCTTGCTTCATGGCTCCCCAGCATCGCACTCCTGTACAGGCGTAGTTATCTATCCTGTTGAGGGCAGAGAAAAGTACTGCAGTGCGCAGGCGTGGGAAAGGTCAGAGAGGCCCAGCGCCTGCGCACTGCAGTACTTTACTCTGCCCTCAACAGGGCAGATAACTACGCCTGCACAGGAGTGCGATGCTGGGGAGCCATGAAGCAAGCAGGAGGGTGGCGTTGCAAAAAGATGGGAGGCGCCGGACTCGGACCTGCGACACCAATCGGACCGGACTGCACCAGACCGCCCTCCCGGGTGAGTATAATAAAAGTTATTTTTCTTATCTTGCAGGTCGGATAGGGGGCTTATCTACAGCATTATAGAAAGCTGCAGATAAGCCCTTAAAGGCAGTGTCTGCATCTTATAGTGCCCAAAACGAGTAATTGGTTTCCATTACGATTTTGAGGCTGTTTTCTATGGAATTAAGGTCTTGAGAGTGGCTAGACCATTCCAGACTTTAATGTGCTTCTTTTTGAGTCACTCCTTTGTTGCCTTGGCTGTATGTTTTAGGTCATTGTCCCCACAGTTTTAAGCGTGCCCTAAAAACGCACTTGTTCAGACTGGCATACCGCCTCAGCGCATTAACCTAACTATCCCTCTTGGCCCATTCAAAAAATTTTCTACCATAATCAGGTACCTCGTATCATGTTCTCACCCGCTTTATGCATTTAATAGCCCTCTGTGTCTGTACTGTTACATACTTTGGCTGTTAACTGGTTCATGCAGAATTACATGAACACCCGATTTTACACTATGGCTGGTCCGAACAATTAAAGCAATTGTTACCATCTACCTTACATGTCTCCCCTTTTTCCTCATAGATTGTAAGCTTGCGAGCAGCAGGGCCTCATTCCTCTTGGTATCTACTTTGATCTGTGTTTATTGTTATGCTGTAATGTCTATTGTCTGTACAAGTCTCCTCTATAATGTAAAGTGCTGCGGAATATGTTGGCGCTATAGAAATAAAATTATTATTATTATTGCTGGTAGTCCCAGCTACAACCCATTTTTAATGTCCTGGCGGAGGGAAGGAGGTTGTCACTCAGGATTTTATGCACATGGCTCCATCCATTCTCCCATGGATGCAGTGAAGTAGGCCTGTGCCCTTAGCAGAGAATCACCCCCAAAACATAATGATTCCACCTCCATGGTTGACAGTGGGGATGGTGTTCTTTGGGTCATAGGCAGCATTTCTCTTCCCCCAAACACGATGAGTTGAGTTAATGCAAAGAGCTCAATTTTTGTCTCATCTGACCACAGCACCTTCTCCCAATCACTCACAGAATCATCCAGGAGTTCATTGGCAAACTTCAGATGGGCCTGCACATCTGCCTTCTTGAGCAGGGGGACCTTGCGGGCACTGCAGAATTTTAAACCTTTACGGCGTAATGTGTTACCAATGGTTTTCTTGGTGACTGTGGTCCCAGATGCCTTGAGATCATTAACAAGATCCCCCGTGTAGTTTTAGGCTGATCTCTCACCTTCCTCATGATCGAGGATACCCCACGAGGTGAGATTTTGCATGGTGACCAAGATTGATGTCAATTGACAGTCATTTTGCAATTCTTCCATTTTCTTACTATTGCACCAACAGTTGACTCCTTCTCACCCAGGTCTTACTTATGGTTTTTTAGCCCATTCCAGCTTTGTGCAGGTCTACGCTCTTGTCCCTGTCATCCTTATAAAGCTCTTTGGTCTTGCCCATGTCGTAGATGTTAGAGTCTGACTGATTAGCTGGGGTAACACTTGTGAGAAATTCGCACGAGTCTCGCATCTCAATACCTGACACTGCCGCAGCCACTCGGGACCAGAGTGTTCAGATGCATAGAAATACATGCAGCCGCACACTCCGGTCCCGAGTACTGGCGGCAGTGCCGGGTATTGAGGTGCGAGACTTGTGCGATTTTCTCGCAAGTATGACCCCGGCCATTAATTAAGTCTGTGGACAGGAGTCTTTATAAAGGTGACTATGTAAGACAGCTGTCTTTAATGCAGGTAACGAGGTAATGAGTTGATTAGGAGCGTCTAACTGGTCTGTAGGAGCAAAAACTCTTAATGGTTGGTACGGGATCAAATACTTATTTCTCACTGCAAAATGCAAATAAATTTATATAATTTATACAATGTGATTTCTGGATTTTATTTTTGATATTCTATCTCTCAATGTTAAAATTAACCTACCCTTAAATTATACGTAGACTGCTCATGTCTTTGTCAGTGGGCAAACTTACAAAATCAGAAAGGGATCATATATGTATATCCCCACTGTGTATGTATATATACAATATATATATATATATATATATATATATATATATATAAATATACATATATATACATATATATGTATATATATATATATATAAATATATAATTTTAGTTCTGTTTTTTATATTTCATTTTACAGAAGATTGCAAAATAAATTACTCATTGTATTGCTACTAACATAGGTCAGCAGCTTTTCTCTTAATGTAAATTTCAGACTTTGGAAAGCTGTCATATAAGAGGAAATCCTGCTTCATGGATGATATTAGACACAGACTATTCTCTACTGCAATACTTCCCGTGGTAAGATGTATTTTTTTTTCTTTTTGGCAGTCAAACATGATATATTAATTTTACCAACAGTAAAAAATAATAGAAGAAATTAAAATGAATGAATACATAATGTAATTAATCATAAATATAATATGTAATAAATAAATTAATACAATAGGTAATTAATGCAAACAAGTGTATATATATATATATATATATATATATAATTAATTTTAATCAAACTGAAAAAAACATTTTTGCTATGTTCAATGTCAATATGTCTAAAAGTATTTATCTTTAGTTAGTAAATGTACAACCTGCATTATTTTATTAAGTTTATTGTTATATCACGTATTTTTATAAGTCTTAGTATCTACAAAATAATCAACAATAATACAAAATTATGAATTAACTGTAAGGTAAAAAAAATATTTTAACAAAAATCCAAACTTTTTCACTTATGTCCGAATAATCAAACAATAAAATAAAGTGATACTTACATGGATATAAGTCAATGAATTCATCCTCGCTGTGCGTGGCGTTGATAGAGGGTGAATGGCTTTGTGTGTCATATTGAACAAATATTCCAAATAATACAATGAGCACGATCTGGAGTCCGATGGCCAAGAAGGAAAATTTAAACCTCATACTAGTGTCGTATGCCATGATGACGGTGACGTAGCTTTGCTCTTGTCAAGTCCTGCAAGAAACTGATAAAGGGAGAGTGTGCAGCCTCTATTTAATGGGTTTCACTAGATATGGATGACACTGCAGAAAGAAAAGGGGTCTGGTCAGAGAGACACTCCCTCCGAGTTAGGACTTTCTGTTTATACTCTAATTATAACTTTAGACATGAAGAATAATACAAAGAAAAGTAAGAAGAAAAGGAACAACATGGAAAAACATCTTTAGTAGATATACTTCAAAAACGGCAGCTCTCTAATGTCCAAGTAAAAGCAGTAAGATGCCTTTATTAGAGATGAGCGACTTTGCCTCCGGGAGGTCGAGTTGGGTTTCGGACCACACCGACTTTCCCAAAAGTCGAGTCGAACGAAATCGGCCGACTAACGGAAAAAGTCGTGTTTCGATCGGAACATGACCCCAATGCAAGTCAATGGGGGAAGAAAAGTCGGCAGGATTGGAGGACAGTAAACACACCTACAGTGCCCATTTCAATGCCAACTACATCAATTCATATTACTTAAGCTTGTCAACCTTAATTTAACTTTATAATAATAGTAATGCATTGAAAACTGGGGGTTATTTGGCTAAAGTTGTGGGGGAGCAGGGTTGGATCCAGGTTTTTGTGGGCCATGGGCGAAAGAGTCTCAGTGGGCCCCTTTAACACATACCATAATTCATGATTGCTCCGATACGGCAGAGAAATATAGGTATAGTACAATGACAAATACTTCACTTCTTACATTACATGAGTGATATCTATTGTAAATTCTACAATAGCTCAAAAACCGGACAGTATAGTCCTCCATACAGTATTATGGCCACCACATAGTGCGCCATACAGAATAATGAGCCCCATATATTGGTCCATACAGAATAATGAGCCCCATATATTGCTCCATACAGAAAGGGCTCCATATAATGCTACTTACAGAATAGGCCTGATATGTGCTCCATATGATGCTCCATATATAAAGGGCCCTATATGATGCCCCATAAATAATGAACCCCATATGATGCTCTAGTATATGATGGGCCCCATATATGATGCTCCAGTGTATGATGAGCCCATATATTGCTCCAAATATAATGGTCCCCATATATAATGGATAAGGCTCCAGTGTTTGATGGCCTATATAATGCTCCATATATAATGGGCCCCATATGATGCTCCAATATATGATGGGCCCCATGGATGATGCTCCAGTGTATGATGGGCCTATATAATGCTCCATATATAATGGCCCATACCCATATATGATGGCCCCATTTAAATGCTCAGTGTATAATGGGCATAGCTCCATTATATGTGCTCCATTGATGCTCCAGTATTGATGCCAGGGATATGCGGTATGATGGGCCTATATAATGCTCTATAAGCCCATATGATCTCCAATTATGAGGGCCCCATGATGATGCTCCAGTGTATGATGGGCCCACATATGTCCATAATATGGCCCCAATGATGTCAGTAATATGGGCCCCATTATAATGCCAGTGTATAATGCCCGATATGATGCCCATATATAATGGGCCCCGTATATGATGCTCCAGTGTTTTATGTGCCCCATATATAATGCTCCAGTGTATAATGGGCCCTATCTATGATGCTCAAGTGTATGATAGGCCCCATATATAAATCTCCAGTGTATAATGCTCCCCATATATTGCTCCAAACATTAAAAAATGAAATACCTCTCATCGCAGGGCACTGCTCTACTCTGGACTCCTCAGCGTCTCCATCTTCCAGCTCTCTGCACTATGACTGTTCAGCAGAGGGCGCACAGACGTCACTCATCGCGCTCTCTGACCTGAATGTCACTGTCAGGAAACGAGGAAGACGTCACAGCGGTGGAGCAGGGAGAGGTAATTATTGCTAGTGCTGGGGCCCTGAGCAAGCAGGGGTGCCCAATCGTGGGCGCCGGCACTGGCACAGGGCCCCGTCATAGTACGCCGGTGTCTCTGACGGTGAGAGGGCCCCCCCACCTGTTCAGGGCCCCGGCACTTGCCCTGGTGCACCAGGTGCTGACGCCGGCACTGGGGGGGTACAGTCCAGTTAGGGAGGTAGAAAAACTGGCATATGTTGAGGTGTAGGCTGGACATTCAGCAGCTGCAAATGGAGGAATTGGAGAAGTCGGAGGAAGAGGAGGACAAAGCGAGCTATTTTGCTGGCAACCTATGTGTCATCAGGGGAAGGTGGTACAAAATCCTTTGAAACCCAGGCATGGATCATTTTAATGGTGAGATCACCAACATTTTGGGTCAACAGCGGGTCCTTCTTTCTGTCAGGATTGATCCAGCAGCACTGAAGACTCTTTTGGATAGCACACTACCAGCAGGGCAAGCGAGCTCCTGTAAAGCATATTGTGCCAATTCAGGCCAGGTGTCCAGTTTACAGGCCCAGTAGTTAATGGGGAATGAACTGTGAGGGAGAATATCGATAGGGGAGGAGAGGTAAGTTTGAACCATAGTTGACAACTGCTGTCTCCTGTCTGTTGCAATCAATTCAGTATTAACAGTCATGTGAGCGGTACTCAAGAAATTAGTCACAACATGGTCATGAAACCTCTGTCTCCAATGCCACTTTGGCTGTGTGCACCATGAACACCTCTTCCATTTGCCCCAGTATGGCTCGTGGTAGAACCTGCACCGCTGCTGTGTGCTGGGAATGCCTCTAACAAACGGTTTACCAGAGTTGTTTGTTTGTTCGCCAATATTAGCTCTAGGTTCTCCTGTGGCATGATGTTCTGTAATTTGCCTTTATAGCGTGGATCGAGGATGCTGGCCAACCAGTAGTCGTCATCCTTCATAATTTTGGCACTGCGGGGGTCCCTTTTCAGGATCCGCAAGACATAGTCACACATGTGGGCCAATGTTTCAGGTGTCAATGATGCACTGCCAGTGGTGGGTGGAGGAGCACTTTCTGCCAAATCCACATCCCTCCAGTCACGCACAAACCCTGTACCTGAACTTGGCAAGCCAACATTTTCTCTTGCCCCCTGAGAAGCATCCTCCTCCCCAAATAATCATCCCCCTCATCCTCCTCCTACTCTTCCTCTTCTTCCTACACCTCGTCCAGGAAGTTCCCTGAGCAGACAATGGCTGACTGTCATCAAGGCTTACCTCTTCCTCCTCCTCCGCTGTAGACGCCTGATCCTTAATGTGCATCAAAGTTTGCATGAGCAGACGCATAAGTGGGATGCTCATGCTTATGATGGTGTCGTCTGCGCTTACCAGCCATGTACATTCCTCAAAACGCTGAAGGACTTTACAGAGGTCTTTCAGCTTTGACCTCTGCACACCCGACAACTCCATGTCTGCCCTCAAACTGCCTGCCCGTGTATGGTCCCACAAATGCATTACAGCCTGCCTCTGTTCGCACAGACTCTCAACCTTGTGCATGGTGGAGTTCCACCTTGTAGCAACGTCTATGATTAGGCGGTGCTTTGGGAGGTGGAGCGATCGCTGCAGCCTCTGCATACGACTGGATTCTACAGGCGAGCGATGGATATGTGAGCACAGTCTTCACAACTTATGGAGCAGGACTGGTAACTCCCGATAATTATTTATGAAGCACTGCACCACCAGGCTCAAGGTGTGAGCCAGGCAAGGTATGTGTCTGAGTTTTGCCAGGGCTATGGCTGCCACTAAATTATGGCCATTAACACTGACTACCTTGCCTGGCTCAAGATGTAGACATCCCAGCCATGACTCAGTTTCTCGCTGCAAGTAGTCGGCCAGTACCTCCGCTGTGTGTGTGTTGCCGCCCAAAGACATCACCTTTAAAACAGTCTGCTGACGCTTACCACTAGCTGTTCGATAGTGGGACACCTCGTCTGCAACACTGGCAGCTGGGGATGAAGTGCTCACACGCGACTGTGCTCTGTCGACGAGCTTTCGCTTCTGGAGGAGGAGCAGGAGGGTCGAACTCCTACAGCCAACTGTTGCCTATACCATGGGCTAGGCAGCACTGTCCCACCACCGCTGTCCCCTGTGGACCCTGCACCCACCACATTAACCCAGTGCGCAGTGATGGACAAGTAACGGCCCTGGCCATGCCTACTAGCCCATGCATCTGTTGTGAGGTGCACCTTTGCACTCACTGATTGTTTGAGTGCATGGACAATGCGGTATTTCACATGCAGGTGGAGGGCAGGGATGGCTTTTCTAGTAAAGAAGTGCCGACTGGTTAGGTCATAGCGTGGGACAGCGTAGGCCATGAGCTCTCAGAATGCTGCACTTTCAACCAAACGGAAGGGAATCATCTCTAATGAGATCAGTTTGTCAATGTAGGCATTCAAAGCTAGTGTACGCGGATGAGAGGATGAGTACCTTCTTGTCCTACTCAGAGTGTCTGCTAGTGTGAGCTGCACTTGAGAGTTGCATATGGGGGAACTAACGGTGGACATGGCGGACTGAGAGGGGGTAGATGATGGTGATGGTGGTGGTGGTGGTGATGCCCTAGATTCAGTCTTTCGTTGGAAAAACATTGTGATTCCCTGACTGCTTTGGCCTTGCGATGACACCTCAACATTTCTTGCTGGTGGTATGCTAACCGGTGGGCTTACAGTGGGGGAAGCGATGTAGCGTTGCTGGCTACCTTCAGTCGGAGCAGGTGCACATGTGCTACCTGAGGTTTTGTAGTCCGTCCACACTTGCAAGTGCATGGTGTTTAAATGTCTAAGCATGCAACTGGTATTCAAAGTTCGGAGATTTTTCCCTCGGCTAAAGGTCCTTCCGTACGTCTTACAGATAACTTTTGCCTCATCAATAGGATTTTGGTCAAAAAAGTGCCACACTGCACTCTTCCTACTATGGGATAAATTTTCAGGGCTTGCATGCTGTGCTAATTTGACCGTCTGGACAAGCTGTCCTGCAACACTTTTTGCTTTTTAACATGGTTTTGGACTGCTACGTGGCTGCCAGATGGCCGCAGCTGCGATGTCGATACCTGCTGCGGATACTCCTCCTCTTCTGAGCTATTGCCAGCAGCACCCTCTTCCCCCAGTGGATGCCAATCCGGGTCAACAACTGGGTCATCCATCACCTCCTCTTCAATTTCATCTGCACCTTCCTCTGTGTCACCGTGTAAGGTGGTAGAGTATGCGGGAAGGGGCAACTGTGTTTCATCAGGGTCAGAATCTGGCTCAGTAGACTACGAGGGCAATGCAGTGCTTTGGGTGAATGTACAAGCAGAATCATATAGCAGTGGCTGTGCATCAGTGCTCTCCATGTCATTCATCTTGGACTGGGGATTCAGGATTTCACTTGATAACCCAGCATGGTATGTGAAAAGATCTCCAGTGAGTAATATAAAGTGTGGCCCGCCGCATCCTTCACTTTTGTTGGGGGTGAAGGACACAAGGAAAGGTGTGGGTCCTGACCAGGAGCCTGCACTGACGACTCAGTGCTTGCAGTTTTTGAAAACTGAAAAGAAGAGGAGGCGATAGAGCTGGAGGCTGTCTCGGCAATGTAAACCAAAACCTGTTCCTGATGCTCCAGCTTTAAAAGCGGTTTACCTACTCTCAGAAAAGGGAGCCTAAAGGTATGCCACACTGAACAATATCGCTAACGGGATCGCTAAAAAACGTCACTATTTAGCGATCCCGTTAGCGATGTTGTTCAGTGCGGCAGCTGCCAGCGACGAGCTTCCTGCTGTGATCTCGCTCGTCGCTGGAATCGTTCCGGACCCTATTTTCTCGTCGGCGCTCCCGCTGGGTAAGTATATATCGCTAGTGTGGCACCTTTTCTTAGCGATTTAGCGGTACTTTTGTACCGCTAAAGTCGTTAAGAAGATCGCTAACGGCGATAGCGTCGTTAACTATATCGCTAAATGTGGCCGCACTTAGCGATATAGAAACAATCCCGCTAGCGATCGCATTAGTATGCGTCGTTATTGTGATCGCTAGCGGGATTGTTTAGTGTGGTAGTACCTTTAAGGCCTTAAGGAGCCAGACAATGACGCAGGCTCAACACCTCCTGCCTTAGGTGCTATTGTGCTTTTGGCACTACCAGCAGATGCACCACTACCACCATCAGTACCAGCTGCCCCCCCCGCCCACGTCCGCGGCCTCTTCCACCATACTTCCTCATGTTTGGGAAGATGTGCCAAAAATACCAGCAGATATATGGTACTGTATCAGAAGCATATAGCTGTATACTGTTTAGGGGAAAACATAAATCTCCGTATAAATATTTCCGGAGTCACACACAGACGCTCACTCAGTATGGATTTGACCAGAATACAAAAAGCAGAAAAAAGGTACTGTTCTGTCCAGCCATATAATTGCTGTCTAGAAAGTCTAGTCATTGTTTTTATGTCTCCAATTGTTATAGACATTGTAATTTTTGAATGTATTGGTCTTTCATACATTTTATGTTGTAAGGTAACAGCGCCACCTGCTGGCTGTTTGATGCATAGATTCTAGTTTAATTTGTAATGTCTTGTGGGAAGTTCCAAGAGCATTGTGGGATTGTTCCTGTTGCATTATGGTCTTGTTTATCACACTGTGAAGGGGAACAGCAGCCATTATTCTCCATGTGTCTTAGGAGAAACTACATCACTCGTGTTCTTCATGTTTCTTAAACAGCCTGCTCTAAGCATAGTCGGTAAGCACTATCTAGGTGTTATAATCCTGTGTTTATCAGTACGTTTGTTGTACTAAGTAGGTAATAATCAGTTTGTGTATTCTGTATTTTGTAAACTATTTGTGTTTCATGCTCTGTGCAGTTATATATTCTGAAATGCTCTTATTATTGCATTCTATAGTTTTACCCTTTCCTGTCACATCTGCAATCAATAAAAGAAGGTTACAATTTTACAACCTCTTTTTCTTAAAGAAGACAGGGGGTTTAGCTACATGTCTTATCACACACCCTGCTAACGTGTATGAGGACAGAATAGTAAAAAGACTGCTGAGAACAAGCTCAGAAGATCAGACATACAGAGACCCCATTATCCAAGCATGCGGTTATTGCATGAGGATATTGCAGCAACCTCTTAACGGTCGGACCGAATAATCGGACCATACAGAGCCCGCCATTATCCACGCAGAGCCGACAAAGGGATATCACAGTGGTTGCCCAACTGTCGAATCATGTCTCAAGGGCGAGCATCCTCTTTCAAGACGATATCACGAGTTGGTTCCTCCAAGACATCCTCAGTCAGCAATGCCGCCGCTATCGCCCGCGCAAAGGCTGAAGCGGCAAAAGCAAGAAGCACCTTTGCTGAGCAGGAGATAGAATTGAAACTACAACAAGCATGCCTGGATGCAGAAAAGGCACGCCAACAAGCATGCCTGGATGCAGAAAAGGCACGCCAGGACGCAGAGAAAGAGCGCCTTGAAGCAACATTACAGAAACTTGCTATTGAAAAAGAAACAGCAGCTGCCATAGCAGAAGCAGAAGCCCTAGAAACTGCCGTATATTCCGACGGTGAACACAGCAGACACAGCAGTGTGCTAGGCCTACAACGAGTTACTCACGATTAGTGTTGAGCGATACTGCTCGATATCTAAAAATATCGTATCGGAATGGTATCGCCGATATCACTAAATATCGTCGATATCCGATTCCGATACCGGAAGTCCCATGTAAGTCTATGGGAACAAAATATCGCAACAAAAAAAACCCTTTCTTTCGTTGTAATCACAAAATATACACACATAGAATACATATATATATATACATGTCATTGTGACATATATATATATATATACATATATTTATAGTTTATACACTTCTACATAGTAAAATAGACTCTGATTCAATTGCCGGGTAAAGCCGTGACATACCCCATAGAAGTCGACGGGCTCGGTGCTGAGTACCCCCAAAACCTCTGGCTCTGTGCGACTCAACTTGGGCGTCACGAACAGGATTCTGTAGCTCGCTATAAGCGAGTCCTGTGTGCCTGAATTGAACTGGTTTTGTGCTTGAGAATTGCTAAAATCATCAGAGAATGTATTTGCCATTTTTCCGCCATATCTGCGTCACGACGAGGCACTAGTGAAGAAGAAGGGCGTGCTCTTCGTGGGTGTACACTCACTCAGTGGCGCAAAAACAATGGCCGACCACTCTAAATGGTACTGCAATGTAAGATCGTGCCCCACAGCTCTTCAGTTCCGCCTCCTCATCCTCCTCGGTGTGCGGAAACTAACACGAAGGTCCCGCCTCACTACAAAAGAGGGGCCCTCTCCAGATGCTAATGACACATGTGACTTGGCAGAGATGGCTAATGGACACGAGCAGAAGTGTGAAGGGATGGAGCAGTCAGAGCTCTCCCCCCACGGAAGCGACCCGATCGCCACGGAACCACCGTTGGGCACCCGGCCTGGAAACCCTTCTATGCTGCAAGAAGCGAGGATACCCTAAGAGGCCTGGCCCGGCACCGGGAGGAGGTCGCCAGGATGGAAGCCAGCTGGCGTGCCCTAAAACTAAACTTGGAGCGGCGCCAATCCCTCTTACCTGAAGTGTCTGTACCGGAAGGTGAGGCACCCGTTCTAGTAGAGGAGTCCGTGCGGGCATCCCAGCCCTTGCAATGTGATCCGGTTGACGTTGTCGCAGTGGAGGCACCCGTTCCTGCAAAAAACTCTGCACCGGCAGCACCCCAGGTCCCGCTGTCTGCCCCCGTCGCTGAGACAGAAAAAACGACACCCGTCCTCATGGAGGAGGCCGCGCAGGCACCAGAGGTCTACCTGTTTGTACCGGAGCCCCGACTGTCATCTGTTCCAGAGCCGGCTGCTTCCTCTGCAGGTGAGCGCCGCCAGGACTGGGGGGCGCCAGGAGAGCTGCCGCAAACCGGACATCGTAAGCTGCAGTTTGATGGTGGAGACATGGAGATGCTGGTGGAGGAGAATTACAACCGGCGTCAGGAGGAAGAGTGGAGACGTTGGGAGCGGGAAGCAGAGCGACAAAGGGAGCAGCGCGAATCCCAGAAGCTTCGCCAACGTCACATCGAGAAGGACCGGCAGATAAGCACCGGATGAGAAAAGATAAAGGAACCCTGTGGGAGCCGCGGCGTAAGGGTGCAGTACGGAGCTTTAAATTGAAAGGTGGTTGGGGCTTCATCCAGGAGCCTGGACTTTATTTAGAAGTGTTTGTGACCCGGCGGGAGGTGGAGACTCACCTCCCAGAAGGACACCTGGGGAGGGACCTGTTGCCAGGAGACTTGGTGACTTACACCCGACACTGGGGTTACAATGGATGGTACGCCCTAAATGTTACCAGGTGCGACCCCTACTCCCCAGAGTGTCAGGAACCTGTGAGACCCTCGGAGCCTTCAGCCTCCCACATCCAGGCCTCTGCACAAGTGCCCACCCCACGCCGTAAATCTCCCCAGCCTCCCTCAGTGGTCTCCTCAGCAGCCCCAGCTATGGACATGATAACTATAGCTGGCCCGTACCCGGCGCCTGTTAGGCCCCCTGGGGTTCGTTCAGTCCGGGAGATAGGGCTCCAGACCCGGAGGGAGATGAAAGAGGTGGCCACACAGACACAGATAGCGGGTCACGACTTGACTGTACAGGCCACATGATGTCATCAGGTCCTGGTGGTCCTTGGTGTCTCGGATGTTTGGCAAGCATCAGAAGAGTACCAGGTGGTACCTGGAACACCCCTGCCAAAGAATTATAAATAACCCGGACAGGGTCCCTGTATGTAAATAGTTAAATTGTTGATGTACCCGGACGGGTGAATGTTCATAAAAAAATTTTTTTAATTTAATAAAAAACACAACACAGTTTTCATTACTTTTATTACAGTCTCATCCTGGGCAGCACGGTGGCTCAGTGGATAGCACTACAGCCTTGCAGCGCTGGAGTCCTGGGTTCGAATCCCACCTAGGACAATATCTGCAAGGAGTTTGTATGTTCTCCCCGTGTTTGCGTGGGTTTCCTCCGGGTACTCCGGTTTCCTCCCACACTCCAAAAACATACTGATAGGGAATCTAGATTGTGAGCCCCATCGGGGACAGCAACGATAATGTGGCAAAAACTGTAAAGCGCTGCGGAATCTGTTAGCGCTATATAAAAATAAAGATTATTATTATTATTATTATCCTGCGACGCCATCGATCTCCTGTAAAAAAATGAAAAAAAAAAACAGCAGTATACCACCTGTCCGACGCAGTCCATAGTAACGAGTGTCCCACGACGATCCAGCTCTGCTACATCAGAATGACAGGCAGAGCCTGTCATCCCGGCGCAGCACAGCTGATTACCTGCTTCCCCGGCGGTGACGTCATCGGACTGCTTTACGGCCGGGATTACCCTGCAGTCACTGCAGTTATCGCGAAAAACTGCATGTGACCGCCAGGGAGAAGATAATGGTGGCCATCAAGCAGTCCAGGACGTGACCGCCGGAGATCTTCTGCCAGGTAAGTGCCGCTGACTCCTGACAGACCCGACCAACGGACACTCACAGTGACAGTGACAAATCCGATTCCGGTATCCGATATGACGAAAATATCGGTACTCGGAATCGAAAGCCCGATACAGCTAATATCGGCCGATGCCCGATACAGCTAATATCGGCCGATACCCGATATTTGCAGTATCGTATCGCTCAACACTACTCACGATCCATTGCAGCGTACTGCAGAGTACGTCCATCGGCATTCCAAACCAAATGACGATCCAGACCCACAGGCGAAGACAGAGCATTTTGTCAACAAGCCAAGCCAACCAGATAATTCGGACCCCCAGAAAGCCAACTATCAGTGTCCCTACCGAAAGCAAGGAGATACACATTGGGATGATACTGACTACAATAATCTTTCTCCAAAGCAGAAGGTCCAAAATCTGTCCCGGTTTAAAGAGAATCCCTTCGCTTCAGAAAGGTACTACAGCAGTTGGACGAAACCAGAGACACCTATCAGGTATGATCGCACAGCACACATGTACTCTGACAACACTCCATCAGCTGGCATCAGTGCCAATCAAACCACAATGGACTTTGCCAAGTTCCTTGCTCGACGTGAGTTGATCACCAAGGGACTTGTAAAGTTCAGCGATTGCGCTGAAAACTACAGGGCTTGGTGAGCCTCCTTCAAAAATACCATAAGAGACATAGGTCTATCATGTAGTGAAGAAGTGGATCTCTTGGTAAAATGGCTAGGAAGTGAGTCCGCCGAACATGCAAAGAGAATCAGAGACATTAATATAAATTATCCAGATGTCGGCCTCAAAAGAATTTGGAATAGACTTGATGAATGCTATGGCTCAGTAGAGGTTATAGAAAATGCCTTGTTTAAAAGAATAGAGGATTTTCCTAGAATAGCAAACAAGGATTATTCAAAGCTCAGAGAATTAACTGACTTGTTAATGGAGTTGTGTGTAGCAAAAGCAGAAGGAGATCTTGTGGGGTTGACATATCTCGACACTGCTAGAGGTGTGAACCCCATAGTTCAGAAACTCCCATATAACCTGCAAGACAAATGGGTTACATATGGATCTAGGTATAAACAGACTTACAATGTACCGTTTCCTCCATTCGATGTGTTTGTAGATTTTGCCTCAGAACAAGCAAAAATTAGAAATGACCCTAGCTTTGATTTCATGCCGTCATGTGCCAATAACTCTGTTAGCAAACCTCGTAGAACAACTGTAGAGGTCCACAAAACTAACATTTCTCCCACAGGTCCAGTTCGCAAAGAGTTCAGCTCCGGTCAAGGAGAAGACAAATCCAAGGATCCAAGCAGGCAGTGTCCCTTACACAAGAAGCCACATTCCTTACTTACGTGCAGGTCTTTCAGAGAGAAGTCATTGGAGGAAAGGAAGGCCTTCCTTAAGGAGAATCGCATCTGCTACAAATGCTGCTCTTCAACATCCCACTTTGCCAGGGACTGTGAGGTTAGTGCAAGGTGTACCGAATGTGACAGCACCGAACATAACTCAGTTCTACACCCTGGATCACCATCAGATACTTTGCCCCAAGAGCATAGCGGGGAGCTGAATGACTCAAGCCATTACTTCTAAGTGTACAGAAGTTTGTGGAAATCTCATG
This sequence comes from Oophaga sylvatica, assembly GCA_033576555.1. Taxonomy (NCBI): domain Eukaryota; kingdom Metazoa; phylum Chordata; class Amphibia; order Anura; family Dendrobatidae; genus Oophaga; species Oophaga sylvatica. The sequence goes on along the minus strand of JARQOD010000005.1, from coordinate 5,383,186 downwards.
GGAGGCAAGTCTTGCTCTAAAATTTCCCTAGTGAGAGTCTACCCGGCAGACGAAAAGGACAAAGCCATCAAATTATACGCGATTTTAGATGATCAGAGTAATAGGTCACTAGCCAAGTCTGCCTTCTTTGATAGCTTTAACGTCAGAGGACCCAGCACCCCTACTCTTTAAAAACATGTGTCGGTATAATAGAGACAGCTGGTAGGAGAGCAACAGGATACGTAGTCGAGTCTATAGATGGCCAAATGTGTCTGCCCTTACCAACCATAATGGAATGTAACCAGATTCCTGACAACAGGACAGAGATACCTACGCCTGAAGTGGCATCGTACCATCCTCATCTGAAGCGTATCGAACGCCTGATTCCTAACCTTGATCCAGAGGCTCAAATAATCTTGCTCTTAGGGAGAGATATTCTACAAGTTCACAAGGTTAGACAACAGATCAATGGCTCACACAATGCTCCATATGCTCAGAGACTCGACTTTGGGTGAGTCATTGTAGGAGAGGTCTGTTTAGGAGGTACACACAAACCGACAGTAGTTAACAACATGTTTACCAGGACTCTCGAGAATGGACGTCCATCTCTCCTTCAACCATGTGAAAATCACTACTTCATAAAGGAGCTGCTACACAGTACTTCAGCACCAAGTATCTTAGCGAGTAGTGCCAATGATGATTGCATTCAGAATTGGGACCAAGATCACCTTGGGTGTACAGTCTTCCACAAGACCAAAGAAGATAATCGTATAGCAATGTCATTTGAAGATAAACTGTTCCTAGAGATGATGGAGCAAGGAATGGTGCAGGACAAAACGAAGAACTGGATTGCACCTCTACCCTTCAAGCCTCAAAGACAACGCTTGCCTAACAACAGAGAACAAGTTTACAAACGATTTGTCTCCCTCAGGCACAGCTTCCATAATAAACCAGAGATGAAAGGTAATTTCTTTACCTTCATGGAGAAAATATTTAAAAACGGTCATGCAGAGTTAGCACCTACACTTCAAGATGCTGAAGAACGTTGGTACCTGCCTCTGTTTGGAGTGTATCACCCGAAAAAGCCAGGTCAAATCAGAGTAGTATTTGATTCGAGTGCTACGTATGAAGGTGTTTCATTGAATGATGTCTTGTTATCAGGCCCGGATCTGAACAACAAACTTTTAGGAGTGCTTATCCGTTTTCGTAGAGACTCCATTGCATTCACAGCAGACATCCAACAGATGTTCCACTGCTTCTTTGTGTTAAATATTAATTATTGGTTATGGATTTATTCTACACTCAATTCTGTACTGAGTACATTAACTTTCAGCTGACATTACAGATGCTATTTCTGTATGGTAAAGTGGCAACTCCATATACAGAGATCACATGATCTAAGGGACATATATAATGGCTACACGAAGGGAGGGGGGTCTCTTGCTCGCTCGCTCTCTCTACAGACACTTTACTCTGACAAGGACTATGATGAATGAACATCCAGCTGCTATGTAACCACGTGTTGCTTCTCTGAGACGCTGCTGACAAGACCAGAATGTCATTTTGCCATTCAGGACACCAAGGAAAGATGTGTACAAGTTTTGCTATGGACAAATGGACAATCTCTACGTAACTATTTCACTCATTTTATGTTTTCCTGTAATGATGGTTTTTTTGGTAAACAGTCCAATAAATCACTACATTTTTTTTTATAAGAAACGTGACGTTTTCTTTAAATTATCGCATCTGGTAACAAGTCCTTGAAAAATATACAAAATTAAGCATTTTTAACATTTTGGAGAGCCAGCCAGTCACACTTGATTTTTAGAGTGTGAATTTCTGAAAACTTGCAAGGGGAGGAGGAATAGAAGCAAAATTACGTCAGATGTGCAAGTCGTCAAAGAAATCACACTACGATATTTCAGGATCAGGAAAGAACCTATGAATGAGGACTAAGAGTTGCCAGATGTACTACAGGAATCAGACGTGCTGATGACAAGAGGCCATTGTCCAAGAAAGGAAACATGGGAGGAGACTTGAGAACTGATGTAGGAGGAAACATGGGAGGAGACTCCAGAACTGATGCAGATGACGTACGAGGGACGGATGTTCAATGGCCACCAAAAATAGAAGACAATTCACAGGCCCAACTCCAAATTAAAGTTAGGAAAAATTTGTTAAAATTATGCAAAATCATTCCTGCATATGATAACAAAATCCATGTATGCAGAAATTCTGAAATCTTCGAAAGCTTTATTGACAAGCTTGATTTAAGTAATGACGAGAAAAATCAATTATTTAAATTGTGGCTTCCTGCAACCTTTTCCAGACGTTTAAAATTAAAGTTGACTTTTGATAATGACTTACATGGAGATCTAGATGATAAAGACAGATTGAAAATTCTGATTTTCTGTGCATTAAATGAAAATTGTCCAGATATTGATATTCTTCAAAAATTAAGGATTGGTCGGAAAGAATGTACTTTTACATTCATGTCCATATTTGAAAGGTTGTACAAAACTCTAATTACCAATGTCAAAACACAATCAATGATAAAGTATTTTGTGGACAAATTTGGATTCCTAAATTCTGTATCTCGTGTTATTACGTCACAAAAAGATACTTTATTTGAATGTGCGCAATCCCTTGATTTTGCTAGAAAACATGAGAATCGTGATAGGAAAATAAATCAAACAGACATAGTAAAATCTTTTCAAAAGCCAGTGTCAAAATCTAATAAACTGAGTCATCGCTGTAATCAAATCTATGACATACGAAGAAAATTACATATTTGTTATAAACCCTATAAAATGATCCAAGGATCCACTTTGCAAAAAGAGTTGAAAATTCAAAGTTCAGACCTCTCTGTAAAAAGACAAATGGCAGACATTGAAAGACAGGAACAGGTGTCTTCTCAAAATGACTTGAGTTTTTCAGGACATCTTTGACAAAGAAATAAGATTTGGTTTAGGAATTGACTGAAAATTAAATTATATGTTGTGTAAAAGTATTATACAATATATTATTCAGTTATTTGTAATTATTTTATAAATATAATCCTGTAGTTCACAGCTTTTGTAGATATATATATATATATATTCATACAGTATATAACTGTATATCAATATCTATAGTGATATAATTAAAATAAACTACAGAAAATATTTAGAATTACATTAAAGCCAATACACATATATGTATAAGACATTGCAATTGTTTTGTTATGATATTAACCTTATCTCTTATTTATCCTTAGAATTTTCACTTCAAAGTAGGACTTAATCGGGAAAAATTCTCTTACATCGATTTATTCCTTTATTTACACAGGAATTTGTAATAACTGCATGTTTTTATATATTTAACACTTAAAAAGGAAATAATATATAACTAACTGAATCTAAATTTAGTTTTTGTGTGTTGTTAACATTTTGAAGTTATTTATTTGCATGGCAATATGTTCTTACTGCATGACAGTCGCACATGTGACATTTAAACTGTTCTAATAATAAGGCAATTACCATATATCCCTATTTCAGTGTTTGTTGTAACGTAAAGCGTTTGTAGCCTCAGTGAGCTCAGCCTTTGCAAGTCAAAGAATTTTTCTTTAGGCCTCTTAAGTTCTAGGGTTCAATTTCAGTTGCAAACCTTGCAACAAAAATAGATACAGCTCATAACCAAATTTTCTTATGAGTCCTTCCATCTATAAATGGTTCACAAAGTTTGTTATGTGTATTTGGGGAATATTCAAAGGAATATTAAAATATTAAATTTAATAGTTTACAATGCACATTGATAATTAGGATACAATTATTTGGGTTAAAATATATATGTATTACAACCTTTTTGTATGAGGAATCTGTGGTGTAAACTTATATGTGTCACAGTCTGAGTGACAGATGACAGATGTGTGTATGAGCAGCTGCTAAGAGTGAATATAACCTAAGAGTATGTGATGTATGAAAGGAGAGGTTTCAAAATTCATGGTATGCGAGAAAAACAACAACTAGGTTTTAAGAGAAATAATACAAATCAGTTCAATTATTAGAATATTAAGATACATAATGAAATATTATCTACTCAACATATATTCCTTTAGTAATTATTTTTTTTAGTTAATTGTGGATGAGTGTAATCACACATCAAAATGGTTTATCAAGGAAATCTACATCTAGATTATTTTTTTTTTCCTTTTCCCAAAGGATAATTTTATGATATTCAATGTTATTTTTATTTTTAATGGTTACATAGATGGTACACATCTTCAGACAAATATATGGTATAAAGCTAAAATAGAAGTTACATAAATAATTTATAAAACAATTATTTTTTTTTTCATTTTGGTTTTGATAAATGAATTATTTCATAAAAGAATATTTTTTTTGGTAATAAGGGGGAAATGTGTTTGTGATCCTGGATACATCATCACATTTCATCAATACCTCTTCTTCACACATTGTAAAGAATATAGAAAGGTACAATGGTATAACTACTATAGGAAATAACATTAAGTATTATAAAGAGTCATTTCTTTACACTAAGAAAGGGACTACATGCAAAGTTGCATAATATGAATATTTTGGTAACACAAGGTCATGACAAATATGAAATCATCCAGATAATGGAAATATTAAGGGTATGTGTTACTGAGAACATAACTGCTCAGCATTTGTCATAAACATATAAAGGCCTTATTTTTATTTTTATTCTTATTTTTGTTTTTATTCTTATTTTTCATTTTTTTAATTTTTATTCTTCCTTTATCTCTATTTTTGATTCTTAATTTTTATTTTTTATCTCAATCAAGAAACATCAATATTTAATAAAGTAATGTCTAGTATGAGAATATTGCTTCATTAAATATAGTAAAGATATCGGTTCATTAAAAGAAAATGTTTTAATTCTGAGTAAATACAATAATTCTTTCATTCATTCATTCATTCATTCACTTATATTCACATTTTGGTTCATGGCTATACATTTTTACCTATTATTGGTCTAATAAATATATTCCATTAATAAAGTTTTAGTAATAAAGATGGAAACACTTGTTACATAAAAAAACACACTGACACCTATGGGTTGAGAAGGTAATTACACCTATGACATAAAAATGTTTTATCTCAAGAAGAATATGGTTACTAATGCATTATCATTTATTATTGTTTTACTACACAAACATGAATTCCATATTACTATTCTGATAATAATTCTATGGATATTACTGATTGCTATGGTACGCTGTGATATTATAGGTTAGGAAAATTACCAGATTTGGTATAGAATAGGAATGAAGACTTCAAGCAAGATATTGGAATTACGTTAATAAAGACTTTTCATATTTCTAAATTCAAGTAAATTTAAAAAGTTACAAGAAGAAAAAGCCGAAGTTCCAGAAGGTAAAAAGGCTATATGATGTCTGAGTAATAATAGACTGTGTCAATCACAATTCATTTCATCACCGACAGTCAAAACTGCAGTATCCACCACTGACAGCCACGATCGCAGTATCCACCACTGACAACTGCAGTATTCACCACTGACAGCCACGATCGCAGTATCTAACCTGACAACCACAATGGCAGAGGACGATGATCCTATGATGCTAATATGAACTGTGTTATCACGCTTTTATCACGTTCCAGTGGTTTCCTATCACCTATGAAGCTTCAATGAAAGCTGGTGAACAATAAGTTGTCAGGAAACTACAACCCTGACATGAGTCCTGTGTATTAGGACTAAGGACTGGTTATGATGCTATGTATAGCAAGGAAGAGTCATTTTAACCCTTGCTTTGCTGACCAAAGACGTCACACCTGTTCCAAGACCAGTGCGGATGGCATGGGAGGATTCCAGAAATATCCAAGGCGAGCCAATGTAAGTCCAGGTCTTTAAAGGTGACACTGCTCAGATATTAAAGCTTCATTTCATCAATGGACTTTGTTTTCTTATCAACATTTGAATTTATGGACTTTGATTGACACATGACACACGGTCTCCACAATATCTACAGGTTATTTCAAAGGAATTATCGTATAAAGACTGTGTTTTAAAATAACCAAGAACAAGACAGAAGACATCAAGATTAAGACCAAATGACATCAGATGATGATGACTGGACCGGAGATGCTTCGATTTAGGTTTAGGAAAGTATAAGACATATATTTTATATGAATATTAGTCACGGCTTACCATAACATGAATTCACATGTTATTGAGTGCATATAACAATAATCTGATATTATTATTGAAATTAAATTATTTTGCCAAAGAAGAAGAAAAGAAGAAAGAAGATTTGATTATCCTAAAGATGAACTTCTCTACTTTGAGGGTTCCAATTAATGTCTGTCACCCTCAAAAGGGGGAATTGTTAAATATTAATTATTGGTTATGGATTTATTCTACACTCAATTCTGTACTGAGTACATTAACTTTCAGCTGACATTACAGATGCTATTTCTGTATGGTAAAGTGTCATCTCCATATACAGAGATCACATGATCTAAGGGACATATATAATGGCTACACGAAGGGAGGGGGGTCTCTTGCTCGCTCGCTCTCTCTACAGACACTTTACTCTGACAAGGACTATGATGAATGAACATCCAGCTGCTATGTAACCACGTGTTGCTTCTCTGAGACGCTGCTGACAAGGCCAGAATGTCATTTTGCCATTCAGGACACCAAGGAAAGATGTGTACAAGTTTTGCTATGGACAAATGGACAATCTCTACGTAACTATTTCACTCATTTTATGTTTTCCTGTAATGATGTTTTTTTGGTAAACAGTCCAAAAATCACTACATTTTTTTTTATAAGAAACGTGACGTTTTCTTTAAAGTATCGCATCTGGTAACAAGTCCTTGAAAAATATACAAAATTAAGCATTTTAAACACTTTGTTAAAGAGGAACATAGAAATTTCTTGAGATTCTTGTGGTTCAAGGATAACGATCCCTCCAAAGAGATTACGGAGTATCGTATGAAGGTACATATTTTTGGTAATAGTCCTTCTCCTGCAGTAGCCATCTATGGGCTGAGACGCGCGGCTCAAGAGGTTGAAGCAGAGTACGGAACGGATGCCAGACTGTTTATAGAGAAAGATTTCTATGTGGATGACTGTTTGAAATCGATGCCAACAAATGAGACCGCGATTAGTCTTCTGAAAACAGCCAAGGACATGCTCGCTGTATCTAACCTGAGGTTGCACAAGATCGCTTCTAACAGCAAGGAAGTGATGGAAGCCTTCCCTCCTGAGGATCATTCAAGTGACTTGAAGAATTTAGATCTAGGCATAGACTCCCTACCGATGCAGCGGAGCCTCGGCCTACTATGGGACATAAAAGCTGATACCTTCACCTTCCAGGTTAACAAAGAAGATAAACCCTTTACTCGCAGAGGAGTACTGTCTACCATAAGCAGTTTGAATGACCCACTGGGTTTGTAGCTCCTGTAGTCATCGAGGGCAAGGCTATGTTAAGAGAGTTCACCACAGAGGTGACGAACTGGGATACTCCTCTTCCCACAAAAGAGAAAACCAAGTGGATGAGCTGGAGAAATTCCCTCACAGCCTTGTCAAGTCTTCATATAACACGTTCGTATGTGTCTGTACCGAGTACCAAGATAGAGACACAAACCCTTTGTGTGTTCTCCGAGGCTTCAATCAAAGCGATTGCTGCGGTAGCCTATTTGAGGACGATAGACACAAGTCAACAATGCCATGTAGGGTTTGTCATGAGCAGAGCAAAACTAACACCGCTCCGTGAACACACTGTACCACGCCTGGAACTTTGTGCCGCCGTGTTAGCAGTCGAGTTGGCAGAACTCATTGCTATGGAAATGAATCTAGAAATTAAAGACTTTGAGTTCTACACTGACAGCAGGATAGTACTTGGGTAAATTCATAACGAAGTGAGACGCTTCTATGTCTATGTTAGCAACAGAGTGCTCAGAATTCGAAGGTCTACCTCACCTGAACAATGGAAATATGTGCCTACACATCTCAATCCTGCGGACCAGGCTACCAGATTTGTTGCTGCCAATCGCCTCAAAGACACGATTTGGTTTACAGGCCCTGGGTTTTTGTGTAGGTCATTGCCCAACATGACAGAAACGTCCTTGTTTGAACTAGTAGATCCACATGCTGACGTTGAAATTCGCCCTCAAGTGTCTGCGTTACTTACTGAAACTTTGAAGCGCCACCTGGGATCTCAGCGATTCAGTAGGTTCTCTACTTGGAATTCACTTGTTCGTGCCATCGCCTGCTTGACCCACATAGTTCAGTCTTACAAGGCAACCTCACCAACAAAAAAGGAAAGTTGCACAGGTTGGCATCATTGTAAACATGTCCACACAGCTCTCGATCTAGAGCAGTCAAAGAATATAATTATCCGAGCTGTACAACGGGAAAACTACGCCAGAGAAATCGACTGTGTAATCAATCAAAGACCAATACCAAAAGATAGTGTTCTGAGGAAACTCGACCCAGTCATGGATGGAGACGGTCTCTTAAGAATAGGAGGATGCCTTAAAGAGGCAAAAATAGGTTCGGCAGAGAAATATCCCGTGATAGTTCCTGGACAACATCACATAGCTACTCTGCTTGTTCAACATTATCACGAGCGGACAAAACACCAAGGTCGTATGTTCACAGAGGGAGCCTTAAGAACATCTGGGTTGTGGATAGTTGGAGCTAAGAGATGTTTGTGCAGATTCATCTTTAACTGTGTTACTTGCAAGAAACTTTGTGGTATGTCACAGATTCCGTAGATGGCAGATCTTCCATATGACCGATTTAGTACAGATCCATCTTTCACCAACATCGGACTAGATGTGTTTGGTCCTTGGTCTGTGGTTGTCTGAAAAACCAGAGGAGGCCACGCAAACGGGAAACGATAGGCGATTATGTTCACTTGTCTATCCATCAGAGCCGTCCACATAAAGATAATTGAATCTATGGACACTTCGTGCTTCATAAATGCTCACCGGCGTTTCATTGCCATCAGAGGACCCATCAAACATATTCGTTCATACCGAGGCACCAACTTTGTCGGAGCAGCAAGAGAACTGCAACTCTCTTTCAACTTGGATATGAAGGACGTTGAAAGATACCTAAGTGTACATGGGTGTACTTGGACCTTTAACCCACCACATTCTTCATACATGGGAGGTGTATGGGAGAGAATGATAGGTGTCGCAAGGAGAATCCTCGATTCAATCTTCTTACAGGAAAGATCTGTAAGACTGACACACGAAAGCTTAACAACATTAATGGCCGAAGTGTCAGCCATCATAAACGCGAGACCGTTGGCTCCAATTTCCAGTGATCCTGATGACCCAACTGTTCTCACCCCAGCCCTGTTGCTTACGCAGAAAACTGACCTTAATTGCTCGCCACCTGGAGAATTTAATGATAAAGACCGTTACAGGAGTCGATGGAGACAAGTGCAGAGTCTCTCCAATGCTTTTTGGGACAAGTGGAAAAAACAGTACCTGCCTACCCTGCAGCAGAGGAAAAAGTGGCAAACCAGCAAGCCTAACCTCCAGCCTGGCGATGTAGTACTAATGAAAGACTGTCAGTCTCGGAGAAATGAATGGCCATTAGGTCTCATTACTCAGACATTCCCAAGTAAGGATGGAATCGTACGTAAGGTGGAAGTAAAAATAGGGAAACAAAGCGAGACCAAATTGTTCCTCAGGCCAGTAGGGGAACTCGTTCTGCTGTTCTCGTCCCATAAACACAATAGTGACGTCGGCTGACGTCAAGCGGGGAGTGTTCTGTCCAGCCATATAATTGCTGTTTAGAAAGTCTAGTCATTGTTTTTATGTCTCCAATTGTTATAGACATTGTAATTTTTGAATGTATTGGTCTTTCATACATTTTATGTTGTAAGGTAACAGCGCCACCTGCTGGCTGTTTGATGCATAGATTCTAGTTTAATTTGTAATGTCTTGTGGGAAGTTCCAAGAGCATTGTGGGATTGTTCCTGTTGCATTATGGTCTTTTTTATCACACTGTGAAGGGGAACAGCAGCCATTATTCTCCATGTGTCTTAGGAGAAACTACATCACTTGTGTTCTTCATGTTTCTTAAACAGCCTGCTCTAAGCATAGTCGGTAAGCACTATCTGTGTTTATAATCCTGTGTTTATCAGTACGTTTGTTGTACTAAGTAGGTAATAATCAGTTTGTGTATTCTGTATATTGTAAACTATTTGTGTTTCATGCTCTGTGCAGTTATATATTCTGAAATGCTCTTATTATTGCATTCTATAGTTTTACCCTTTCCTGTCACATCTGCAATCAATAAAAGAAGGTTACAATTTTACAGCCTCTTTTTCTTAAAGACAGGGGTTTAGCTACATGTCTCATCGCACACCCTGCTAACGTGTATGAGGACAGAATAGGTACAGTAGCAGAAGATACTAGGTGTATATAGTATACGGGAAAATTTAAATCTCCGTATAAATATTTCCGGAGTCACACACAGACACTCTCTCAGTATGGATTTGACCAGAATACAAAAAGCAGAAAAAAGGTACTGTATCACAAGATACCAGGTGTATATAGCATAGACGAAAATTTAAAACTCAGTATATATTCACGGAGTCACACACAGACGCTCTCTCAGTATGGATTTCACCGTAATACAAAAGGCAGAAAAACTGTACTGTATCAGAAGATACCAGCTGTATACGGTGAAGGGGAAAATTTAAATCTCCGTATATATTTCCGGAGTCACACACAGACGCTCACTCAGTATGGATTTCACCGTAATACAAAAGGCAGAAAAATGGTACTGTACCAGAAGCGTACAGCTGTATACAGTTTAGGGGAAAATTTAAATCTCCATATATATTTCCGGAGTCACACACAGATAGTCAGCATGTATTTGTCCGTGATACCAGCCGGTACACGGTAGTGTGTGAGGAGCGTACAGCTCTATACGGTGTGGGAAGAAATGAACACTCGGTAACTGTGCAGAAAAAAAGAATAAAAGTATTAGTGCTGTGTAAAAAGCAGTCTGCACAGCAGAGTGCACACAGCAATACAGCTATCAGGCAGCCTAATAACCAGCGCTGCTGCACACAAGAAAATCCTCCCCTGTCACTGCACACTGACTGTACAGCACAATCGCTATCAGCACAAGCACTGAAGAACTTCTCTTTCCTGCTCTAACTCTCTCCCTACTGATAAACAGCGTCAGCAACCTCTCCCTACTGTTAAGATCAGCAGAAGTAAAATGGCGGTTGGCGGTCAGGGCTTTTATAGACACTCTGACGCCCCACAAAGCAAGCCAATCACTGCAATGCCCTTCTCTAAGATGGTGGTGGATGCTGCCCATGTCATCTCGTTGCCCACAGTATACGTCCTTGCTCATTGGCTGAAAAAAGGCGCATGCAATCATTATGGGAAAACCGACTTTGGCGCTCGAGTCGATGACTGCATGGCCATCTTCACGCTATGGTCAGGTTTCGCTCGGCGAAACCCGACTTTGGCGAAGGTCGGCGACTTATGAATCTGACCGACCTGTTTCGCTCAACTCTTATGATTAGTTAATTGGAGTCTTTCCAGACACCTAAAAGGGACATTCAATTCTTGGAGAAGAAATTAGCTGCCAATCAAATTTTCCTGTAAACTTTGCGCGATTTGGAGTATTTGAATCTCGTCAGATCTGCCCATCTCAAATATATAACTTTATATATTTAGCATGTGTTCCCACTGTTCTGTTATGAGTCTCGTGTATTATATACAGTACTTCGGGATGTCACTGAACTCTTGGTGAATATACTGAGGATTATAGCTTCACATGTTATCATTCTCTAAGTCGTCTGGAATGTCTTGAGAAAAGGAGATGGTGAAATATGCTGACTAAAATCTAAACCTTTATAGAGAACAATCTGTTTGTGGCTGATTAGTAATAGTTGTGCTGGTTTGCTAATGAAGCCTACAATCAGACACTCTGTAATTCTTCTGTATATCTAGTAAGAGGTAACTGATGTGAAAGGTTAGCCATTATAGATGAGACATGGTACGTCAACCACTCACCACCGCAGTTCATTCATACTGTGACCACGAGCCTCAGGTTGGGGATATTTTCAACAGTGCTTTCCAAAAAAGCAAACAAAATGATTCAGCCAATAGGACGTTTTGCAAGAATAAAAATTATTTTATTGCCTTCAATGTGTGGTAAAAAAGACTTGGACACTTTATTCTTCAGGTGAGTATAATTGCAGTGATTCCAAATGTATTCATTTTAGGTTAGATATTGCTTCTTTTAATAAGTGCTGCTGTTTTCTGAGACCCATAACTTTTTTAAATTTCTTCTCATTTGACTGAGTGAAAAATGCTACAAAAATGCTGAAAGAATTGACATGTTGAAGATTTGAAAAAAAAAACACACGCATGAGATTTCACAACATTAATTCACTTTGCTGATAAATACTGTGATTTTTTTTCCATTACAAAAGCTTGTGGAAAAATAAAAAATGCCAAAATGTGACATGTGAACTAGCCGTAAGTGTGTGTATTTCTGCACGTGGCGTTCATACCCTACTCTGAATAAATCAAAAATGTTTTTCCATTTTTTCTACCACATGCATATCATTAACCTGCCTGCAATTTCCAGAATTCTGTAAGAAAAAAAAATGTTAAGATATTGGGATAAAAACGGGGCTATAAAAGCATTGCTGAGTGTGACAGAAAGACAGGTAATATCATCATGAAAATATGGGCTACGTACATAGAGTGTAACCATCTTTTAATTCTCTCACTTTAAAAATATCTATATCATATTCCTCTTTTACATTGTAAACCACCATGTGTCAGCATTATGTATTATGTACTTTTACCTTTATCTACTTGGTTTATATGCTCTTCTGATTAGACTCTTTTCCCTCCTTTTTTGCGATATTTATGTCATGTGTGCATTGCCACGAAGATCGTCGTGGTTGCACATTTTGACTTCTCACAGCTGAGTTGCTGTTTCTTTGTGTTTGGCAGCTTGGGAGTTAATTCTGTCTGTGCTCGGTGCTGGGACTGGGTGCAGTTTCTCCCGGCTGCAATTGATTATTTGTTGATTGGTTTCCTTTAAATTCCTGGTTGTCTGCTTTGGGAGTTGCCAGTGAAATCCTTCATGCAGACCACAGATAGGAATGAATCTGTATAGACTTAAGTTGAGAGCTCCTTAGCTGTTTTAAGCTCAACTTGCTTAGAGTTTATTTCCCAGACCATTTATGTTCCTTCGGTGGTTGAGTGTGTATGCAAGTGAGTGCTATCCTGTCTGTCTTATATGTCTAATCTGTGTATTTAGCTGAGATCAGCCCATATCCCTTTGGTGGTAATCAGGATCCTTCTTAGGACTGATTACAGGGTTCAGGGTCTGACAGGAGACAGGGTTAGGCTGGAGACTTGGACCTCTGAACCATTATCAGTACCTCCAAGGTAAGGGATTAGTTAGGACCCCAGTGTAGGGTCAGGTTAGACCCCGGTCCTCCTCTTTCCTGTTACAGCTCATCAAGTCCTCAAGATTAACCCTGAGTTCAACTATATCGTTCCTGCACATCTAGTCCTCAAGATTAACCCTAAAGTTCTGCAGAGATTGTGTCAGGTAAATCTATTTTATACTTACATTCTGATGTTGCTAAACTATATGTTGTATAGAGTGTGGTTCCTGTATAAATAGTTTACTGACATTGTATTCATATCATTAGACAGTGTGACATTTTCACTGGCCATAAAAAATTATCTCTAGTTACCATGGATCCAGTAGCCCAGCTGGCTCTGCAGTTGCAGGGATTATCCATGGAGCTGACGGACATTAAGTCCAAAGTTTTGTCTCCCCTGGAGCAAACCAGAGTTGAACCTAAAGTAGCTCTTCCAGATAGGTTCACTGGAGGGCGAGACAAATTTTTTACCTTCCGGGAGGCATGTAAATTGTATTTTCGGCTTCGGCCGCGATCATCAGGGAGTGATGAGCAGAGAGTGGGAATTGTTATCTCACTTCTTCAAGGGGACCCTCAATCCTGGGCATTTTCCCTTCCTCCGGGTTCCCCGGCTCTACAGTCTGTAGATCAATTTTTTACTGCTCTGGGATTGGTATATGATGACCCAGATCGGGTCTCTCTTGCTGAGACCAAATTACGTAAGTTACAGCAGGGAGATCGTCCGGCGGAGGAATTTGCTTCTGAGTTTCGTAGATGGGCCACGGATACTCAGTGGAATGACCCAGCTCTTAGGAGCCAGTTTTGTCATGGGCTTTCTGACAAATTAAAAGACGTTTTGGCCCATTATGAGTCTCCTCCTTCTCTGGAGGCTGCTATGGCCCTAGCTATCCGTACTGATAGACGGCTTCGGGAGAGGGGTGAGGTAACTCCACTCCCTGTTGTTTCTCCACCTACTACTAAAGTCCCTTATGTTGAGGTTCCCCTTGTCTGTTCGGATGAGCCTATGCAGTTGGGAGGGACATCTTTTCGTAGCAGGGGATTGGCGGCACGCCGCAGGACTAGAAGGTGTTTTTTCTGCGGGAAAGAGGGACATTTTGTTGGAGAATGTCCATCCCGTGTCTTGTTAAGTAAAAAGTCGCCGGAAAACTGCTAATCCCAGGTTGTGTGGTGGACGACAACCTGGGAGTATGTATTTCATCCGCCGGTTCTTCTCAGTTCCTTGTACCAGTGGAGGTGGTGGTTGGTACTAGAGTGAAGAGATTGTCTGTTCATCTGGATAGTGGTTCTGGGGCTAATCTGGTTGACGCTCAGTTTGCTCAGGCTCAAGGTATGCATCTGAGTGTATTGGTCAAACCGATCCCTATTTTCTCCATTGACGCTAGGCCTCTCGGCCAAGGTAGCTTTGTTCATGAGGTTCATAACATTGACCTTCGGGTAGGGGCAATACATAGGGAACAATTATCTTGTTATGTGTTGGAGGGTCTACCTACTCCCATTGTGTTGGGACTTCCTTGGCTGGTTAAACATAACCCTGTGATTAATTGGCAGTCCAGAGAGATAAGCCAATGGGGTGAGTTTTGCAAAAGCAACTGCATGAACACAGTCATCAGTGCGGTCGTGCCTAGTACATTGCCTCCTTTTTTGGAGGATTTTGGGGATGTTTTCTCTGAGGAGGGGTGTCGGGAGTTACCTCCTCATCGCGTGTATGACTGCTCTATTAATCTACTTCCTGATGCTAAGTTGCCTAAAGCTAGGTTGTATAATCTTTCTGGTCCTGAAAGACAGGCTATGAAAGATTATATTTCTGAAAGTCTGGCCAAAGGGCATATTAGACCTTCATCTTCCCCTGTGGCCGCGGGGTTCTTCTTTGTGAAGAAAAAAGATGGAGGCCTACGCCCTTGCTTGGATTTCCGCGAACTTAATCGGATTACTGTTCGAGATCCGTATCCACTACCTCTTATTCCTGATCTCTTCAATCAAATTGTTGGCGCCAAATGGTTCTCTAAATTGGATCTCAGGGGGGCGTATAATCTGATTAGGATAAAAGAGGGAGATGAGTGGAAAACGGCGTTTAACACGCCGGAGGGACATTATGAAAACCTGGTCATGCCTTTTGGTCTGACTACTGCTCCAGCAGTATTCCAACATTTTGTTAATGACATTTTTCGTCACCTTGTGGGGTGTTTGTGGTCGTATATTTGGATGACATTTTAATTTACTCGCCAGATCTTGTGTCTCACCAGGAGCATGTGAGACAGGTGTTGCAGATCTTGCGAGACAATAAACTATACGCCAAACTGGAGAAGTGTGTTTTTGCCGTACAGGAACTTCAGTTTTTGGGTTTTTTGGTGTCAGCCTCCGGTTTCCGGATGGACCCTGAAAAGGTGAGAGCAGTGCTTGAATGGATCAGCCAGGGGATCTTAAGGCTCTGCAGCGTTTTTTGGGGTTTGCTAATTACTACCGGAAATTTATTTGTAATTTCTCGTCTGTCGTCAAACCTCTCACTGACATGACGAGAAAAGGGACGGATTTTTCTAAGTGGTCGGACAAAGCTTGCCAAGCCTTTTCCTCTTTAAAAAGATGTTTTGCTTCGGCACCCGTTCTCATCCAACCAGATGTATCTCAGCCGTTCATTGTGGAGGTGGACGCGTCTGACGTAGGAGTGGGTGCTATATTGTCCCAGGGTCCGTCCCCTGGTAAATGGCATCCGTGCGCTTTCTTTTCTAAGAAATTGTCGTCCGCCGAAAGGAATTATGATATCGGCAATAGGGAACTTTTGGCCATTAAATTGGCTTTTGAAGAATGGCGTCACTTTTTGGAGGGGGCAGTCCACCCGGTCACCGTTATTACTGATCACAAGAACCTGCTGTATTTAGAATCCGCTAAGCGTCTGAATTCCAGACAAGCTCGATGGTCGTTGTTTTTTACCAGGTTTAATTTTGTCGTCACTTATCGTCCAGGGTCTAAGAATGTAAAGGCTGATGCCTTGTCTCGCAGTTTCCCAGGGGCCGGGAAAACGTACGACCCGATTCCTATCCTTCAGGAGGGGGTGGTAGTGTCGGCTGTATGTTCTGAGCTTGAGGAGGAGGTGTTAGAGGCTCAGGGGGACGCCCCTGCAGGACCTCCAGGGAGACTGTTTGTCCCGAATCAGTTGAGACAAAAGGTTATTGAGGCACATCATAATTCTGCTTTAGCAGGACATCCAGGGAGTAAGGCTACTTTAGATCTCCTTTCCCGCCGATTTTGGTGGCCTAACGCTAATAAAGATGTTATAACTTTTGTCGCGTCCTGTGGGGTTTGTGCTCGCTCTAAAACTCCTCATACCCGTCCGTCTGGGACCCTTTTACCCTTGAAACTTCCGGAGCGTCCATGGACTCATTTATCTATGGACTTCATTACGGACCTTCCTCCGTCGTCTGGGAATACTGTCATACTGGTGGTTGTTGACAGGTTCAGTAAGATGGCACATTTCGTTGCTCTTCCTGCACTCCCTAATGCTAAAACTCTGGCGCAGGTGTTCATTAGGGAGATCGTGAGACTTCATGGGTTGCCTTCTGATGTGGTGTCAGATAGGGGGTCTCAGTTTATGTCCAAATTTTGGAGGGCATTTTGTTTACGTCGGGGGATGCAATTGTCGTTTTCCTCGGCTTTTCATCCACAGACCAATGGTCAGACAGAGCATCTGAATCAGAGTTTAGAGACATATCTCCGGTGTTTTGTATCGGAGAACCAGGAGGACTGGTCTTCTTTCTTGCCTCTGGCAGAGTTCGCTCTTAACAACAGGCGGAGCGAGTCCACTGGTAAGTCCCTGTTTTTTGGGGCATATGGTTTTCATCCCCAGTTTTGTACTTTCAATGGGGGGGGTCCTTCTGGGGTTCCTGATGAGGAGCGTTTCTCGTCGTCACTTGCTTCTGTGTGGCGAGGTGTATTTAATAATTTGAGTACGATGGGGAACCGTTACAAACGTATGGCTGATAGGAGGAGAGTTTCTGGTCCAGATCTGAATGTGAACGATCTGGTATGGTTGTCTACCAGGAATACAAAACTTAAAGTGCCCTCCTGGAAACTGGGTCCCAGATTCATCGGGCCGTACAGGATCAGTTCCATAATTAATCCTGTGGCATTTCGTCTGGAACTTCCTTCTACGTTTAAAATTCATAATGTGTTCCACAAGTCATTACTTAAAAGGTATGTGGCACCAGTCATACCGTCACCTCTACCTCCTCCTCCAGTGTTGGTCAATGGTAATTTGGAATTTCAAGTATCAAAAATCATTGACTCTCGTCTGAATCGCCGGTCCCTTCAGTACTTGGTGCATTGGAAGGGGTATGGTCCGGAGGAGAGGACGTGGGTCCCTGCGTCTGATGTTAACGCAGATCGTTTGGTTCGGACCTTCCACAGAACTCACCCGGGCAGGCCTGGCCCTGAGGGTCCGGAGGCCCCTCGTAGAAGGGGGGGTACTGTCATGTGTGCATTGCCACGAAGATCGTCGCGGTTGCACATTTTGACTTCTCACAGCTGAGTTGCTGTTTCTTTGTGTTTGGCAGCTTGGGAGTTAATTCTGTCTGTGCTCGGTGTTGGGACTGGGTGCAGTTTCTCCCGGCTGCAATTGATTATTTGTTGATTGGTTTCCTTTAAATTCCTGGTTGTCTGCTTTGAGAGTTGCCAGTGAAATCCTTCATGCAGACCACAGATAGGAATGAATCTGTATAGACTTAAGTTGAGAGCTCCTTAGCTGTTTTAAGCTCAACTTGCTTAGAGTTTATTTCCCAGACCATTTATGTTCCTTCGGTGGTTGAGTGTGTATGCAAGTGAGTGCTATCCTGTCTGTCTTATATGTCTAATCTGTGTATTTAGCTGAGATCAGCCCATATCCCTTTGGTGGTAATCAGGATCCTTCTTAGGACTGATTACAGGGTTCAGGGTCTGACAGGAGACAGGGTTAGGCTGGAGACTTGGACCTCTGAACCATTATCAGTACCTCCAAGGTAAGGGATTAGTTAGGACCCCAGTGTAGGGTCAGGTTAGACCCCGGTCCTCCTCTTTCCTGTTACAGCTCATCAAGTCCTCAAGATTAACCCTGATTTCAACTATATCGTTCCTGCACATCTAGTCCTCAAGATTAACCCTAAAATTCTGCAGAGATTGTGTCAGGTAAATCTATTTTATACTTACATTCTGATGTTGCTAAACTATATGTTGTATAGAGTGTGGTTCCTGTATAAATAGTTTACTGACATTGTATTCATATCATTAGACAGCGTGACATTTTAAACCCTGTTTGTTGTGTCATGCCTTGTCTGAGGAAGACATCAGTTCGATGTTGAAATGAGTAGCCAATATTTTTTTTTAATAAACTCTTATGTACTCTTATAAACTATTATTTTTTTAAATAAACTCTTATGGAGGTAGTACCTGTCTGTATGTCACATTCAGCATTGCTTTTATCAACCAATTTTTTATCTAAATTTTTTCAACATTTTTTTCTGATACATGGTGGTTCCTGGACTTAGCCATAACCTGGGGCAGCTCCAGGTGATTCCTTCCATCCAGGGTTATGTCTGGTATCTTCGCCTCCTTCCAAAGAGAGAACATTACCATATGCCATATTCAAAGCTCTGCTGTTTTATTTAATTATAAATTAATTCCAGAATTCTATGACTTTTCCTTCTTGGTGTTGTAGTTTTAATGTTGAGGACTGTACATTATACTCACATGTCCTTATGTTGCCTTCACCGCAGTTCCCCATGCAGGTCTTAGGTATTTCTGATACTTAGACTATTGCCACCAATCAGAACAATAACCCAAATTAAACCAAATATATCAAATTAATTTTAATCTTTATTATACACAACACTATACACAAATATTACCACCCAAAAACACCCATAAAACCCAATGGTATTTAATCCTTTAACCCCCGCTTTTTTCTATTTTGCGTTTTCGCTTTTCGTTCCCCTTCTTTCCAAAGCCATAACTTTTCTATTTTTCAGTCAATATGGCCACGTGAGGGCTTATTTTTTGTGGGACGAGTTGTACTTTTGAACGGCAACAAAAAAAAATTCCAAGTGCGGTGAAATTGCAAAAAAAGTGCAATCCCACACTTGTTTTGTTTTGTCTTGTATTGTTTTTTGTTTGGCTTTTTTGCTAGGTTCAATAAATGCAAAAACTGAGCTGCCGTTATGATTCTAAAGGTCATTACAAGTTCATAGACACCAAAAATGTCTAGGTTCTCTTTTATCTAAGTGGTGAAAAAACATTCCAAAATTTGCTAAAAAAACAAACAAAAAATTGCGCAATTTTCCGAGACCTGTAGCGTCTCCATTTTTCATTATCTGTGGTCGGGTGATGGCTCATTTTTTGCTTGCCGAGCAGACGTTTTTAATGATACCACTTTTGTGCAGATCCATTCTTTTGATCACCCGTTATTGCATTTTAATGCAATGTTGAGGCGACCAAAAAAAGGAATTCTGACGTTTTGATTTTTTTCTCGTTACGCCATTTAGCGATCAGGTTAATTTTTTTTTTATTGATAGATCGGGCGATTCTGAACACGTTGATACCAAATATGTGTATGTTTGATTTTTTTTTATTGTTTTATTTTGATTGAGGCGAAATTGGGGGTGATTTAAACTTTTATTTGTTTTATTTTTTAACACTTTTTTCTTTTACTTTTGGCATGCTTCAATAGCCTCCATAGGAGGATAGAAGTTGCCATAGCACTATCACCTCTGCTGTATAGAGGTGATGCATAAATCACTTCTATGTAGTAGAATTAAAATATTACTATGAGCGCCGACCACAGGGTGGCGCTCAAAGCAATCTGCCATCAACAACCATAGAGGTCTCGAGGAGACCTCAGGTTGTTATGGCAACGCGTCGCTGACCCCCGATCATGTGACGAGGTCGGCGATGCGCTCATTTTCAGCCGTGCGCCAGAAGCTCTAGTTAAATGCCCGCTGTCAGCGTTTGACAGCGGGATTTAACTAGTTAATAGGCACGGGCGGATCGCTATTCCACTCAGGCCTATTGCGGGAAAATATCAGCTGCTTATAACAGCTGACATGTCGCGGCTTTGAGGTGGGCTCACCGCCGGAGCCCACCTCAAAGCGGGGATACTGCCAGCTGACGTACTATTCCGTAAGCTGGCAGTAAGGGGTTAAGGCACATCGATAGTCCATGATTTTAGAAATATCAATCACAGAATAAGAAAACTGAACAGATATAAAGTCAGTGCACTCAATCTATAATTTTTAGCTGATAGAATGAGTAAAAATAATATTGATCTTAATGCACAAGAAACTGCCGCATACATAGAGCCAAAGAATCTAGATATATTTATCTTAGTACACAAAAGGTTGCCATGTGGATTCGGGCCATGGCAGTAGTCGTGGCTGAGTATTGCAGGCATTGTATACCCTGGCCTTCCTCTACAGGAAAACGGTACCTCTTTTCTTACATGGTATGATCGGTACTCACTGTGCTGTTAGCATCTGTGGCACCCCAGGAGTCCGATTGCCACAGTAACATTGCCTCCCTCACAGGGAGGAATGTCATGCCTTGAAACAAGGAGGTGTCCCCTTACCAGGTGTCAGTAGGAGAGAAGTCAAGCAGACCCTAGGGAGTGGAGCTGTCATTAAACTCGCCCCAGAGCTTAGCGCTAGGGACCGGATACCGGAGTCCGTGGTTGCGCGGGTACTGAAATCCCGGCAGCCAAATCCTGAGGGCTGGGGCCTGCAGGTCTCCTGTCCCGGCAGCACAGCAGCATACCACAGCCTGGAGCCACCACAATTGAGCGGCACCTGTGATAGGCTTGAACAGCCTGCCATGCGGGCATCGGTTTGTTTTTAAAAAAGAGAGAGAGACAGCAGCAAAAGGTTGAGCTGTGAGGCAGTGAGAAAAAAAAGGGAGGACAGCGCAAAAGGAAGGGCTCCGTACCTACCTGGCCAGGTGTATCCAAAATTGCTTCCAGGCTGCCCGGCTCTCCATCATGATCTGTTACCAGTGCCCTGGTCTGTACTATCAACTATCAAGTAAAGGAAAACTATAGTCCTTGTGTCCTCCAGTGATCTCTTGCGCCCTGAGTCTTGCAACACAAGGTACACGAAGCCTAACAAACAGAACCAGTAGCCCTGGTGTCCCGATACACCTGTGGGGAGCATAACCATAACAGCTTAGTCACCATCAGCCCCAGCGGTCTCCTTTAGCTGCGTCGGCTATCTGTTGCCGAACACCACAGGTGGCGTCACGTTAAATCCCATGTACATATTCCCCGTTTTACGGCACAGCCAGGGCCACAGAGTTGGGTCACGGCCCGTGACTTCTCCAAAGAACTGTCCGACCCGATTCCGAGTACCCCACGGCCCTGGTGGGTGTGTCACATCCTCTTTGCTGCACTGGCAAGACACCGATCTTGCATTCTGAAAAATATAGACACAGTCCAGGGCAGTTCTCAACTGAACAGATTTAATCACTTAAGGACACAGCACATTCCCGTAGTTTACAGCAGTTTCACAGAAGTCAAGATTTCACATCACTTCGTTTTTCCCTGCACTGTTCCTTGAGTCAATAAGTGGTTCCGCAGGATGAGGCGTCTAGTAAGCCTCTCACTGTAAAGTAGTACCAAGGTGAAGTGCTTTTCTGCCTGTTTCACCCCAAACATTAGAGATTGAGCCCACGTAGATATCCATCACAACCTAAAGGGACCTGCCCGTACACTTTTACGGTGACTCTTAACTCTCCTCTGTTTCCTTTCTTCCTCTCCTTCTACTGCTTGTTCTGCTGGACACTGTTCTTCCCCATGTAACCTGGATGGCTGGGCAATAGCTTAACGTTACAGACTAGTAAGGCAGCTCTGGTCTCCAACCCTCCCGAGCACTACGGGGTCAGGCCCAGACTGGGCTCCTTCAGCTCCCAGCCCTGACTGACTAGATACAGGAAGACCTTCCCTACTATTCTCCAACTAACTCCTCCTATGTTAACCCTTAAATTACAAACTTGACAGTAGCGACCTCTATGCCCCCATCTAGTGGCCATAACCCAAACTGCACTGTCCCTGTAATAAACATAGTGCAATAACAAGACATTTACACATGTAGCACGGGGTTACAATGGTACAAATATATAAATATACATATAATTACAAATATACGATAATAACATGGAGGTTTAAAGGGGTAAGGCTCTCAACCCCTTACAACAAATTGTTATTCAGAGGTATAAATAGCCAACCATCCTTAAATTGACTATAAATGGCAACATTAGATCCCATTCAGAGAGAGTCACACCAACCATGTGCCATCCTATGTTTAACAAGACTGACCAGTACTCCAACGCGCGTTTCGCGTTCAGCTTCATCAGGGGTATTTCTGGTACTCTCTAAGGCCAGGATCACACAAGCAATGATACTCATGTGAGAGAATCGGATCAATTATGGTAATGACACTCAGCTCAAACTATTATCATATTTTTTTTCCCAGTGTCAGAATAGTGTGATCCTATTCTCTAACATAAGAGAACAGCAACACGGGTGCAGAGAAGATAGGGAAACAAAATTTCTCCATTCTGTGAGATCACAGAAATTGGACTACATTTGGAGGTCATCCGAGTGCAGTTTGATGATTTTTACACACGTACAGACTTACATGGGTGTGTGCCATCTGATCTGAATTGCCCTAAAGCTGCTGAGGCCACTGACTGCCCTGATGGCCTCAATGATGTGCGTCATCCCTCAAGTAACCACATATGGCTCAGTGCCGAAAGAAATGAAGAGCGATGTAGAGGACCAGGAAACTGCAGTTGAGGCAGAGTAAGGAATGGTGTGTGGTCTAGGACAAATGAGAGAAATTTTTTTTGTCTTTTTTTAACAGTTTCTGCAAAAGTAAACAGCCAAATGGTGGTTACTGGCTGTCATTTTGTCATATTAGTATGAATCAAATCCTAATAATTTCACATTTTCCATGGAGGAGAAACCTGGCAAAATTCTTAACAAATTCCATTAATTAAGGAACAATTCTCTTACCTTTAATCTTCACCATTTATAGGTAACGATTACATTTTGTTTTTGACTAAAATTGTTAAAAAATAAGAACACTTTACTGTTTCACATTTATAGCATTGAGAAGGTGAATCCATTTATTGCCAGAGCTGATACTATCTAACTATTATAAACACGGCCTCTAATATTTCAGGGTTTGTGAATTGCGTGCCACCAGAAGAATTTGGGAAAATGAATGTTGATATCCGATAAATATTTTTTTACGGCGCCTTGATAAAATAAATAACGCACTGCTGCCAATGTGCTGTGCAGCATTCTGAGGTTAGTACTTCTTTTAATGACTTTTTCCCATATTTCCTTCCATTGACGAGATAATGTTTATATACAAACATGGCAGTTTTATCACTTAGGCTCCTGGATTGTGTTAATTTCTCCAGATATGGCTACCTTGGCTGAACTCTCTGGCATAATCTGCTCTACTCCCATTTCTCGGTACACGAATAGGTTCCTGATAAGGAAGGTAAGAAAAGTGTATTAACTAGAGGGCTGTGGTTAATGGCTTCATACTAGTGCAGTGCTGGAGGCTAAAAGGGACAAATGACTCAAAACCTCCATCATATTGAGGATTTTATCACCCTCCACAGCAGATTCTAACTACTGTATAGCAGGGTAATTTTTGCAGTGTATTGCAGTATTTTTAGAGCACTATGTGGCACTTTTTTATTACCTTTTATAAGTTTCCTATATTTTAAATTTGTATTTCATTGCATGCCTGTATTATTAGATCGCTTAGTAGCATTATTATTTGCATTTTATATACACTGTCTGGTTAATACGTATTTCACCTACTGAGTAGCATCCGATCATTCCTTCATGGGAGAGAATCAGATGCTATATGCAACTTACCTTCAACTCAAGCTCTGCTGTGAGCATGAGCCCAGTGTCATTTTACTGTGGTCAGATTCTCTCACATGCAAGAATCGGATCACAGGTGCAGACCAAAACATATCATCTGAATGCAGTCCGACATATGTCGACTCACACAATGGAGAAGATGGAGAAATGAAGTTCTCCATCTTCCCCATTGTGTGAGTCGACATATATCAGACTGCACTCGGATGACATCCGAGTGCAGTCCGATGTTTTGGATGCACCAATAGACTTGTATGGGTCCAAAATACTCTGGCAATCTCAGTAGGCAGCTATTATTTTCTTATGCCGACTCGGCATGAGAAAATAGACATTAGTCATGCCGAAATATCACTGCTCCATAGTATAATATTAGGCTGAGTTCTATCCAATGAAACATTGGACAGCACTAGTCTGAGTTATACGCTGGCAAATCACCAGTGTGATCAAGCCCTTAAAGGAACGCTCCGAAAAGAGTTATGCCTAGTCAAGGTCTGATGGTCGGGGTGTATGACACTGTGCATCACTTTGGCCCGGATTGTTGTCTTAAAGTACATATTCCTCTATGGCAAATTAATATTTGTCTACAGTGAAAAAAAACACTATTAACACAGATATGGGATTAATCTGAAGGTTAATAATGTCTGATAAACTTCTACAAAACTCCATGTGTCATATTTTTACCGACTTGCCAGGATATAAGGGGGTACTTGGGTGTAATGGTAAGCATAACCTTTTTTTTTATTGCTCCTATTCCTTTATCTTTTTCCTCACTGATTGTAATTACTATACAATAGAAAACACTTTTTCCTAATGTTCCTAATCCAGGCGGCTGTGAGAAATCATAACATATATTATCAATGAGGAATGACTGGAGGCACTTATAGAATGGAGCTCGAAGGAATTTCCTTTCTGGGTAAAGTGATGAATGTTCTAATTTGCTTAATTAAGTCATCAGAGAATTTAAAATAATGACGGTCCAACATAAAGAGGAAATGCCAGTGCCGTAGAGAAGAGATTACTTTTGTTGGAAAGGAAACCCTTAGTCTATAGGAAATAATGTTTCACTCTTTATTACAAAAATATTTCTGTAATTCTGTTATTACTGCTCTGTTATGTTTAGTATTTTTTTATATAATTCACCTCCAAATTTAATTAAGAGATACACTTTTAATTATTAAGGGGCGGTAGGCTTTAGTTTTTTTTTACATTTTAGATTGCAATATTTTCGGGGTATTAATATCTAATTGGCAGATGTCAATCAATAGTCCCTATTATAGTCAAGGATTACATCCAGCAAAGGTAGGTAGTAAACTTAACTTTTAATAACGTATTAAAAACACCCTGTTAGGGAATATATATGAAAACATTAAACATTACCAAAAGTGATGATCGAGTATACTCGTTGCTTGGGTTTCCCCAAGCATGCTCGAGTGGTCTCCGAGTATTTGGAAGTGCTCGGAGATTTAGTTTCTGTTGCCGCAGCTGCTTGATTTGCAGCTGCTTGACAGCCTGAATACATGTGAGGAATGCCTGTTTGTTAATGAATTCCCACATGTATTCAGGCTGTCAAGTAGCCGCAAATCATGCAGCTGCGGCAACAGAAACTAAATCTCCGAGCACTTCCAAATACTCGGAGACCACTCGAGCATGCTTGGGGAAACCCGAGCAACGAGTATACTCGCACATCACTAATTGCTAACATCAATTCAAAGCGTGCGTTTCAGACTTGGTCAAGCATTAAAGACATAAAAACACACAAACACAAAATGCCATATAATAAAAACAAGGAAAAATATCACCAATGTGTCATCAGACAATCCCCAGTAGTTCCATTAAAGAGGTCTTCAAGTGAGACCATGTTTCCATGTTTCAAGCTCTTGTTAGAGAATCCCCTTGTTTACTGCTGATGCGTTTCCTAAAGAAGTTTGCTTCATTAGGAGAGATATTAGAAATATAGCATCATAGAATTGTAGAGTAAGAGGAAGCTAAATGGGGGTAAGAGCAGGACAATCGCCCTGAAAACAAATGTGGATAGGGAAATTACTTAACATAACATAGAATAAAAAAAATTATACTCTTGAACCAGGAGGCAGAGGTCCAAGTGGAAGAGGTTGAGAAGGAGGTGGAGGTGGACGTGGCGGTGGAGGTGGAAGAGGCGGAGGAGGTAGCCAACACTGCCTTTGTGTTTTGCTTTTTTTAATTTATTTTTGTGGGTACTCTTAAAACAGGCTCTGTGGGGATACGCTGCGTACAGGCAGTATAATAATCTGCTGGCCACTTTCTCTCTGTATACAGGCCATGTAATACTCTTCACATTTTTGATGTTCAAAGAATGAGGAGAACATCAAATAGGGGACGTGGCCATGTTGCTGCTGGTGGTGGTGTAGCTGCTTTAGAGAGAGAGAGGACATTATCGATCTGTGCTTGCTAAGCTCCCAAATGAAACACCTTCCTCTGGTTCATGCAAGCAACAGGACATTCTGTGTAATTTCATAGGCTCGGTTACCGCTGGATGAATGGTAAGGCCTGAACAAGTAGAGGTGGTTTTAGATTGGTTGGCTGAGAGCGCCTTCAGTTCCTTCGCTTTGTCTTCCTTCTGGACCTTGAAATGCTAGATTTTGTACCGGCGGTCCATGGGCATCTGTCTTCCATCTCTCCCCCTTGCAAATCAGGTGAGCAGTCTGAGCCCCAAGTCAAGCAGCTGTCACTTCTGCTTTTTGCTGACACTACTGGCTGTGGTTCTGTGTGCCATCCATCTGGCCCTGCCCCACAAGTAGACGAAATTGAGAGCACTGATGCCCAACTACTTGTTGTGTTTGAAGGTGAGTACGTGGGAAGAGTAATGCAAACAGTCAGTGGACCACGGCAGCACATCTCTGATAAGGTTGATGACAAAACTCAGGTGATAAGTGTGGCAGCTTTCTGCTGTGTACACTTCCGAAGAAGACAAGGGTGAGGATTAGGTGAAACATCATGAGTAGGTTTATTATTATTATTTATTTTAAGAGCACCATTGTTTCCATGGTTCTGTGCATGAGAAGGGGTTACATACAAAACAATATAAGAAATAAATTAAAATGAACAAACCAATACCGAAAGGCATATACTGTACAGAAGGGAGAGGACTAGTGATGAGCGCATATACTCGTTGCTCGGGTTTTCCCGAGCATGCTCGTGTGTCCTCCGAATATTTTGGCGTGCTCGGAGATTAAGTTTATGTCAACGCAACTGCATGTTTTGCCGCTGCTGGACAGCCTGAATACATGTGGATTGCCTATTTGTTAGGGAATCCCCAAATGTATTCAGCCTATCTAGCAGCCGCAAATCATGCAGCTGCGTCGACAAAAACTAAATCTCCGAGCATGCCAAAATAGTCGGAAGACACCCGAGAATGCTCGGGAAAACCCGAGCAAGGAGTATACTCGCTCATCACTACAGAGGACCCTTCTGTTTTGGTCTTATATTCTACATGATAATAGGGAAGGATGCAGTAGGTTCGGGGGTTGCAGCAGCTCCGCTGTTGAGGTGGCAGTGGGGTCGTTGCATGCTGTAAACTGTTCAGAACACATGGATTTTTAAGTTCTACTTGATAGTTCTGAATGTAAGGGATAATCTGACATTGGGGTTAAAGAATTCTGCAGGATAGAGGAAACTCGGAAGATGTCTTGCAACAATTGGATGAGGAACATACGATTGTGGAGGAAAGAAGGAGGTCTTGGGAGGACCAGAGATTACATGGTGGGAGATATCTTGGGATTATTTCAGAGATATATGGGGGGAGACAGATTATGGACAGCTTTGTATATCAGTATTAGTAGCTTGAAGTGTACGCATTGTGGAATTTGGAGACAATGAAAGGATTTACAGAGGGGAAAAGAGGGGAAGTAGCGAAAACAGACTAGAAAAGTGCGATTACACGATGGGGATGATGAGTTCTTAGACACCACTTGGAGTCAAGGCCATCCGAGTGA
Organism: Oophaga sylvatica; assembly: GCA_033576555.1. Classification (NCBI taxonomy): domain Eukaryota; kingdom Metazoa; phylum Chordata; class Amphibia; order Anura; family Dendrobatidae; genus Oophaga; species Oophaga sylvatica. The sequence continues at coordinate 5,354,886 of JARQOD010000005.1, read as the reverse complement.
CGTGGACAGTGGTGTTCACGCTGCCTCAGTTGCACAGCAAAAGAGGGAGCAGGGTGAAAAAGCGCCGAGGCCTGCTAATAGCCATAAAGTTGGCTTCTACTGTGCATCTGTGGCGCCCCTGAGGGTTCAGTCGCTACAGAGGTGTTGCATCTCACCCAGAGGTGTGACACCTGATTCTCAGGTAAGGAGGAAGCACCCCTAGGTCTCCACACCTGCATCCAACACACCATGCCAGCTGAGCATACAAACCTACCCTTAGGGAGGATGGTCTGACTCAGACTGGTTAGCAAAGGGTGTACATATGGGTGGGTGTAGTTAGCAGCAGCACTTAGGCTGCGTGTGAGGATAGAGAGCAGCCAGTCGGAGACTAAGGCTTCGCTTGAGTACACCTCAGGAAGCATCTGTTAGAGTTAGCGAATGGGTCCGAAAAGGCACGGAGGTTGGTTTATCCATCCGTGGCCCCCATCCTGAAGAAGGAAGGACCAAGGCCATCAGGGATCGGCCCATAGGCTAGTGGGAAAGCTTCATGCCCTGCTAGTAAGCCGACGGCGGTGATCACTTTATGGGTCATTGCCACCAACCACCAGCATCTCTACAGAAAGGTGGCACTACGGGGTCAAGTACGCACAGACATAGGATTGATCTGTTGACCAAAAGGGCTCACAGCTTCTGGAACTGAGAGTTTGCCTGGTGAGGTGCTAGGAAGTAGAAAGGAGTAAGAACACAGAGAGTGAAGGCCAGAAAGGAACATACTGAGAGAGAGTCCTGGGAAGTGCGACCAATCTACCTAAAGGTTGCTGGACCACTCACCCGGAGGACACAGTGCCAAGCGGGCATCTGTATTACCGGTGACAGAACTGTGAGTAAAAACCCTGAAACTGCACTTGTACTGTCTTCCTGATTATTCCAGCGTCGCACATTCCTATCTGCTACATCCTCGAGCACCATCCAGTCACTATCACATCTACCTGCCCTGGAAGGACACAGCCTCACCTTTAGGAGTTTTACTATCTAGCTGCACAACACCATCCCTTCCAGAGGACCTGCACAGCAGCGCTGGTTACCCTGACCAGATACACCAGGTGGCTTCACGAATCATCATACGAACACTAATCCCGTGTAAATATTCCCTTTTTGGTGAGCGCCCAGGGCCACGGACCGAGTCGTGGCCGCCGTGCCATCCCCCATAGAAGTCGACGGGCTCGGTGCCGAGTACCCCACGGCCCTGGCGGGCGACTCACATCACGGCTGGCATTTTGCAATTACGTCATCTGCTCTTTAAGCGCCAAGGCTGGCCCCGTTCCATTAAGCTGGTTTCTATTGTGCACCAATACCATCCCATAGCTATTAAGTCAACTGCTCTTTAAGCGTAGAGGTTGGCACTTAGCCAACAATTGGATGAACTGCGCACTGCGGCCAGCCCTTAGCCTTTAAGTCAGCTGTCTCTGTCCATGTTGCCTCCTCCACCTACTTCGCTTCTTTCACCGTATCCTCATGCGATATGCATAACAACTGCACAATTAACCTCAGCAGAGCCAGTATGAATCAACAGCAGGCTGTTCTGAAACTTATCTGGTCTGTTTGGGGGAAAAATTCCACAGGAATTGGGGATGAGGATTGGACAACAGGCTTAGTCAGTTTGACGTGTATCTCTTGCAAGACACATGTGCTGAATTTGGTAGTGCAGAGCTTCCTTAAAAATTATCCCAAAATATCAGAGCTGCTGCAGAAAGTGCGGTCCGTCTGTGAATGCTTTTGCCTTTCTCACCCTGTCACAGCTCATCTGTATGCACTGCAGCATCACTTCTGCCTTTCCCCTCCCTGCCTCATATGGTTTCCATTACCTAGACAATACACCTCCCAGCGAGGAAAGCTTGTTGTTGAATCTGAGCAGCATGGCACACATGAGCCAAGTAATGCTGTTGTGCTTGCAATATAATCACCAAGTTGCCCAGCAGCAGCAGGCAATGTTCCGGTCATGCCTGTGTGACAACTAACGTATTTTTTGGACTATAAGACGCACCGGACCATAAGACGCACCCCAAATTTTCAGAAGGAAAATAGGGAAAAAAAATAATGTGTTAAATGGGCGTCCGTCTTACAGTCCGAATTCAGCTTACTCAAATTCAAAGCTCGGCAACGAGATCTCTTCCCGAGATCTCGTCTCCCGAGATATCAGGACAAGATCTCGTTGCCGAGATTTGAATTTCAGCAGGCGGCGGCCATGTTTCCGGAGACCAGCTTTCAAGACGGCAAGGAGTCGCAGCAGCGGAGCTGCGGGGGCTTTCCGGCTAACAGCAAAATGCCGGCGGAGCCCCCCACGCAGCACAGAGCCCCGCTGCTGCCCCGACACCACCACCGCACGCAGGCTGATCGGAACCGCCACCGGAGGCCCCTGGCGGCCATGATCTTTCAAGAGGCCACCGCGTCGCAGCTGCGGGGGGCTTTCCGGCTAGGACGAAATGCCAGCGGAGCCCCCCACGCAGCACAGAGCCCCGCTGCTGCCCGACACCACCACCGCACCACAGGGAGGCTGCTGCCACCACTGGGACAGCTGCCGCCACCACAATTTTAGGTATGTTGCGACCATAAGACGCACCCCCATTTTCACAAAAAATTTTTGGGGAAAAAAGTGCGTCTTATGGTCCGAAAAATACGGTAACTCTGGATTAATAGGTTAAATACTAAAAAAAAAACAGACTAGATATGTTGAAACCACAGTCCCTAATGGTGCCTACAGGTACATAGGTAGCCCTAGCCAAAAATCTAGGAGATTGCAACTCGAACGTAAACTCCCTAAACAGCTGTCAAATTGCTTCACATTTCTCCTAAAGAGCAGAGTGTGAATTAAGTTCAAGAGAAGTGTGCTGAACAAAGGAAAGATCTGAGAGTGAGTAAAGTAAATAATGAAATACCAAACAAAGAATAAAATAATTACAATTCAACAGTAGTACACTGCTCAACAGAATAAAGTGAACACTTAAACAACAGAATATAACTCCAAGTAAATCAAACTTCTGTGAAATTGAACTGTCCTCTTAGGAAGCAACACTGATTGACAATCAATTTCACATGCTATTGTGCAAATGGAATAGACAACAGATGGAAATTATTGGCAATTATCAACACACACTCAAGAAAGGAGTGGTTCTGCAGGTGGGGACCACAGACCACATCTCAGGACCAATGCTTTCTGGCTGATGTTTTGGTCACTTTTGAATGTTGGTTGTGCTTTCACACTCGTGTTAGCAGGATACGGACTCTACAACCCACACAAGTCGCTCAGTTAGTGCAGCTCATCCAGGATGGCACATCAATGCGAGCTGTGGCAAGAAGGTTTGATGTGTCTGTCAGCGTAGTGTCCAGAGGCTGGAGGCGCTACCAGGAGACAGGCCAGTACCCCAGGAGACATGGAGGGGGCAGTAGGAGGGCAACAACCCAGCAACAGGACCACTACCTCCGCTTTTGTGCAAGGAGTAACAGTGGGAGTGTGTCGACCCGCCACCACAATTGTGGGTTACCAGGGCAATGGGGTACTCAGAGCCGAGCCCATGGAAGTCTATGGGGTTTGTCACAGGTAGCGGTGGCTCGGTCTGTGGCCCTAGCGGTCTGGCGTATGCTGGGGGAATATTTACAGGGGATAGATATATTTACAGTTCGTGACGCCACCTGTAGTCTCTGGTAATTTGTACCAGCGCTGCTGTAGATCTCTGAGGGGATGGTGATGCAGCTAGATGTCGGGTCCCCTACAGGTGGGACTCTTCCCTCAGGTCGGTAGTTAAAGCAGGGTTGTGCAGGCATGCAAGTAAATAACTCAGTCTCACACGGTCAGCGTCTTTCCATACCTTTACTTGTAAGATGGTAAGGCAGGTCCCAGGGAGGCTGATCCAAGGAGAATGTATTTCAAGATAGCAGCTGGACAAGTTAGGGGCCTCCTTTACTTTCACAACGATGAGTACAACCAGCCTGAAGCGTAGTTCCCTCTATAACTCCAGCTATTCCATAGCTGTACTGCCCAGTCAGTTTTGTGGTCGGAGCCTTCCTGTGAGAGAGCTGAATTCCTATCTTGCTGTAGGTAAATTTCACTCCCCCGACCCGTTACGTACCGATATTTAGGGGTGCTTGCCCGCCTAAGGTCCAAAAAGCCTCTGGTTTTTACCACAACGTGAAGCTTTAGTGATCCTTTGGGGCCCCCTTTACCGGTAAAAATGTGCAGGGCTTCTTCTCCAAAAGCACTTTTTAAATATTTTCCCTTTCCACGTCCTTTTTGCCTTGTCCGCCTTGTAGCATAAAAACTCACACTTGCAAAAAATATTTAAAAAACCTCCCCTTTTCCTTCCTTTAGAGTTTGTTACCAATTTAGAATCCATAGGCAGGGGCACGTCTCTGAACCTTTCACTGTCCTTGGGGCAGGAGACTAATATTTCTGTACTAAACTCTTCTTTTTATCAATGTCTTCAATGAGGTACAAACTTTGACCAGCTGGGGGATCTATACTCCCCATGCCTCCACTTGTGAACTGCTGATAAACCCTGGACTGCTTTCCCCCCCAATCCCATAGACCCACACGCTGCCTGTCCGGGACAGGGAAAATGACTACTAAAAACACTCAAAGAATCTACACTGACCACCCCCACGAGTCACACCTACCCTAAGGGTGTTCTAGTTATATTTTTGAAATTGGGGATAGAGCTTGAACTGCTATTCCACCATTTTCCAGGGTACTGCGT
>JARQOD010000005.1:5267640-5350056 GCA_033576555.1 Oophaga sylvatica | reverse complement strand
GATAGCACGATCAGTCTCCACTGGAATCAAAACAAACCCCAAAAAGAATTGTCCCCTACCAAACCTCTCCATTAACCAAAAATACGGGGTTTCCCCGCTAAAAAAACAGAACCATATTTTCTCAACCACTATCCAATTGCCCTCACCAAAAAACAGGTCGGAGGCGCCCCCGGGGAACCCCGGCCGCAAACCCTTCAAAAGGACTTGTGGAACCGTTATGGATCTAAATGCCCGGAAGAAGTAAACAAGGGGAAACAGGTTTAAGAATCCCATGATTTTAAAGGTCCAATAACCTGGCTTAAACTTTGGGAGCAAGCCTCATAGGGATATTTCTTGGGAAAAACCAAACCAAGTCCCCACTTTAAATCGGGACCATCTCCTACCCCGGTTGGAAAAACCGCTGGCCTTTCTTGAGAGAGAGAAACCTCTCCACCCCGGGGGTCCTAAATCCTCCATTACTCCACAACGACCCCAACACCAGGACAGACAGAAGCCTTCCCTGTCCCAAAGAAAATTGAGGGTGAAACCTAAAATTGCGAAAAATGGACACATCAAGGTGGCAGAGCTACCCTGTTATTAAGACAAACCAGCCAAAGGCAAAAAAAAGGACCCAGTTTTTTTTGATCAGCGACACAAAACTCTAAATAAGTCTCCAAGGCGGTTTTTCTCTCATTTGTCCATGGTCTGAGATGAAAGCGAGAGAAAGGTAATTAAACACAAAGTTTAAACAAAATGTCCTCCAAAATCTGGAAACAAACTGACTCCTCTGTCAAACACAATGCCTCCAGAATGCCATGCAAACCGAACCACGTGCTGAAGGAACAAAGGCACCAATCGGGGGGAAGGCAATTAGGTAATGGCCAAGAGTATCATCTTGGAAAACCTATCACGATTACCCAATAACGGTCTTCTCTAGAGACGGGAGGTCGGAAATAAAATCCATAAGATATGGTCCTGCCTCTTGGGACAGGTAATGGCATCAACAAACCACTAAGCGAGAGCAAGGCTTGGAACGAGGCAAGTCCACAGGACTGCACAAAGCCCTGACCACAGACAAAGTGGCCACCAAAAGGACCGACTCACCAAGTCTCTGGTACCAAAAACCCGGGATGACCCCAAACGGGAACAATGAATCTCAGACATCACACTCTTCTTCCACTGGCTGGGACAAACAATTTCCCAACAGGGCGCGCTCAGGTTTATCCTCCTGACACCCCCCAGAGCCAGTCTCAAATTGGCGAGTGGAGGAAAGTACTACACCCTCTTTCAAAATAAAGCAGGGTCAGATAACTCAGGAGAATCCCAAAGAAACTCCTCGAGAGGGCATCCGCCTTAACATTCTTAGTGCCCAGAAAGAAAGAAACCACAAAATTAAAACTGTAAAAACAAGGCCCACCTGGCCTGTCTAGATTAAAGTCGCTTGGCTGATTGAGATAAAACCAGGTTTTTTATGGTCCGTGAGGACCACCACCGATGTTTCCTTCCAGCCAATTCTCCACTCTTCAAAGGCCCACTTCAGGCCAATAACTCCATTACCCCTCATAATTACATTCTTGGAGAAAACTATTGAGAGAAAAAGCACAAGGGTTACTCTTAGAAGTCTCTGGATCCCTTTGGGACAAAAGGCACCTGCCCCAATTCAAAGCATAAAACCTCCACTTGAAACGGTAGAGAAACTCAGGCTGCCGTAGAACAGGAGCAGAAGTGAATCTCTGCTTAAGTTCCTGAAACGCAGAAACTGCCTCAGGAGGCCAATTCACCACAACAGAACCCTTTTTGGTCAAATCATCAATGGTTTTAACAATACCGGAGAAATTACCATGAATTTACGTAAAAATTGCAAAACCCAAAAATCTCTGAAGAGCCTTTAATGAAGTAAGTTGAACCCAATCACAGAGGGGCCTGAACCTTGACCGGGTCCATTTCAATAACAGACGGAGACAAAATAAATCCAGAAATGAGACCTTCTGTACGCCAAAAAGACTCTTTGTCCCTTCACATACATGTGCATTCTCTCTCAAAATCTGGACACTGTCCGAACATGTTTCACATGAGAGTCCCTGTCATTGGAAAAAATCAAGATATCATCCAAATAAACAATCAGAAATGTATCCACAAAATCCCTGAAAATATCATTCATGAAGGTTTGGAAGACGGAAGGAGCATTAGTGAGCCAAAAGGCATCACTAGGTTCTAAAATGTCCCTCTGGGGTATTAAACGCCGTCTTCCATTCATCCCCTGCTTAATGCGAAAAGGTTATACGCCCCCCTGAGTCAAGCTTGTAAACCAACTAGCACTTTTCACTCTGGAAAACAGGTCAGAAATCAAGGGTAAACGGATATTGATATTTCACAGTGAATCTTATTCAGGAGGCGATAATCAATACACGGCCTTCAATGAACCTTCCTTTTTGGCCACAAATAAAACACCGGGCCCAAGGGTGAAGAGGAAGGTCTGATATGACCCTTCTCCAATGACTCCTTGATATAAGTCGCATGCTCGTGTTCTCAGGTACTGATAAGTTAAAAAAAGGCGGACCCTTAGGAAATTTACCACCAGGCATTAACTCATAGCGCAATCGAAGCTTCTTGAGGAGGTAGGACGCAGACTTACTTTCACTAAACACATCAGAAAAATCAGTCAAAAAGTCAGGGACACCTGAGACTGGGGAGAGGCAGAAAAAAACAGGCAGTGTCAGTAATTAACACATTGGCAACCCCAACTGGTCACAGACACACAGATTTCCAAATCCAAAAAGGATTATGGTCTGTAAGCAAGGGAAACCCAGCACAATAATGTCATGCAGATTATGCAACACCAGAAAATTTGCAACTCTCCTGATGATCTGATTTCAAACACTTCATTATCACCTGAGTAGAAAAATTGGGGTTTATTCTCCGCCAAAGGGTAGAATCAAAGCCCAGTAAAGGAATAGACTTCCGCCGGGGTATCATGGGAAAGCCACAACGTTTGGCAAAGTCAAAAACCAATTTTCAGGTTAATAGCCACTCCTGAATCAACAAAAGCCTGAGCCGAAAATGTGGACATGGAGCAAATGAGGGTAACAGTCAACAGAATATTTAGTCTGAACACTACCCAAGACAACTGAGAGCGCAAAACGTCTTCCCCGCTTAGGTCAGACGGAAATAGCATGGGAGCTCTCACCACAGTAAAACATAACCCATTGCGCCTACAAACTCACTGATGCTGAGCCCCAGAAAGTCACTCCTCCCACTGCATGGACTCAGGAGCTGGCTCACAAGGCAACACTTATCTCATGCATACCTATCTCATGCATACCTCTGCGCTCACACAAACGTCTGTCAATTTGAATGGCCAAAGACATAGAATCATTGAGACCAGAAGGAACAGGAAATCCCACCATAACGTCCCTTACTTTTTCTGACAGACCCTTTCGAAAAAGGGCTGTCAAAGCATGATCATTCCATTTGGTCAGAACTGCCCACTTTCTAAATTTCTGACAGTACAACTCAGCGCTTCAAGATCCTAATTTAATGCCAACAGGATCTTTTCAGCTTAATTAGTGACATTAGGTTCATCGTAACAATAAACCCCAGAGCCTCAAAAAATACAATCAATTATCATTCAAAACAGGATCCTCAGGTGTCAGGAAAAAGCCCAATCCTGAGGGTCGCCGCGCAGCAGGGAGATGACAATTTGAACCTGCTGTGCAGCGTTCCCTGAGGACTTAGGCCTTAAGGCAAAAAACAACTTAAAGTTTTTTTTGAAATTCAGAAATTTAGATCGATCCCCAAAAACAAATCTGGGCATGGAATCCTAGGTTCCCACAAACCGGCAACCCAGCAAGATAGGTAGCAATACTTTCGAACTTCAGTGGCAAGCTGATCCACATGGCCAGACAACTGTGCAAACTCCTTGAGAGAGAAAAAAAAATCCTCCTCAGTACCCAGAGAAAAAGAGGAAAATGCAACAACAGAAAAAAAAAAAAAATCTCTGACAACTCTGGACAACAATTTTTCTTTCCACACATTTTTCCCTTCTGTGAGTACCATATAATTTCATTTGGCCGGTGAATCTGTTATGTATGGTAGCTGAGGAGGACGGAACAACAGCAGGGCAGCCGAACACCTGAGATGTTGGTAACTAATGGGTTTCGAGAAACCTGAACTAAACCACACAACTAGAGGTAGCCGTGGAGGCGTTCCTACGTTGATCCTAGACGCCTCGTCCCACAGCCTGAGAGCTAGCTATACCTAAAGATAGAAACAGGAAACTAAACTGCCCCGGAGTAGAGTCCCAAAGGAATAGGCAGCCCCAAACATATAATACGGTTAGACAAGATGAAAACACAAACGCAGGCAGAAAAAAGATTGAGCAAATGTGGGGCCCACAAGCTGACTAAATAGGAAAGGACAGGAGGAGATTACTTTCTGCAACCCAGAAAACCCTACAAAATCCAAAAATTCTGATTACAAAAATACTGAGATCACACGATCTCGCCACCCACTAAATCAGATCTCAGTGTGGAACAAAAACCAAGCTGCAGCCGCTGAAAAGCAGGAAAAAGCAAAAGAAAAAACAACAGTGGCTACAGACAAACTGTGAGGAGCTCAGCCCCAGGAGGGGACCTGGCTGTCCTCCCAAATGTGCAGAAAAAATGCAAATAGCAAGCACAAAAAGAAAAAGCAGAAAATATCTTATCTGAAAGCAGCAGATGGAGGCCAAGACACCAGCAACTTCCAATGAACCAGGAACCCACAATTGAGACAAGAACAATTGATAACCGGCGACCATCTGGGAGGGAACCTCCCTTTTTTCAGTCCAATCCGTGATCCCAGATTGCCATTCTTCTTTGGAAGATTCAGTACTGTCTGTAACCACCAGAGGGAGCCTCTGTTCATTCACAACACAACTGCATGTCCTGGGTGAAATCCGCCATCCAGCACAAAACATCCAGCAACATGGAGGAGCTGGTGCATCTCGTGCAGGCACAGCAACAACACCAGCTCACCAGTCAGCAGGCACAGCTAGTACAACAGGAAATGAATAAGCTGTTTGTACAGCAACTTCAGCAATTTCAGCAGCAGCAGCGTCAGCAGCAGGAGGTGCCAAAACAACAAATGGAGCTCCTTGCAGAGGTGGTTCAGGTAAGTCCAGCGTTCTCCACTTCATCTCCGGAAGGAGATGCATACGCCCGGAAACCGATAAGGTGAGCTATGCAGAAAATGTCTCCAGGGGATGATGTGGAAGCCTTCTTGAAAGTTTTTGAGCGAGTGACTGAATGGGAGAGATTTCCACTGGAGCAGTGGGCAGATGTACTGGCACCATATCTGACGGGGGAGCCTCAGAAGACATATTATGACTTAGCCCTCCAGGATGCCAAGGAGTATGGGAAGTTAAAAACTGAAATACTGGCACGCCTAGGGGTGACAATGTCAGTATGGGTTCAGCGAGACCACCGCTGGGCATATGCTGGTGATAAACCACCTCACTCGCAGATGTTTGACTTGCTACACCTGGCCCAAAAATGGCTGAAGCCAGAGTCATCTACTCCGGCCCCGGATGGTCAAGCGGGTAGTGATGGACCGATTCATTCATTCCTTACACAGGCCAATACAGACCTGGGTTGCCCAGGGCAACCATGGAACGCAGACAATTTAGTTGTACTGGTTGAGAGGTACCAGATGGTGGAGAAATCCCTGGAGAGAACAAACGTGACTATATCCCTCTATCGAGAAACCCAAAAGGGGGCGGGATCACCAAAGCGGGTGGCTAGGTCCACAATGTTGGGACGACTCAATCCTGCTGAGGGAACCTCTAAGACTGGGATGGAAGATGTGATCTGTTGGTGGTGTCACAAGCCCGGGCACTTAGCAGCCCAGTTCAATATGCTCCCTGAACCTATAGACTGCAATCTCAGCAGACGGTGTTTGTATTATGATTACTCAGTCTGCATGGTGGACTGTAAACCCAGCCACTGCCCCCAGTCGTGTGCCATCTCCGTCAATGGGGTGAAGGTCCTCGGGCTGCTGGACTCTGGAAGTCTGGTGACGCTAATCAGTGCTGCACTACCCCACCAGTTAATCTCCAATAAGTTAGTGGGTGTCCGCTGCATACATGGAGATGCCAAGGATTACCCTGTCGCCAGAGTAACTATAGGGACAGACTGTGGTAATAAGACCCACTAGGTTGGGGTAGTGAGAGACTTGATCCATTCCATCTTACTGGGTCGTGACTTTTCCCTATTCTGGGATTTGAGGCAGAAGGGGGCTGTAGCCAGGTCCCTCTGAAGGTTACTTTGTCGGGGCGGAGGTGATGGAATTTCCCATTTGTGTCCTCGCTGGAGAGGGGAACAAGACTGCACTGGAGGAGCCCAGCTTTCCTGACTTAGAGGTGCTTTGAGAGAACTTTGGGACTGCTCAGCTTTGAGACCTCACATTGAAATAAGCTTTTGAAAATGTCACTGTTTGTAATGGGGTTGCTCAAAACCCGGGGGCTGACACCAGGTTCCTTCATTTTGCTGTGACTAGAGAGCTACTGCATTTGGTGACCAAATTGAGGGGTGGAGAAATTGTGGAACAGCTGTTAGTTCCGACATCGCACCGGCGGAGGGTTCTAAATATGGCCCATGCCCATATACTGGCTGGTCACCTAGGGGTAGCGAGAACCCAGGAGAGAGTACTGCAGAGTATCTATTGGCTAGGTTGTTACCTTGAGATTCTAGATTATTGTAGGTCTTGCCCCACCTGCTAGATAACTGCCCATTTTCTCACTTCAGAAGCCCCTTAGTGCCATTGCCACTGATAGAAATTCCCTTCGAGCGAATTGCTATGGACCTGGTGGGTCCTCCTGTTAGGTCGGCCAACAACACATCATGGTTGTGATGGATTATGCGACCCGATACCCTGATGCAGTGCCACTGAGGAATTCGTCAGCTAAGAGTATCGCCCAGGAGCTGGTACACATTTTTGGCAGAACTGGTTTGACCAAATAAATCTTGACGGATCAGGGAACACCGTTTATAAGCAAGGTGATGTGGGAGCTGTGTAGAGTCCTCCAGATCGCTCAGCTGCGAACCTTCGTGTACCATCCGCTGTTCTCACTGTTTGAGTTTCTGTTTGGCCGACATGCACGAGGGCTCCAGGACATGGCCAAAGAAACCTGGGAAGCCGAGGTCACACCCCACCGAAGCAGGAGAGGATGGCTCACATAATGCCTATTGTGAAGGAACATCATTTCCAGGCGCAGGAGGCCCAAGCCAGGGTGCACAACCGATCAGCCAGACAGAAACAGTTCCAGCCCAGCGACCGCATGCTAGTACTCATACCAACGGTAGCAAGCCAGTTCCTGGCCAAGTGGCAAGGCCGGTATGAGGTCATGGAGAAACTTGGGGATGTGAATTATAAGGTACACCAGCCCAGTCGCAGGAAGCCAAGCCAGGTGTACCATGTGAACCTGCTCAAACCCTGGCAGGACTGTGAACCAGTGGAAGATCCTTGCCTGGAGGTCCGTCCCGAAGCCAAGGTTGAGGAGGTCGTGATTGTGGAGACGTTAACACTGGCCCAAAAGCAGTAATGTCTAGAACAGAACAGCAGAACCGTGGTCTATTCTTGGAATTGCCAGAGCGCACACAGGTCGTTGAACACGACATTTTAACAGAACCACAGGTACGGGTGAACCTAAAACATTACAGAATATCTGAAGCATGCAGGGAGATAATCTCACAAGAAGTGAAGAGGATGCTGGCCCTCGGGGTAATAGAGGAATCAAAAAGTGGCTGGTCAAGTCCAATTGTCATTGTACCAAAGCCCAGTGGTGAGTGGCTGTTTTTGCAATGACTACTGCAAGGTCAATGAGGTGTCCAGTGTTGACGCATACCTGATGTCCTGCGTGGTTGAACTGATTGAGCGTCTGGGGCCCACGAGGTATATCACCACCCTCGACCTAGTGAAGGAGTACTGGCAGATTCCCATGTCGCAGAGCACCAAAGAGCAGATGGCTTTCTGGATGCCGAATGGCTGCTTCCACTACACCAGGATAACATTCGGTCTGCAGGGTGCCACGGCTACCTTCCAGATGGTGATGGATCGGATCTTGGCACCACATAGGAAGTATTCCGCCGCTTACTTGGATGACATCATATCATCATCCATGACTGGAGCTCACATCTCCCAAAAGTGCAGGCTGTCCTCGATGCCTTGAGGAAAGCGAGGTTTAAGATAAACCCAAAGAAATGTGCCATCGGGAAGGAGGAGACCAGGTATTTGGGCTACATCATTGGGTGAGGAGTAATCAATCCCCAATGGAATAAAATAGAGGCAATTTAGGAATGGCTGCAATCGCTGTTCAAGAAGCAAGTGAGAGCATTTTTTTGGGATTGTGGAATATTACCGGCAGTTTATCCCATACTTTGCCACCATTGCCGCATTGTTAACGGACATCCTCGGTCGAACCAGACCATCTGTGGTAAAATGGGCTCCTGACAGAGAAGGCGCTTCAACAACTCAAGTGTGCTCTGTGTATGCATCCGATCCGGTCCTGGTTGCACCAGACTTTAAGAAGGATTTTGTTTTACTGACCGATGCTTCAGAGGCTGGATTAAGAGCGATACTCTCAGGAAATAACCGGAGAAGAGCATCCCATCCTGTATCTGAGATGAAAACTCTCTTCTTGCGAGAAGAATTATGCAATTGTGGAGGAGTGTTTGGCCATAAAGTGGGCCATAGATACACTAAGGTACTACCTTCTGGGCCGTAGATTCAAATTAGTGTCTGACCATGCCCCGCTGAGATGGTTGAGTAAGAAAAAGGGTAACTCCAGGGTGACTAAGTGGTTCTTAGGTAGTCAGGACTTCTCGTATCATGTCGAACACAGGCCAGGGAAGTTACATGGCAATGTGGATACCCTCTCCTGGATTCCCTGTCTAATGTCTGATGGTGCCAAAAGCCCAAGCTTTGGGCAGATGGGGGGAATATGTGACAGAGTCACTGGCTTTCTGGAGGAAGGGAGGTATGAGTCACCGCGCATGCAGCGGTCAGTGATGTGAAACCAGAATGTTTTTGTGTTTCCAGCACACTAGGTGCTGAAAGGCTAGTACAGAGTTTTGTTATGAATGTGCTGGAGATGGTTTCTGAGCAGAGGCTCCCTCTGGTGGTTGCAGACAGTACTGAACCTTGCAGCAAGGAATGGCAATCTGGGATCACGGACTGGTCTGATATAAGGGAGGTTCCCTCCTATGATGGTCGCCGGTGATCAATTGTTCTTGTCTTGTGGAGGTCAGCCGGTCCCCTCCGGGGGTCCTGTGCTCCTCTCAGTTTATCTGCAGCCACTGTTATTTGTTCATTTGCTTTTTCCTGTTTTTTTTAGTGGCTGCGGCTTAGTTTTGTTACACCAGAGATCTGATTTAGGTGGTGGAGATCGTGTGATCTCAGGTGTTTTTGCAATCAGAAGTGTTGGTATTTTTTAGGGTTTTTTGTTGGATTGCAGTCAGAATTCTTTCCTGTACTTTTCTGTCTAGACAGATTGGGCCCCAGCGTTTGCTCATTCTATTTTCTGTCTGTGTCCGTGCTTCTTCTTGTCTAACCGCCATTACATGTTTGGGGGCTTCCTATTTTCTTTGGGGATCTGCTCCGGGGCAGATAGCTTTCATCTTTCTGCCTTTAGATGTAGTTATCTCTCAGACTGTGACGAGGCGTCTAGGATCAACGTAGGAACGCTCCACGGCTACCTCTAGTTGTGTCGTTAGTTTAGGAATCTGCAACCCATCAGTTACCAACATCTCATGTGGTTAGTTCAGGTTACTGCAATCCAATAGGTTCCAGCCTCTCTGGTGTATTGCCGTTTTTGCTTTTTCTCCTCAGCTACCGAAACATAACAGAGTTTAATGGGTCGGTTTTATGCGAGTACCCAAATTGCGGGTGGGAGGGTGCACACCGTACATTTTCCCTGCAGAACCTGCAGGTTTATGAGGACCTGCAGTGATGTCATGATCACATGACTAGTATATGTGATTTATACCTGGACCAGTAGTTCAGTCTGGCTGTGTGTTGGGAGAGAGGTGGAACTCCCACGTGGCTCCCATAGGAGCTAATGACACTGTGCGCATTACTTGCAGTGAAGCCTGCAGTAAAATAACTCTGAGAGACTTTATATTTGTTTTACCTCTTTGCCAGAAAGTCTCTGTTTGTTTATGCTGTCAAAAATAAACCAGCAGGTGAAATTCTACTAGGACTGTTCCTGTGTCTACTTTTGTGAAGCAGCGGAGCGAGTCAACCCCTCACAAAGGTAAAAAATGTATTTACCAATACTTTGTCCAGTGTTATTGCAACTTTTTTTGACATGAAGCATCTATTTTAATTAATTAATTTAATCCCTGGGGGCTGCACGGTGTCGATCAAGAGAAAGCCACATTATAGGTAAGGAAACCAGTACTTGGGGGGTTCTCTTGTTTACAGGTCACTTGACCCTGGGAGTACAGGCTTCCTGCACTTAACATACTCTCCTACCCCTCTCTTGGTGTTCTCTCCCACTTGATATAATAATAATAATAATAATAATAATAATAATCTTTATTCATATAGCGCCAACATATTCCGCAGCGCTTTACAGTTTAACAGTTTCAAAGCACAAGTCATAAGTAACAACGTTAACAATAATACAATAATTAAAGCAAAATAAGACAACCCTGCTCGTGAGAGCTTACAATCTACAATGAGGTGGGGGAATACAAAGTACCGGTGTGTATATACAATGGTGTAGGGGCAGCGTTATAAGTTCTTGCACTAAACATTTTATTTATACAATGTATGTGGCATTTTCTGATTGACACACTTGTCATTTCTATCTAATCTCTTTGCTGAACATATAATTTCCTTGATATTTTGTTATCTATGTTTGTCTACTGTCTGTGAATTATGTATAATTCCTGTAATAAATTTATACCCTTTTAATTATTTTTTGGATGTGGACTCCACTTTTCTTTGTTGGTTTTTGGTTGCAGGTTCAGCGGCAAAAGCCACAAATCTTCCCGGTCTGTTATACCTTTCAACAATTCTGTGGCAATGTGCTGTTCGAGTTTCAGCAGAGCCTGTTGCCGCATTACCGAGGCAGTGCTGCAGTGCTTCCAGCATTGGACTAATATAGACGACTTGCTCATAGATGACAATTTGGAGATGGAGGATGAGGAGAAGAAGGTGCAGGAACTGGCATATGAGGTGGAGGAAACCTTGATGGAACTAGGGCCTGCAACAGTGTCGGTAGCACATGTGCCGTCCCAGGGTGCGACTCGTTCCCAGCCTCCACATAGGCCCTCCCAGTGTGCCATCAGGGAAATGTAGCATCCCTGGCCACAAGCACTTGTATACGTGTCGATTGTTAGGAGGACCTTCCCAGTAACTGCATTGGTCAGGGCATGGGTAGTGTTATGATGTAAGGCTGGAATGGTATACAAGAAAAAATAGGGGCGTCTTGGGACTGAGTACCGAGGGAAAACTGCTGCCAAGAGGTTTTGGAAAGCCTTAGTGTCTACAAGCCTAAATGGCAGCACATCTAGAGCAAGCTGTCTGGAAATGTGCGTGTATAATGTCTGGGTATTTTTGCTTGCTTTTAAAGGCCTGGGGCAGGGACAGCTGAACGCTGTGCTGGGCCAAATAATTTGTGGTGGTTACTGATGGTACTTGCAAATGTGTATCAAAAGGTGCAGGACAGGAGGCATCCATGTCTACATCATGGACAGGGCAATGGCAAGCATGTAGCACAGGGGAAAAGGCAATGGTGTCACCCACAGACACTGATTGTATTGGCAAGCGTTCTGCCCACATAGTCGGTTGTTTTGATGGCAGGTGCCTGAGAATGCTGGTGGTGGTCAGGCTCCTGCTGATCTTGGTATGTCATAGGTTGTAAATGACAATTCTTTTATCGTCTGCACTTTCTTGAAAAAAGCGTCAAACTGGGGAACACCTAATATTTGGCTTGGGAACTTGTCGTGTGTGGGTTCTCTGGGGAACAGATTCCTGCCTTCTCCCTCTGGCTACCCCACTGCCTTTTCCTATCTGTTGTGGTGTTGTGGATTCCTCCCCATCTGTGCTGCTGGCCTCACTCTGCAAAACACCTTCCCATGTTGGGCCAGTGGCTTCATCGTCCACCACCTCGTCTTCCACTTCCGTACTCTGTCCTCCTTACTTATTGACTTATCAACATCACTTGTTGGCAACTGTGTCGCATCATCATCTATATTTTTAGACACTAATTGCCGTTCCTCACCATGATCTTCTGATTGTGGCTGCTCAAATATTTGGGCATCACTACACACAAGCTTCTCATGTCCCTCTTGAAAAGTGCAATCGAGAGGCCAGAATCAAGAAATGTAAGTGTAAAGAGCTCCTTAGAGTATCTGAGCTTGGTATCACTTGTCTCCTGGGATTCACCATTGTGGGATGTGTAGGGATCCGCTCTGGTAGGCAGGGGCCGGGCCGCAGTAATGAGGCAAACACGCAGGCTTTCAATTCAAAGTTCAGTGGTTTTATTAACGGGTTCAACAGTCCAGATAAAGAATCAAAAATAGAACATAACATACTCCAGTTTGGAGAACCACTGGTCCCAGACTCACCCTTGTTGGGACGGGCTTCACTAAGTGGCTGCAGGCCAGCAGGGACGCCAGGTGCCATTCCGGGTGGTCTGGTACTCGCTTCCTGGTGCACACTGACACACTGTAACAGAAATCACTTCTTCCAGGCTGACTCCAGCCAAACTCCTTCCTTCCACACCCTCATACTACAACAGCTCCTTGTTAAATAGGCCTAGTCCACACCCTCAGGTGAGGTACACATCAGCTGACCTGATCATGTGACTATGACCTCATCACAGGTCCTTGTGATCAGGGAAAATCCTGACCAAACTTCAGTCTGCTAGGAGAAATATATCTCCCATCCAGCAAGACCCCCTTTGGTGTACCACAGATGATGGAGGATCAGGATGAGGATTATGTGGTCTAGACTCTTGGCTATTTAGACTGGAGCATGTGGAAGGCATTGTGGTGCTGGGAAACATATTGGAAGCATTATCTGTCATCCAACCGACCACCTGTTGTCACTGTTCTGGCTTAAAGAGCGGAATCCCACACCCCCTTACATAGTGGGACAGAAAGCTACAGGTGCTTCTCACAAAATTAGAATATCATCAAAAAGTTAATTTATTTCAGTTTTTCAATACAAAAAGTAAAACTCATATATTATATAGAGTCAATATAAACATAGCAATCTATTTCAAGTGTTTACTTCTGTTTATGTTGATGATTATGGCTTACAGCCAATGAAAACCCAAAAGTCATTATCTCAGTAAATTAGAATAATTAGCTAAAAACACCTGCAAAGGCTTCCTTAGCATTTAAAAAGGTCACTTAGTCTGTTTCAGAAGGCTCCACAATCATGGGGAAGACTGCTAAATAGTGATGGGTGAATACTAAAATGCTCGGGTACTCGTTGCTATGGTCGAGCATATTGAAATGCTCAGGTGCTCGACCTGAACAATGAGCCCAATATAAGTCTTTGGGAAACCCGAGCATTTTTTCCTTGATCCCCCCGGGGGTCTTTTTAGGGTTTAAAAATGTCGGAAATCGATGTGAACACAGCTCAAATGACATGGGAACATCATGGGAAAGACCCCTGGAAGCATTTCTGACTCCCAGGTCACTGCTGTGAACAATGTTGTCAGAGTCTCATGCCACTTTTACAGGCTCACAATAAAACATACAAAAATGAAACCAAAATGTTTTTTTCTGGGAAATATGTTAAGGAACATCCTTTCCAGGGTAATGATTTGTATGTAAGGCATAAATCTCAAACACCTCAACTTACAATCGCTCTCTGAGTCCCTCCTCCCTCTTACAGACATAGCCTCACTTCATGACATAGATGCTGCTGCCACCTTTTATAACACCACAATAACAGCAGCACTTGATTCGGCGCCGCCCCCCTCGCACATAGGAAAACTCGCACAATCAACAGACAGCCCTGGCTGACCAGCCTCACCAAAGAACTGAGACAGGCTTCCAGGGTTGCTGAGCGGAGATGGAAGAAATCCCGCTCTGCTGAGCACTTAACCGCATACAAGCAGTCCCTCACCAGCTTCAACTCCACACTCACTGCCACAAAGCAAACTTACTTCTCATCTCTCATATCCTCCCTGTCTCACAACTCTAAACAGCTCTTCAACACTTTCAATTCTCTACTCCGTCCCCCAGCACCTCCCCCCTCTCATTTCATTACTGCTGAAGATTTTGCCTCCTTTTTCAAGCAGAAGATTGTACGACCAGGGAAAGCTTTGGCCCACAGCCCCCAATGCCCCTCTTAGCTGCTCAGCCCTGTTCCCCCAAAACCAACTTCTCCACCATGACAGAAGATCAGCTCTCCACCCTCCTTTCAAGATCACACCTCACCACTTGCACACTTGACCCGCTCCCATACCACCTCATCCCTAACCTCGCCAGTCTTCATCCCTACTCTAACACACCTCTTCAACCTCTCACTTACAAACGGTGTGTTCCCCTCATCCTTTAAACATGCCTCAATCACACCCATCCTCAAAAAGTCCTCCCTTGACCCATCCTCTGCGTCTGGCTATCGCCGGTATCTCTTCTCCCTTATTCCTCAAAACTACTGGAACAGCATGTCCACCTTGAACTGTCCTCCCACTTCTCCTCTTGCTCTCTCTTTGACCACTTGCAATCAGGCTTCCGACTGCTTCACTCAACTGAAACTGCCCTAACTAAAGTCACCAACGACCTACTAACCGCAAAGAGCAAGCGACACTACTCTGTCCTCCTTCTCCTGGACCTGTCTTCTGCCTTCGACACTGTGGACCACTCCCTCCTGCTCCAGATTCTCTAATCTCTGGGCATCACAGGCTTGGCCCTATCCTGGATCTCATCATATCTAACAGATCAAACATTCAGTGTCTCCCTCTCCCACATCACCTCCTCACCTCGCCCCCTCTCTGTCAGTGTTCCTCAAGTCTCAGTTCTAGGACCTCTACTCTTCTCCATCTACACCTTCGGGCTGGGACAGCTCATAGAATCCCACGGTTTGCAGTATCATCTCTATGCCGATGACACGCAGATCTACCTATCTGGACCTGACCTCACCTCCTTACTGACAAAAATCCCACACTGTCTGTTCGCTATTTCAGCTTTCTTTTCTGCTCGCTTTCTAAAACTGAACATGGACATGAACAGAATTCATCATCTTCCCCCCATCTCACTCTACGCCTCCACCAGACCTATCCCTCAATGTCAATGGCTGCTCACTTTCCCCAGTCCCGCATGCTCGGTGCCTCGGGGTGATCTTCAACTCTGACCTTTCTTTCAAGCCACATATCCAAACCCTAGCCTCCTCCTGCCGTCTCAAACTCAAAAATATTTCCCGGATCTGTGCATTCCTTGACCACGATACCACAAAAACACTACTGTATGCCCTTATCATCTCGCAGTCCCGCCTTGACTACTGCAACCTCCTACTCTGGCCTCCCCTCCAGCACCCTGGCAGCACTCCAATCCATCCTATATTCTGCTGCCCGACAAATCCACCTGTCTCTCCATTATTCCCCAGCCTCTCCCCTATGCCAAGCCCGTCATTGGCTTCCTATCGTCCAGAGGCACCAGTTTAAAACTCTAACTATGACATACAAAGTCATCCACAACCTGTCTCCTCCATACATCTGTGACATGGTCTCCCGTTACTTACCCTCGCGCAACCTTGATCCTCTCAAGATCTCCTCTTCTACTCTCCCCTTATCTCTTCTTCCCACAACTGCATACAAGACTTCTCCCCCATACTCTGGAACTCTCTACCCCAACACATCAGACTCGCGCCTACCATGGAAACCTTCAAAAAGAACCTGAAGACCTACCTCTTCTGACAAGCCTACAACCAGCAGTGATCCTCAGTCTACTGAACCACCGCACAACCAGTTCTACCCTCTCCTAGTGTATCCTCACCTATCCCCTGTAGATTGTGAGCCTTCGAGGGCAGTGTCCTCTCTCCTTCTGTACTTATGTGTGTCCGGTATTGCTCATATTTATTGTACTTGTCTATACTCGCCCCCTCTCACGTGTAAAGTGCCATGGAATAAATGGCGCTATAAAAATGAATAATAATAATAAAATAATAATAAAATAAATAACCCAAAACAAAAATGTTCTTCCACTACTTGGGCAATGTTCACACATAGCTTTTTTGATGCGTCATTCAACTTTAGCATTGCTTTCAACCAAGACAAATGCATTCACTGGGAATTGTCATTTTAACATTTTACAAGCTTTTCTGGCCATGTGATGTATGACACATCATCTGACACATCCTGTTTCATTTATGAAGGAGGGAGTCAGAAAGTCTCAAAGCCTATTTTCATAGAGCAATCAGGGGGCCTTTACTATTCTTAAAAGTCCAGCAGTCGGTCCTCACTATTCTTAGAGAACCATCAGCCGGCTATGCTTTGTTGTTCCCATTATTAAACAGTGGGTCTCCTATACTGTTATTGCCTGTGCATTGAATGCAAGGCCTGCCCCAAATTTTGCCACACCCCAATAACTCTTTGATGAGACGCAAAGGAGGGTCACCTGAAAGTAATGTTCCCATTATTGCTCATTTGGTAATCTCATACTGTTTGCCTATATGGGGATAAATGTAAGGTCATGCACTTGGGTAGAACAAACAAGATGTATAATTATGTGCTTAATTGTAAAACACTGGGCAAAACTGTCACTGAAAAAGACCTGGGTTAATGGGTGGACGACAAACTCACATTTAGTGGCCAATGTCAGGCAGCTGCTGCCAAGGCAAATAAAATAATGGGATGCATTAAAAGAGGCATAGATGCTCATGAGGAGAACATAATTTTACCTCTATACAAGTCACTGGTGCGACCACACTTAGAATACTGTGTGCAGTTCTGGTCTCCAGTGTATAAGAAAGACATAGCTGAACTGGAGCGGGTGCAGAGAAGAGCGACCAAGGTTATTAGAGAACTGGGGGTCTGCAATACCAGGACAGGTTATTACACTTGGGGTTATTTAGTTTGGAGAAACGAAGGCTTAGGGGTGATCTTATTACAATGTTTAAATATATGAGGGGACAGTACAAAGACCTTTCTAATGATCTTTTTACTCTTAGACCTGTGACGGGGACAAGGGGGCATCCTCTACGTCTGGAGGAAAGAAGGTTTAGCCATAATCACAGACGCAGATTCTTTACTGTAAGAGCAGTAAGACTATGGAACTCTCTGCCGTCTAATGTTGTAATGAGTGATTCCTTACTAAAATTTAAGAAGGGACTGGATGCCTTTCTTGAAAAGTATAATATTACAGGCTATATTCACTAGTTTCCTAGATACTGCGTTGATCCAGGGAGCTAGTCTGATTGCCGTATGTGGAGTCGGGAAGGAATTTTTTTCCCCAATGTGAAGCTTACTGTTTGCCACTTGTTTTTTTTTTTGCCTTTCTCTGGATCAACATGTTAGGGCAGGTTAGGATAGAATATGGGTTGAACTAGATGGACTTAAAGTCTTCCTTCAACCTTAATAACAATGTTGCTATGTATATATTGAATGCAAGGCCTGCCATGCGCCAAAGTTACACACACTCCAGTAACCCATTCAACAGACGTATGGGATGGTCAAATGAAACCAAAGTTCCCAATATTATTAATTTGGTACTCCCATACTGTTTACCCATGAAGTGAATTCAGGCCTGCTCCAAATTTGGACGCACCCCAATACCCCTTTGAAGCCACATACAGGATGGCCCCAGAATGGTACTCCCATACTGTTTGCCTATGCATTTAATGCAAGGCCTGCCCTGACCCAAAGTTAAACGCACCCCAAAAACCCTTTGAACAGATGTCCTGGATGGCCACCTGAAAGCATTGTTCCCATTATTAGTAATTTGTTACTCCCATACTGTTTGCCCATGAAGTAAATTCAAGGCCTGCCCTGCCCAAAAGTTACACGCACTCCAAAAACCCTTTGAACATATGTCTTTGATGGCCACATGAAACCAAAGTTCCCATTATTAGAAATTTGGTACTCCCATACTGTTTGCCTAAGCATTTAACACAAGCCCTGCCCCAAAGTTGCACGCACCCCAAAAATCTTTTGAACAGATGTCCTTGATGGCCACATAGTATTTAAGGTTGAAGGGAGACTTTAAGTCGATCTAGTTCAACCCATAGCCTAACATGTTGATCCAGAGGTAGGCAAATAAAACCCATGCGGCAAACACTAAGCTCCACATTGGGTAAAAAAATTCCTTCCCGACTCTACATACTGCAATCAGGCTAGCTCCCTGGATCAACGCCCTATCAAGTAATCTAGTATATATACCCTGTAACATTATACTTTTCAAGAAAGGCATCCATTCCCTACTTAAATTTTAGTAGTGAATCACTCATTACTAGAGATGAGCGACTTTGCCTTCAGGAGGGTCGAGTCGGGTTTCGTACCATCCGACTTTACCAAAAGTTGAGTCGAACGAGATCGGCCGACTAACTCACAGCAAAAGTCGAAGTTCGGCCAAAAAATGAAACCCGACCCCAATGTAAGTCAATGGGGAATAACAGTCGCCAGTGAGTGGAGGACAGTAAACACACCTACTGTGCCCATTTCAATGCCAATGGCATCAATTCTTATTACTTAAGCTTGTCAACCTTAATTTACTTTATAATAATAGTAACGCATTGAAAACTGGGGGTTATTTGGCTAAAGTTGTGGGGGGCAGGGCTGGCTCCAGGTTTTCGTGGGCCCTGGTCGAAAGAGTCTTAGTGGGCCCCTTTAACACATACCACAATTCATGATGCTCTGATACGGCAGAGAAATATAGGTATAGTACAATGCCAAATACTTCACTTCTTACATTACATGAGTGATATCTATTGTAAATTCTACAATAGCTCAAAAACCTGACAGTATAGTCCTCCATACAGTATTATGGGCACCAACACTTTTGGACGCACCCCAATAACCCTTTGAACAGACGTCCTTGATGGCCACATGAAACCAAAATTCCCATTATTAGAAATTTGCTACTCCCATTCTGTTTACCTATGCATTTAATGCAAGGCCTGCCCTCCCCCAAAGTTACACGCAGGGCCGGCGTCGAGCACCCGGCACACCCGGGCAAGTGCCGGGGCCCTGAGCAGGCGGGGGGGCCCACTCGCCGTCTGGCACCTCCGCGCCCGTTAGCAGAGGAGAGCGGTGCCAGCGCCGCCACTGGGCCCCCCCCGCTTGCTCAGGGCCCCGGCATCAGCTGGCACAATACTTACCTCTCCCGTGCCTCTGCTGCCGCACTCCGGGCTCCAGGGGGCGCGGGCGCTTCCTCTCACAGCAGCGCCGCTGAATGACGTCATCATTCAGAGGCCGGCTGTGGCAGAGAGCGCAGACGCTGGACAGGTAAGACGTGTGGTGTGTGTCTCTGTGTGTGTCTGTGTGTATGTAGTGCGGTGCTTTGTGTGTGTATGTGTGTGTATGTATGTGAGAGAGTGCTTGTGTGCTGTGGTGCTGTCTGTGTGTAATGTTGGGCAGGCATTGCTGATAATGGGGAGGCATTGATGATGATGATGGGGAGAAGATGATGATAATGGGCAGGCATTGATGATAATGGGCAGGCATTGATGATGGGGAGAAGATGATGATGGGCAGGCATTGATGATAATGGGGAGGCCATGATGATGATGGGGAGGCAATGATGATGTTAAGGAGGCAATGATGATGATGGGGAGACAATCATGATGATAATGGGGAGTCTTTCCACAGCGCCCTTTCCTGAGCCGTAACAGTGCAGAACGCAGTATAGCGCAGAGGAGAGCTCCATATTTTGTATGGAGCATTATATGGGGACCAGTATCCTGTATGGAGCATTATATGGGGACCAGAATCCTGTAAGGAGCATTATATTGGGTCCAGTATTCTGTATGGAGCATTATTTTGGGTCCAGTATTCTGTATGGAGCATTATATGGGGGTGACATCCTGCATGGGGTATTATATGGGTGATGAGGGGGAGACTGTGGTGCCCATAATATTGTATGGAGGACTGTACTGTCCAGTCTGTTCTGTGCGCTGTGAGGATTTGGCAGTTTTTGAGCTATTTTACAATTTACAATAGATATCACTCATGTAATGGAAGAAGTGAAGTATTTGGCATTGTACTGTACCTATATTTCTCTGCTGTATCTGTGCATCATGAATCATGGTCTGTGTTAAAGGGGGCCCACTGAGGCTCTTTCGCCCGGGGCCCATAAAAACCTGGAGCCGGCCCTGGTTACACGCACCCCAAAAACCATTTGAACAGAGGTCCTAGATGGCCACATGAAACCAAAGTTCCCATTATTATTAATTTTGTCCTCCCATAGTATTTTCTCATGAAGTGAATGCAAATCCTGCTCCAAATTTGGATGCACACCAATAACCCTTTGAACCGTCGTACTGGATGGCCACCTGAAAGCCGTGTTCCCATTATTTGTAATTTGATACTCCCATACTTTTTGGCTATGCATTGAATTTATCAAGGGAAACTATTAGGAGAAACTGTCAGGTGGGCACTTACCAGCGATTTCAGCAGCCCTGAAAGTGAGAGACCGGAACCTCTGACAGCTGTACTTACAGCGCCCGAGATCTGGGCAGGATGACAGCAATACAGCAGAGCTGGAGTGAGCAGAATGCCGGGTGGTGAGTGTATTGACTGGACCTGTGGTCCTGTGACCACAGTGGGCGGGGCTTTGCATCCTGCTGCTGGAGATGAGTGCAGGATGCTACCGAGACCCTGGAGCAGAGGAGAGGGGAAAGGGCGTCACCGGACACCAGGGAAAGGACAGGGCAAAAGAGGGAGACGAAATCCAAGAGAAGCCGACGTCAGTAAACGAGAGAGGCAACGCGGTACACAAGGAGCAGGTTAATCAGAAATAATCAGGGACGTGACAGGAGTCAGAAAACCAGAGAAGCAGATACACAGTACAGAATCAAAAGGCAAAATCACAATGGAGAACAGAACCGAGTCAAAACCATACAAGCAAGCTAGAACACAGGCACAAGGCACAGGCACACAGGGTCAACACACTCAGCCAAGGGCAAACGTATAATGACGATTGGAGCTTCCCAAGGCTATAAGAAGCTCTTCCCAATCCAAAGAGAGGTCACAATAATAAACCCCAGGTGTGCCTGTCAGAGCCCACACTGGCATCAAGACATTAACCCCTGGCGTGCAGGACAAACCTGCACTGGGATCATGAATGTACCCCCCTCTCAACGGAGGGCCTCTGGACCCCCAGGCTTCCCTTGGTATTTGGCATGTAAAGCCCAAACCAGGCGATCCGTATTTATCGAGTGAGCAGAGACCCATGAGCGATCCCACCGGTCCATATCCCTTCCAGTGGACCAGGTACTACAAGAAGCGAAGCACCCACCGAGAGTCCACAATATGTCCGACCTCATGCTCCAAGTGACCCTCCACCAACACTGGAGGAACAACAGACTCGGAGTCTTCCTTGACGGACCCCACGGGTTTCAACAGAGATTTATGGAACACATTGTATATTTTTAAGGAGGCGGGGAAACGCAACCTATATGCCACCGGATTGACTATCTCCACAATCTCGTACGGACCAATGAACTTCGGTCCCAATTTTGCTGATGGTACTTTCAAGTTGATGTTACGTGTGGAAAGCCAAATCTTCTCCCCCACCTGAAACATGTGTCCCAGGGCTCTCTTTTTGTCCGCAAAATATTTATACCTCCCCTGGGCCTGAGAGATATTACCTGGACTTAAGCCCAGAGATTTTTTAGCCGTTGAACTGATCCCTCCCTCCCTGGACAACCGTAATCCAACTGTGAAAACTCCCAAAAATGGGGATTAAACCCATAATTAGTAAGAAATGGGGACATGTTGATGGATTGACTCACCCGGTTGTTAAAAGCGAATTCCGCCAATGGTAATGCATCACACCAATCTTCCTGTCTGGCAGAGGTCAGACGCCTGAGAATCTGTTCCAGGGATTGGTTGGTCTGACCATTACTCTCCGAGTGATATGCCGACAAGAAGGAGAGTGAGATGCCCAATTTCCTACAGAATGCCCTCCAAAATTTAGCCACAAACTGCTCACTTCTGTCAGACACAACAGTCAGTAGTACCCTATGCAAAAGGACCACATGCAGCACAAGCAACCTTGACAATGTTTCTGCTGAGGGTAATGCTGCCATGGGAATTAAATGGCACTGTTTAGAAAACCTGTCCAACCACCACCCAGATCAAGGTATTGCCCCTGGAAGTTGAAAGACCGGTAATAAAGTCCATGGAGAGATGAGTCCATGGCCTATCAGGAACCGGTAAAAGTATGAGTTCCCCAGCCGGCCGGCTATGCGAGCTTTTGGAATGGGCACAAACTCCACAAGCGGAAATAATCTCTTGACATTGGACCCAAGTGAAGGCCACCAAAAAACCCTGGCTACTGCCTCTCTAGTGACCGTGATACCGAGATGAGCACTCAGCCTAGACTCATGAAACTCCTGCAGAAGTCTAGGCCGCAATAAATCTGGAACAAACAATTTATCCCCTGTCCTGGCCGCCGGAGCTAGGAACTGAGCCTTCAAAATTTCTTGTTCCAACCTGACGAGATCCCCGCCACTACCACCCCTGGGCGAAGAATGTAGGATGGCGGCTCGGGGGGAGACATAGGGTCAAAACTTCTGGACAGGGCATCCGCTTTAATATTTTTGGACCCCGGTCGAAAAGCAAAAAGTAATGGAGAATTGAAATCGTGAAAAAAAAGTGACCAACGAGCTTGTCTAGGAGTAAGCCTCTTAGCAGATTCAAGTTATGCCAAATTTTTGTGATCCGTGTTAACAGTGATAGGGTGAGGCGCCCCTTCCAAAAAGTGCCTCCATTCTTCGAATGCCAGCTTGACCGCAAGAAGTTCTCTATTGCCTACATCATAGTTTCTCTCGGCGGAAGAGAACTTCTTGGAGAAAAAGGCACAGGGTTTGAGATTAGTAAGGGTTGCCCGACCCTGGGACAACACTGCCCCCACCCCCACTTCAGAAGCATCCACCTCCACAATAAAAGGTTTGGATGGGTCTGACTGAACCAACACCGGGGCAGACATGAAACATTTCTTAAGCGCTGAGAAGGACTCCTTAGCGAGTCCCGACCAATTTTTACATCAGCACCCTTCCGGGTTAGATCCGTGAGTGGTCTAAACACTTGTGAAAAACCTTTAATGAATCTCCGGTAATAGTTTGCAAATCCTAAAAAGCGCTGGAGCCCCTTGAGATCTCGACGCTGAACCCAGTCTGCGATCGCCAACACCTTCTTAGGATCCATACGAAACCCCACACCGGACACAATCAGCCCCAAAAAAGACAGTTCCTGTATAAAAAACGAACATTTTTCCAAATTCACAAGCAATTGGTTCTCCTTATGTCTCTGGAGAACTGTCCATAGATGTTGCAACTGAGACTGACTGTCCGGGGAATATACCAAAATGTCATCCAAATAAATGATAACAAAACAGCCTATCAGGTCAGAAAACACAACATTGAAAAAGTTCTGGAAAATAGCGGGGGCATTAGTTTCAAAGAGTCCCTCTGATGTGAGGAACGCTGTTTTCCTTTCGTCCCCTTCCAGAACGCTTATCAGGTTGTAGGGCCCCTCAGAGATCTAATTTGGAGAACCATTGAGCCCCTGATAACTGGTTACATAAGTCTGCAAATTATATATTGGTATGCTAGAGGGGGAATAAGAGAATTATTTCATCGTATAAAATTACTAAAATATTATAATGAAAAAAACACTTTATAATTTCAAAAAATAATGTAATTTTTAATGCATTTTCTTGAAATAATTATCATAACAAATCAGCAAATAACATGAACATATTTGATATAGGAAAGATGTGTATCTTCGTACCGTGTTAGCCAGTAGATAGAAAAATATATTTAGACTTGAGAGTCCTCAGTGGTTGATACCTTTTAATGGCTAACTGAAAAGATGGTAACAAATTGCAAGCTTTCGAGACTACTCAGGTCTCTTCATCAGGCAAAGACTAAAACAAAAACTGAAGAATCACATATTTATACACAAGAGGACATAAATTTGTGTATAAATATGTGATTCTTCAGTTTTTGTTTTAGTCTTTGCCTGATGAAGAGACCTGGTAGTCTTGAAAGCTTGCAATTTGTTACCATCTTTTCAGTTAGCCATTAAAAGGTATCAACCACTGAGGACTCTCAAGTCTAAATATTTTTTTTATGAACATATTTGGTGTTCCTTTAAGGGAATTGGTAAATGGCGTGATTGATATTTTTTCTCTATTAAGCCGATAAAAAAATGTAATAAAATTGTAATGCTGAAGCCGTGTTCACAAATAGCATAAATTCTGTGTTCTTACTGATGCATTTTTTCTGCAGGTGTCCGCACCACACAGTGCAATATCAATCTTCTCTGATTATTGCGTGTTTGCTGGGTTTCTTTTAGGCTATGTGCACACGTTGAGGATTTTTTGTGTTTTTTAGCGTTTTTGCGGCGGTTTTCCGCTGAAAAAACGCATGTATTAAGCATCCAATTAGTAGAATGCATTCCGCAATTTTTGTGCACATGCGGAAAAAAACACAGCATGTTCATTCTTTTTCCGGAATTGCGGCGATTCCGCAGCCATAGGAATGCATTGAACCGCTTACTTTCCGCATGTGGCTATGCCCACCATGCGCAAAGTGAGCGGTTCATATGCTGATGGTACCCAGGGTCTGGAGGAGATGATACTCTCCTCCAGGCCCTGGGTACCATATCCATATTAAAACAATAATTAAAATAAAAAATGGTGATATTCTCACCTTCCGGCGGCCCCCGCAGCTTTCCCGCTCCTCAGCGACGCTCCCGGACCAATCCCGTTCCCAGTAATGCCTTGCGAGAATCACCCCAGATAACGTAGCGGTCTCGCGTGATGCTACGTCATCTGGGGTCATTGTCGCTAGGCATCGCTGGGAACGGGATTGGCCGGGAGCGTCGCTGAGAGGCGGGAAGGTTGCGGGGGCCGCCGGAAGGTGAGAATATCACGATTTTTTATTTTTTTTTATATTTTTAACATTAGACCTTTTTACTATTGATGCGACATAGGCGCATCAATAGTAAAAACTTGGTCACACTTGTCAAACACGTTGTTTGACTCGTGTGACCAACCTGTCAATCAGTTTCCAAGCGATGCTACAGATCGCTTGGAAAACGCTAGCATTCTGCAAGCTAATTACACTTGTAAAATGCTAGTTTTTAGCAGGAAAACGCATACCAATAAAATGCGTATTTCCCGCGGCACGGAAGTGCGGGATTGCCGCGGAAATTTCCGCGGCAATTCCCGAACATGTGCACATAGCCTTAAGCCTTTTCCCACTTACCTGATGCTATTTTGGGCAAATATGAAGCAGAGTTTTTAAGCTTTTTAGTAGTACAAAAAAGCTTTGATTCTGTGCTTAAAAATGAAACAGCATTTTTTTCTGTTCATATGTTGTTTTTTTTTCAGAAAAAATGCATGAAAAAAAAACAAGAGTTCAGCAGCATCTTCAGACCACAGAGAACCATGATTTCTTGGAATCATGTCCACTTTGCTTCGAAATTTAGACCGTGTTCACATGTAGCGTAAATGCTGCATATTTTCTTCTGCTTTTTTTTGCATAAAAATTCTGCTGTGATTAACTGTGCAAGCAAATGTAATTTTATGAAAACTGTGCCGCTATCAGAATTCAACAAACATTATTTTACATTATTTCAAAATTCATATTTAGCTATAGTCTTTTCCTCAACCTGTTTTACAGCTGTTATTCTTTCCCTTTTCTTACCCTCCTACCTCTTAAATGTTTTATATATACTGTAGTGTCTACTTGCATACTGAAATTCCCAGAAGAACATTTCATGGCCTATAAGTCTCCTTTCACTGACTTGGCACTCACCACAAGGAGAAAATTTAGCCTTTTACTTTCTGTTATTATTTATGTATTATATTCAAATACAATAATATATTAGCATTTTTTTTTATAATGCCACACTGAGGCCTTATATTAACATTATACCAAAAAAGTCCTCACAGTATAAAAAGTTGGCACTTCTCATCAATATACCATCACAAAAGGCATATATTCTCATATAGCCAGGGGCGTACATAGAAATCATGGGGCCCCATAGCAAAAGTCTGAATGGGCCCCCCCCCCAAAAAAAAAAAAAATCCAGGTGCTCTTAACTCCAGGCATGCATGTTATATGTCAAACAATTAATTTTATAGCTAGTCTTTGATTTTTTTCTCATTTGAGTAAAAGAAAAAGTAAAACACATCCAATGTAGTCTTATCTGGTGGAAAATACGAAGTTATGATTTAATATTATTTATTTCAGGTTATTCGAAAATCACACATCTACAAAAGCATTACCAACCAAGCGTACACATAGAAATGTAACTTGGGATGATCCCTGAAAGCGGTGTGACTGCCTGCAAGCAACCATCCTGGAATACATAGGGTCACTTTTTGTAAGAGCTGGATTTACACTGCAGGATTCCTAGAACTGCTTATTGCCCAATAATCAGTGTAAACAGACAGCCGATCATCACCCAAACAATGAACAATTCAACAAAACAATTATTGACTAAAAAGATTTTCAATCTGGCTTAAAAATACTCCCACTCAGTAACACATCCTTCATTGTAACCAGTATGTGCTGCTGAGAACAATAATAATCTATGCACACAAAACAATCTATACTGATCATCCTGATCCTGTGGCTGTGAGCATAAGAAATGCCAAAATGGGCTATCAGCTATTGGCTAACAAGTAGCCGATTGATTGTCAATATATATAACACAGACATTTAGCAAGGCAGAATAAATCATTGGTGGCTCAGTGGTGTGTATATATATAAAAATGTTTCCCATAATGTATCAACACAAATTACATCCCAAAAACTGTGTGAACATTCCTGTCAGGAACGAAGGAACATAATTCCGAAACGCGCGTCGGGGCGCGTCTTTCCAGTCTTCATTGTCTCATTGCTGGCTCCCAGGTAGTGGTGTTATATGTTTTTACATTGGTGGCACTGGGCAATTCTGCTTGGTATCTTGTTGCACAGCGCTGGTATCAGCAACTCTTTTGTTCACATATTGGTATGTTCACACAGTTTTTGGGATGTAATTTGTGTTGATACATTATGGGAAACATTTTTTGATGGATTAATACCTTGCACTGTGGTTATATTATGTTTCAGATTATGCACAGTATTTAATTGATTTTTTATGTTTTTATGTGTCATACACTGAGCCACCTTTATTTGTATTCTATGCAAGCACATTGCACATTAGCATTATACATATAATATATTTTATATCACAATCCTGGTTGATTTAAATCGAGCCCATAATTATTAAAAGCAGACTATTTGAAGTTACTGGTTATTTTTATAAGATATTTTTTAAATTACATAATTGTATTTTTGATATACCTTGTACAACATTGCTTTAATAAACTCTTATATTGAATACAATTGTCTCGGTGATTATTATATTTTATTATATACACCGGTTGGGATTTCTCCTCTCCTCTTTGGTATCCATTTTCTGGGTTGCGGTGTTTTTTCCAATTCCCGGGTGGTCTGCCATCCACTTTATCTTGACTAGTGGGATTTATTTATTGTTTTATTTATTTTCATTTATTTTACTTTGGGCTATATATTACTTATTAGATAGCACATATATATGTAATATTTTTTGTCTCATTAGTCCCACTTTTCTTGTGTGTTTGTTTAAATTTCAGTTGGTGTGTAATGAATCTAAAATATATGAAAGTTTAATTGTAATCATTACATTATGGAAAATAATGAAATTTTGCACTATATGCTAATTTTTTGAGAAGGACCTGTAGATATATGATTGGTGGACATTATGATCCGTGGATGTAAGAAAAAGGCCCTCTGTATGGATGCAGCTGAGGAGAAGACGCTGCTATGGACCATCTCGTTATGGATTCCTGTTGGAGGCTAATAATTGTCACTTTTGTATATGCACTTATGTATTGCTATGATGAATCATTTCATATCATTTCGATGATGTGGATTGTAATGGGTGTAATATTTATTGAATTTTTGTAACATTATTTTTTGTTATGTGGTATAGCACTGTTATTTTTCACTAAGAATGGGTTCAGATATATTCTTAGATACATGTCTAAGTAATAATATATATTATACTTTTAATGTGTTTAGAGCACAAGTGTATATTTTCCAGTAATATAATTTCAATTATCACATAGGCACTTTATCATTTAATTCATACTTACGTTTATAAATGTATGGGTTTATTTTGATAAAAAGACAGGTAATCCATATATGTCGATGGGTGATCCATCTATGAAAGGCAAACCCTTTTTTTAGTTGTTTATCTCTTGTTTTTCATTGTCCTTTGGTGTATCTTTAAAAGTCGCTATCGGGTTCCTCTGTGAGAGCGCATGCGCTGGATCTCGTTCCTATACACTTCTGAAGGTGCCCACGTGTTGTACCGCTTGCGTACCAGCATGCGTTCCAACGGGCGCAAGACAGGAAGTGACATTTTACTATGAGGAACGGAGAACAGCTTCATGCGCCGTAAAGCACATGAACCACTTAAGTGCTAATAGTCATCCTATTCTGAGGTCTCGATTGGCACACGTGATCAGTGGTGTCTATTATTTAAACCCCCACTTTGACTTTATTTGTATTCTATGCAAGCACATTGCACATTAGCATTATACATATAATATATTTTATATCACAATCCTGGTTGATTTAAATTGAGCCCATAATTATTAAAAGCAGACTATTTGAAGTTACTGGTTATTTTTATAAGATATTTTTTAAATTACATAATTGTATTTTTGATATACCTTGTACAACATTGCTTTAATAAACTCTTATATTGAATACAATTGTCTCGGTGATTATTATATTTTATTATATACACCGGTTGGGATTTCTCCTCTCCTCTTTGGTATTCATTTTCTGGGTTGCGGTGTTTTTACCAACTGAAATTTGTCAGGTCTTTTATTGTTTTAATACTGATGATTTTGGCATACAACTCCTGATAACCCAAAAAACCTGTCTCAAAAAATTAGCATATTTCAACCGTCCAATAAAATAAAAGTGTTTTTTAAAAACAAACAAAAAAACCATCAAATAATAAAGTTCAGTTATGCACTCAATACTTGGTCGGGAATCCTTTTGCAGAAATGACTGCTTCAATGCGGCGTGGCATGGAGGCAATCAGCCTGTGACACTGCTGAGGTGTTATGGAGGACCAGGATGCTTCTATAGCGGCCTTAAGCTCATCCAGAGTGTTGGGTCTTGCGTCTCTCAACTTTCTCTTCACAATATCCCACAGATTCTCTATGGGGTTCAGGTCAGGATAGTTGGCAGGCCAATTGAGCACAGTAATACCATGGTCAGTAAACCATTTACCAGTGGTTTTGGCACTGTGAGCAGGTGCCAGGTCATGCTGAAAAATGAAATCTTCATCTCCATAAAGCATTTCAGCCGATGGAAGCCTGCCCTTGATGAAACACAGTGGACCAACACCAGCAGCTGACATGGCACCCCACACCATCACTGACTGTGGGTACTTGACACTGGACTTCAGGCATTTTGGCATTTTCTTCTCCACAGTCTTCCTCCAGACTTTGGCACCTTGATTTCCAAATGACATGCAAAATTTGCTTTCATCAGAAAAAAGTACTTGGGACCACTTAGCAACAGTCCAGTGCTGCTTCTCTGTAGCCCAGGTCAGGCGCTTCTGCCGCTGTTTATGGTTCAAAAGTGGCTTTACCTGGGGAATGCGGCACCTGTAGCCCATTTCCTGCACACGCCTGTGCACGGTGGCTCTGGATGTTTCTACACCAGACTCAGTCCACTGCTTCCTCAGGTCCCCCAAGGTCTGGAATCGGTCCTTCTCCACAATCTTCCTCAGGGTCCGGTCACCTCTTCTCGTTGTACAGCGTTTTCTGCCACATTGTTTCCTTCCAACAGACTTCCCATTGAGGTGCCTTGATACAGCACTCTGGGAACAGCCTATTTGTTGAGAAATTTCTTTCTGGGTCTTACCCTCTTGCTTGAGGGTGTCAATGATGGCCTTCTTGACATCAGCAAGGTCGCTAGTCTTACCCATGATGGGGGTTTTGAGTAATGAACCAGGCAGGGAGTTTTTAAAAGCCTCAGGAAGCTTTTGCATGTGTTTAGAGTTAATTAGTTGATTCAGAAGATTAGGGTAATAGGTCGTTTAGAGAACCTTTTCTTGATATGCTAATTTTTTGAGACAGTTTTTTTGGGTTATCAGGAGTTGTATGCCAAAATCA
This sequence comes from Oophaga sylvatica, assembly GCA_033576555.1. Lineage (NCBI taxonomy): Eukaryota > Metazoa > Chordata > Amphibia > Anura > Dendrobatidae > Oophaga > Oophaga sylvatica. The sequence goes on along the minus strand of JARQOD010000005.1, from coordinate 5,319,682 downwards.
TCAGTATTAAAACAATAAAAAACCTGACAAATTTCAGTTGGTGTGTAATGAATCTAAAATATATGAAAGTTTAATTGTAATCATTACATTATGGAAAATAATGAAATTTTGCACTATATGCTAATTTTTTGAGAAGGACCTGTAGATATATGATTGGTGGACATTATGATCCGTGGATGTAAGAAAAAGGCCCTCTGTATGGATGCAGCTGAGGAGAAGACGCTGCTATGGACCATCTCGTTATGGATTCCTGTTGGAGGCTAATAATTGTCACTTTTGTATATGCACTTATGTATTGCTATGATGAATCATTTCATATAATTTCGATGATGTGGATTGTAATGGGTGTAATATTTATTGAATTTTTGTAACATTATTTTTTGTTATGTGGTATAGCACTGTTATTTTTCACTAAGAATGGGTTCAGATATATTTTTAGATACATGTCTAAGTAATAATATATATTATACTTTTAATGTGTTTAGAGCACAAGTGTATATTTTCCAGTAATATAATTTCAATTATCACATAGGCACTTTATCATTTAATTCATACTTACGTTTATAAATGTATGGGTTTATTTTGATAAAAAGACAGGTAATCCATATATGTCGATGGGTGATCCATCTATGAAAGGCAAACCCTTTTTTTAGTTGTTTATCTCTTGTTTTTCATTGTCCTTTGGTGTATCTTTAAAAGTCGCTATCGGGTTCCTCTGTGAGAGCGCATGCGCTGGATCTCGTTCCTATACACTTCTGAAGGTGCCCACGTGTTGTACCGCTTGCGTACCAGCATGCGTTCCAACGGGCGCAAGACAGGAAGTGACATTTTACTATGAGGAACGGAGAACAGCTTCATGCGCCGTAAAGCACATGAACCACTTAAGTGCTAATAGTCATCCTATTCTGAGGTCTCGATTGGCACACGTGATCAGTGGTGTCTATTATTTAAACCCCCACTTTGACTTTATTTGTATTCTATGCAAGCACATTGCACATTAGCATTATACATATAATATATTTTATATCACAATCCTGGTTGATTTAAATTGAGCCCATAATTATTAAAAGCAGACTATTTGAAGTTACTGGTTATTTTTATAAGATATTTTTTAAATTACATAATTGTATTTTTGATATACCTTGTACAACATTGCTTTAATAAACTCTTATATTGAATACAATTGTCTCTGTGATTATTATATTTTATTATATACACCGGTTGGGATTTCTCCTCTCCTCTTTGGTATCCATTTTCTGGGTTGCGGTGTTTTTACCAACTGAAATTTGTCAGGTCTTTTATTGTTTTAATACTGATGATTTTGGCATACAACTCCTGATAACCCAAAAAACCTGTCTCAAAAAATTAACATATTTCAACCGTCCAATAAAATAAAAGTGTTTTTTAAAAACAAACAAAAAAACCATCAAATAATAAAGTTCAGTTATGCACTCAATACTTGGTCGGGAATCCTTTTGCAGAAATGACTGCTTCAATGCGGCGTGGCATGGAGGCAATCAGCCTGTGACACTGCTGAGGTGTTATGGAGGACCAGGATGCTTCGATAGCGGCCTTAAGCTCATCCAGAGTGTTGGGTCTTGCGTCTCTCAACTTTCTCTTCACAATATCCCACAGATTCTCTATGGGGTTCAGGTCAGGAGAGTTGGCAGGCCAATTGAGCACAGTAATACCATGGTCAGTAAACCATTTACCAGTGGTTTTGGCACTGTGAGCAGGTGCCAGGTCATGCTGAAAAATGAAATCTTCATCTCCATAAAGCATTTCAGCCGATGGAAGCCTGCCCTTGATGAAACACAGTGGACCAACACCAGCAGCTGACATGGCACCCCACACCATCACTGACTGTGGGTACTTGACACTGGACTTCAGGCATTTTGGCATTTTCTTCTCCACAGTCTTCCTCCAGACTTTGGCACCTTGATTTCCAAATGACATGCAAAATTTGCTTTCATCAGAAAAAAGTACTTGGGACCACTTAGCAACAGTCCAGTGCTGCTTCTCTGTAGCCCAGGTCAGGCGCTTCTGCCGCTGTTTATGGTTCAAAAGTGGCTTTACCTGGGGAATGCGGCACCTGTAGCCCATTTCCTGCACACGCCTGTGCACGGTGGCTCTGGATGTTTCTACACCAGACTCAGTCCACTGCTTCCTCAGGTCCCCCAAGGTCTGGAATCGGTCCTTCTCCACAATCTTCCTCAGGGTCCGGTCACCTCTTCTCGTTGTACAGCGTTTTCTGCCACATTGTTTCCTTCCAACAGACTTCCCATTGAGGTGCCTTGATACAGCACTCTGGGAACAGCCTATTTGTTGAGAAATTTCTTTCTGGGTCTTACCCTCTTGCTTGAGGGTGTCAATGATGGCCTTCTTGACATCAGTAAGGTCGCTAGTCTTACCCATGATGGGGGTTTTGAGTAATGAACCAGGCAGGGAGTTTTTAAAAGCCTCAGGAAGCTTTTGCATGTGTTTAGAGTTAATTAGTTGATTCAGAAGATTAGGGTAATAGGTCGTTTAGAGAACCTTTTCTTGATATGCTAATTTTTTGAGACAGGTTTTTTGGGTTATCAGGAGTTGTATGCCAAAATCATCAGTATTAAAACAATAAAAGACCTGACAAATTTCAGTTGGTGTGTAATGAATCTAAAATATATGAAAGTTTAATTGTAATCATTACATTATGGAAAATAATGAAATTTTGCACTATATGCTAATTTTTTGAGAAGGACCTGTAGAATATAAACTAAAATTAGACATACATAAAAAATAAAATAGAAAACCCACCCCATAAAAAATGTCTACCAAAAATGGACTATGTATATATAGAGAAATGTAGATCACAGAAATGCTGAAAAACCCAAGTTTTCATTAAGGCCTTGCGGGGCCAATGTGCCCAGTCTGTAAATCCAACGGCTTTCACATTGAGCCAAGATTTTACTTAAATCTCCTCCTCTTATTACCAATATTACTTGATCAATTGCTTTCACTACCAATCCCCTGGCATTACAGTCATGGAATTCTTTGAAATGCCGAGGCAGCGTTTTCAGCAAAGATACATCCTCACACGTTGAAGCTTTTGTGATATCTCTGACATGTTCCCTTACCCTTATTTTTAGTTCTCTTGTAGTTAGACCTATATAGATTCTTCCACACGGACATTGTACTTGATAGAAAACTCCTTGAGAAGAGCATGTCAGATGTTTGAGGATGTTGAAAGTTTTTGTACCATCAAAATAAGAGAATTTAGTTCCCTTAACTAGATTCAAACATCCCTTGCACAACCCGCAGGGAAAAAAACCTTTATGATTTGGAATTAAAGGTCCACTTATACTGGAACTAGGAGATTCATAATGGCTTCTAACCAAGATATCTTTGAAATTTGCTACAAAAGACGGAGCTGAAGGCAAAATGGTTCTAAGAATCGGGTCTACTTGTAAGACCTCCCAGTGTTCCCGAATCACATTGGTGAGATTTTTCCACTGGCCATTAAAAGTCGAGATAAATCTTACCTGTTCCTTATCCCTGTTGTCAATATTTTTGGGTTTTCCATATAAAAGCTGATCTCGAGGAGTTTTCTTGGCTCTCATATATCCTCTTTTAATACATCGTTGGCTGTAGCCTCTATCTCTAAATCTGCGTGTGAGATCCATGGCTTGCTTTTCAAAGGAACAATCATCAGAACAAATCCTCCTGACGCGCAAAAATTGACTTAAAGGAATGCTTCTAATCGTAGATTCAAGGTGAGAAGAATCAGCCTGGAGCAATGCATTAGTAGCCGTAGGCTTCCTGAAAACATCTGTATGGAGTTTACCATACAGTATACGGTATATTTTCCAGTAATATAATTTCAATTATCACATAGGCACTTTATCATTTGATTCATACTTACGTTTATAAATGTATGGGTTTAGAGCACAAGTGTATACTTTTTAGTAATATAATTTCAATCATCACATAGGCACTTTATCATTTAATTTATACCCACGTTTATAAATGTATGGGTTTATTTTGATAAAAAGACAGGTAATCCATATATGTCGATGGGTGATCCATCTATGAAAGGCAAACCCTTTTTTTAGTTGTTTATCTCTTGTTTTTCATTGTCCTTTGGTGTATCTTTAAAGGTCGCTATCGGGTTCCTCTGTGAGAGCGCATGCGCTGGATCTCGTACCTATACACTTCTGAAGGTGCCCACGTGTTGCACTGCTTGTGTACCAGCATGCGTTTCAACGGGCGCAAGACAGGAAGTGACATTTTACTATGAGGAACAGAGAACAGCTTCATGCGCCGTAAAGCACATGAACCACTTAAGCGCTAATAGTCATCCTATTCTGAGGTCTCGATTGGCACACGTGATCAGTGGTGTCTATTATTTAAACCCCCACTTTGCCCACCTCCATCACGCCCCCGGAAGAAGCGGAAAGCGAAACGCGCGTCGGGGTGAGGAGGAGATCTCTGGCTGCAGCGCTGCGGATGTTACCACGTTATCACGGCACTTCATGGTAAAGTATTGACTGAGGGAATTTTCCTAGGATTTAATCATGTTACTACCATGAGATGTTAATGTGGGTATTACATTTAATGCAGTATAGCCTGTGTCCATGAAGTATCCCCTTATTGGGTGTTTAGATTATATATCATTCCACTGTGAATTCCATGTTACTATTTTAACAAATATCAATAAATTTTGTAATTTTGTGAGTTATCTTGGATCTCATCGTTTTTCTGGGCTATATGAGAATATATGCCCTTTTGTGATGGCTTATATTAACATTGTATATTATGTTTGGACTACATAAAGGTCTGAACAACCTCTACTGTACTCCAGGCCATTTTAATTTCTTCACATTATTGAACTTTTTAGCGTTTTCTATGGGGTCAGCAAAACTTATCATAATTCAGCTGCAAATTGCCTCTTCAAACAAAGAGGACTTGTACTCTATAGCACCACCTATTGGAAGTAGCGATCCTACAAGTCATAATCAACCCTTTAACGAGTCTTGTAATATGACTTAGGATAAAAGCCAAATCAGAATCTCCATTTGCAGACACGGTGTTTCGGACTATTGGTCCTCGTCAGTGCAAAGTATGAAAGATCTGATTTGGCTAGATGAGAGGCTCTGGACTGGGGTCTGGGGGGTAAGGTTTCTCCTTGTGGAGAGTGACATACCAGCTCTGGTGTGTCGAGGTAAGGAGGCCTATTCGCCGTGCAATGCTCCTCTGGGAAATTTTAATATGCAAATTGCCTCTTCAAACAAAGAGGATTTGTACTCTATAGTGCCACCTATTGGAAGTAGCGATCCTACAAGTCATAATCAACCCTTTAACGAGTCTTGTAATATGACTTAGGATAAAGTCATAAGTCAGCTGAAACTTTTCTAGCAATTGCATCCATATTTGTGTAAGTTCTTGGGTGTCCCTTATACAAAATCTAGGGTGCATCATTGACATAGAACCAAAAAAAGAGACAACAAAAAACAGCAGAGATTGACTAAAATATTGATTTTATTTCTCCATTTTGGTTACACAGATCATGAAAAATCATAAGGGAATCATAAAACAGTTGCCCTTAGGGTAAAATGTTAAAGCACCACTCAATCATTTTTTTTTTATTTCATTGCTGCAGTAGGTCTTAAAATCCTAGTCCCTGCCCACTGTCTGATACTCACTTTCTGCAATTTTCCTCTGTTTTCGCTGTCGATCCGGTCCATCCCCTGCAGTTTGTGACATGCCGGCTGCTCCAATGTTTCATGGAGATAGCCAGAGGTCGCTAATCAGTGTACATTTATGAGAACCTTGTTCTGGCTCCCATACACTTACACTGAGAACTTGTGTTGTAACTTCTGACTTCCGGCCAGTCTGAAGCTGTACTCACCAGATGGGGCCGCAGGACCTGAGCGGTGTAGAAAAACAGTGAAGACGCCGGTGGGTGAGTATAAGAAAGGGGTCAAGGGACTTACATTTAAAGCACCACTTCAGTGGTGAAAAAAACACAAAAAATGCTGGAGTGGTGTTTTAAATAACCGCTATTTGAATATGTAAAAAAAAAGATATTAAAATAAAAGATAAATCATCTGAACTTGTAGGGACACAATCTATTGGAACGAAGATACTGAAGAGCAGAGGGGCACTTAATATATCTCTCCTTTTGTGCACCGACAGGCAGCAGGGCAGTTACCATCCATAGATTGGTCAATGTTGCAATTATTTTTTAAGTCTGGACAGTTAACAAAGTAGTTTTCATATGAACAAGCATTTGCTGAAAAAGAAACAAAAATAGTTTACAATATATAGCACAATCCAACAATAAAGAGGGGGTCACCTAAAAGAAAACATATTCCTCACAGACCCCCTCCGATAGCCTCTTGGGAGTGATCCCAGTTTATAGGATTAATTGTGACTGAATTACTAGGGCTTCATGTTATGCCACATTTCTTCTGAAACTTACTGGTAGACAAATGTGTAGCCACATGAGGCTTCCGCATTAAGAAATGTTAATGACTAGTAAGATGATCATTTCACAAAAAAGGAGTGCTCTGATGGAAAGCTTCTTTAATGAAAGGCATGCTGTAATGAAAGCAGGGCTGTAAAGAAAGGAGTGCTGTAATGAAAGGAGTGCTTTGAAAGGAGGCTTTAAAGAGTCTCTAAGAAAGGGTGTCAGAAGGTGGATAATGAAAGAAGTGCTACAATGAAAGCAGGGCTGTAAAGAAAGGAGTGCTGTAATGAATAGTGTGCTTTAATTAAAGTAGTGCTGTAATGAAAGGAGTGCTCTGAAGAAAGGAGTGCTTAATGAAAGGGTGCTGTAATGAAAGGAGTGCTCTAATGAAAGGGTGCTCTGTAAGAAAGGATGTGCTCTAATGAAAGGGTGCTGTAATGAAAGGAGTGCTCTAATGAAAGGGTGCTCTAATGAAAGGAGTGCTCTAATGAAAGGAGTGCTCTAATGAAGGAGTGCTGTAATGAATGAGTGCTTTAATTGAAAGTAGTGCTGTAATGAAAGGAGTGCTCTAAGAAAGGATGTGCTCTAATGAAAGGGTGCTCTAAGAAAGGAGTGCTCTAATGAAAGGAGTGCTGTAATGAAAGGAGTGCTCTAATGAAAGGAGTGCTTAATGAAAGGAGTGCTCTAATGAAAGGCGTGCTCTAAGAAAGGGTGCTCTAATGAAAGGGTGCTCTAATGAAAGTAGTGCTCTAATGAAAGGCGTGCTCTAATGAAAGGAGTGCTCTAATGAAAGGCGTGCTCTAATGAAAGGAGTGCTCTAATGAGAGGAGTGCTGTAATGAAAGGGTGCTCTAATGAAAGGTGTGCTCTAATGAAAGGTGTGCTCTAATGAAAGGCGTGCTCTAATGAAAGGTGTGCTCTAATGACGAGTGCTATAATGAAAGGTGTGCTCTAATGAAAGGAGTGCTCTAATGAAGGTGCTGTAATGAAAGGCGTGCTCTAATGAAAGGAGTGCTCTAATGAAAGGAGTGCTGTAATGAAAGGATGTGCTCTAATGAAAGGTGTGCTCTAATGAAAGGGTGCTCTAATGAAAGGTGTGCTCTAATGAAAGGCGTGCTCTAATGAAAGGAGTGCTCTAATGAAAGGAGTGATGTAATGAAGGTGCTGTAATGAAATGGATGTGCTCTAATGAAAGGAGTGCTCTAATGAAAGAGTGCTCTAATGAATGGATTGCTGTAATGAATGGAGTGCTCTAATGAAAGAGTGCTTAATGAAAGGATGTGCTGTAATGAATGGATGTGCTCTGAATGAAAGAGGCTCTAATGAATGGAGTGATTAATGAAAGGAGGGGTCTAATGAATGGGTGCTTGATGAAATGATGTGTAATGAAATGGATTCAGTTAATGAATGGGTGCTTAAGACAAGCAGTCTGTAATGTAATGAAAGGCAATGCTCATGATGAAAAGTGCTGTAATGAAGGAGCGTTTATAATGAACGGCGTGCTTTAATGAAAGGAGTGTGTATTAATGGTTTAATGAAAGGAGGGTTATGAAGGAGTGCTTGTAAAAGGAGCGCTTAATGAAAGGAGTTCTATTATGAAAGGAGTGGTGTAATGAAGGGTGTTAATGAAAGGGATGCTCTAAAAATGTAAAGGAGTGCTCTAATGAATGGAGTTTTTAATGAAAGGAGTGGTTTATTGAAGGGCGTGCATTGATGAAAAGAGTGCTCTAATGAAAGGAGTTCTATTATGAAAGGAGTGCTATAATGAAAGCAGTGTTGTAATGAAAGGCGAGCTCTAATGCAGAAGTGCTGTAATGAATAGAGTGCTTTAATGAATGGAGTGATGTATTGAATGTAGTGCTCTAATGAATTGAGTTTTCTAATAAAAGGAGAGGTCTAATGAAGGGCGTGCATTGATGAAAGGAGTGCTGTAATGAAAAGAGTGCTGTAATGAAAGGCATGCACTAATGAAAAGAGTGCTATAATAAAAGGAGCGTTGTAATGAAAGGCCTGCTGTAATGAGAGGAGTGCTGTAATGAATGGAGCACTTTAAAGAAGGGTGTGCTGTAATGAAAGAAGTGCTGGAATGTAAGGAATGCTGTAATGAAAAGAGAACTCTAATGAATAGAGCGCTGTAACGAATGGAGTGCTGCAATGAAAGAAGTGCTGTAATAAAAGGAGTGCTATATTTAAAGGAATACTCTAATGACAGGAGTGTTGTGATGAAAGGAGTGCTGTAATGAAACGAGTATTCTAATGAATGGAGCGCTGTAACGAATGGCGTACTGCAATGAAAGAAGTGTTGTAATAAAGATTGTGCTATAATAAAAGGAGTGCTGTAATGAAAGGAGTGCTGTAATTAAATGAATGCTTTAAAGACAGGAGTGCTGTAAAGAAGTGCTGTAATGAAAGGAGTACTCTAATGAATGGAGTACTGTAACGAATGGAGAGCTGTAATGAAAGGAGTGCTCTAATGAAAGGAGTGCTGTAATGAATAGAGTGGTCTAATAAAAGGACTAGTTTAATTAAAGAGGTGGTCTAATTAAAGGAATAGTCCAATACAGAACTCAAATAGCTGAAAATATATAGCTTAGTGTAAAATGTTCCAGGCCATCTACCCATCCCTCTAAAAATAAATAAAAGAACTTGATATACATGAATTTCCTGGTAATGTAATGTGTGCACTGTAGAAACTTATGTAATGGGGGCAATATATCTTGCTATGCCTATTTGGGTACATCACATGGCTATGTAATGTCGGCTTCATGGAAGCTAGTGCTATGTGGGCAAGGTAACTTCTTGTGCCTCGTCAAGTACAGTACATTACTTGGTTATGTATAGAACTTGGAAGTAGTGATGAGCGAGTATACTTGTTGCTCGGGTTTTCCAGAGCATGCTCGGGTTATCTCCGAGTAATTGGAAGTGCTCGGAGATTTAGTTTCTGTTGCTGTAGCTGCATGATTTGCGACTATTTCACATTCTGAATACATGTGGAGATTCCTTAACAAACAGGCATTCCTCACATGTACAGTCAGGGCCGTATACAACCCCATATAGGCGACCACCATATGTATTGCCTGCCACCCATATAGCCTTCCCCTTATCCCCACATATTTCCTCCCCCACATATATATATGCATGGTAGGTATATATATGCCTACCACACAACCTAGGGATATGTGTATCCCCATCATCATCGCCTCCCCATCATCATCGCCTCCCCATCATCATTGTCTCCCCATCATCATCATCACTGCCTCCCCCACCACCATCACACATACAGCACCACAGCACTCTCTCACATACACACACACACAAAGCACCGCACTACATACACACACACTGATATATATACACACAAACACACACACCTCACCTGTCCGGCGCCCGCTCTCTCTGCCACAGCCGGCCGCTGAATGATGACGTCATTCAGCGGTTCTGCTGTGAGAGGAAGCACTGCAGGCGCCCCCTGGAGCCCAGAGCTGCGGCAGTGGTGGCACGGGGAGAGGTAAGTATTGCGCTTGCTGCTACCGGGGCCCTGAGCAAGCGGGGGGGCCCAGTGGCAGCGCTGGCACCGCTCTCCTCCGCTAATGGGGGCCAGGGTGCTCGACGGCGAGTGGGCCCCCTCGCCTGCTCAGGGCCCCGGCACTTGCCCGGGTATGCCGGGTGCTGATGCCGGCCCTGTGTACAGTATTCATGCTGTCCAGCAGCCATAAATCATGCAGCTGCGGCAACAGAAACTAAATCTCCGAGCACTTCCATCGGAGATCACCCGAGCATGCTCAGGAAAACCCCAGCAATGAGTATACTCGCTCATCACTACTTGGAAGGCAAATGGAATGACTGTGAGTAGCCCACTACTAGTAGTCATGCTGTTTGCCTTCCAAATTCTAAGCTGTTTTCAGGTTATCTGCAACGGAATTGCCCCCCTCAGTTGCGGGACCGATACTTGCTGATTGTATGAACATAGTGAGCGCTACTTAGGATGTGTTATAAATTCTTTATGTGATGTAGACACTATGGAGGCTCATTTTATGGGGTAATGGAGCTTCTTGTGCTTACTCAGGTACATTATCTGGCAATGTAACATGGGCACTGTGGAAACTTATTATGGGGCAGCGTCACTTCCTTTTTTATGGGGGTACATTATTTGTGAATGCAATTTGGGTCCTGTGAAATCTAATGTTAGGAAGTGAAAGTAGGTTCTAGTGCTTATAGGGGTACATTATTAAAGTTGACAATGTGAAAGGTAATGTCATGGAGGTCATGCGTCTTCTAGTCATCGTTAAGGTACATTACTTGACAATATAAAATGTAGCTGATGTTATGAGGGCAAGGTCGCTTACTGTTTTTATCAGATACATTACCTGGCAATATGAGGTGGATACAGCTCAAACTAATTGGTTCTGACACGGTGTACCCCAAATTACCTGAGAGCTGTCTGAACCACCTACCCAGAGGACACAGCACCCCGGCTGGGGATTGTACCAAAGAACTGTGAGTAAATTGAAAGACTGCATCCTGCTGTGTCCTCAGAATTATTTACTGCGTTATCTGCCCAGCACCACAACCACCACCTTCATCTTCAACACCTTAACTACCCTGGGGCTTAGCTCTACCAGTGCAGAGCTGTAACAACTCTGCTGCATCACCAACAGCCCCAGAGGTCTATTAAGCAGCGTCAGCTAACACCTTTATTGCTGAGTACCACGGGTGGTGTCACAAACTATTCCCCTATCTCCATAACTTTTATTTTTTTACATTTCCATCATTTTTATTGGACGCCCAGAGCCACAGACCGGGTCACTGCTGCCGTGACACTTCCCCTTTAAGAACCGCCGGCCCAGTACCGAGTACCCCACGGCCCTTGGGGGTGCTCCAATTGTGCAATAAAAGTTATTGATGACTAGTACCTGTGACACTTCACTGTCAGCTTGTGAACCTCAATAGAACTATTGTTATTTAATTCTCTACACATCCCCAGCATCTGGATTATATCAGAAACTGACAGAAATTCCCAAATGGGGAAAAGTAAAATAAAATGTAATATTTTTACTATAAGAACTTACTGCAGAGATTGTTTTCACATGAATTGGGGCAGTCCTCACATGACTTCCCTTCCTTCCAGGGATAAAGTCTGGAGCCTTTGTTTCCTCTTTAATTGGAAATATAAATGGTAACATAATTATTAATACATACATGTAAAATAGTGATTAAATGGCGGCCAAGCACCTCAAATATCCTTTCTAAATATCTATGTTTACACACTAACCACCTAATCAGTTTTATTATAAAGTACCCTACACTTTCCTCTTATACTGCCAATCCCTACAGTGGGTACACAAAGTGTGGCTGTACTAGCTCAGAAGGGTCTGAATACTTATCACCATGTGATATTTCAGCTTTTCTTTTTTAATAAATTTGCAAAAATTTCTACCTTTGTTTTTTCAGTCAAGATGGGGTGCAGAGTGTACATTAATGAGAAAACAATAAACTTTTTAGAAATTAACAAATGGCTGCAATGAAACAAAGAGTAAAAAATATAAAGGGTGTCTGAATACTTTCCGTATCCACAGTAAATATGCTTTTGTACTACATCTCCTGAGGCGTTCCGCTTGAATGAAGTCTAAAACGTAACATCATAGGAGATTGGGGCCACTTCACTGCAGCATCTACCACCCTTCCTCGAACAGGACATTTTCAGAGTGCAGTGCTGCAGTTACTTACTACGGTTTCTTGCATGGTCACCTTCTGAAGATGTCCTGGATCTATGGTGAAAGAAAAGACAAGAAAGAGTACATACCAGAACACCAGGGATGCCAAAAATAAATCATAACAATTAGAAAATATTTTTATTGAAAAAACTGCAAAACCACACTGTAGTCATTAAAAACAATTAAAACAAGGCACAAAGCCCCATAACAGGAACAATAAACCCCTATAACCCCTATCTGTATACTACAATACACTTAGATGAAATATATATGGAAACCTCAGCCAAACATGGTAGTATACTTAGAACATAGTCACCCCCAAAGGACAAAATGAAGACAGGACCAGAGAGGAACAATTAGTCCTCAATTTGCTGCATAAAAAAAAAACAAAAAAAACCCCAGTTAAGCATGGACAATATGAGATGGTAAAGCATAAAGCAATACAGATAAATTGCTTTAGACTAATACAGATCAGATGTGAATAGGTCTACTCATAAAGATTAATATATCAAGTAGATCTTAGCATAGCAGATGGTATAACAGTTGTCTAATACACAAAATAATGCAGCAAATAATATAACAGTTGTCCTTAATCTAGTGCACAAAGTGATGCAGCCCTAGTCTAGTGCACAAAATAATGCAGCAAATGGTATAGCAGCTGTCCTTAATCTAGTGCACAAAGTCACAAAGTAATGCAGCAAATGATATAACAGTTGTCCTTAATCTAGTGCACAAAATGATGCAGCCCTAGTCTAGTGCACAAAGTAATGCAGCAAATGGTATAGCAGTTGTCCTTAATCTAGTGCACAAAATAACAAAGTAATGCAGCAAATGATATAACAGTTGTAATCTAATGCACAACATAATGCAGCCGACCACTCCCAATAAGACTGGCAAAATATAACACAGCTATAGGGGGATGTCATGTTAGAGGCATGACCAGGTTACCAAACCAGGGGTTAATAGGCGGGATAGAGCCCGACGCGTGTCGCCATGTGAAATGGCTTAATCAGGGGCAGAGATGGTGATAAAGCAGGATTCAGGGTATTTATATATATAACATATTGATTAAAACTCACAGCAGCTGCATGGAGCGTTCTCCCCAGACACAGGACAGAAACAGTAAGTGATGAAATAACATGGCGCTGGATGCCAAAAGGGTGTATCCTCCCCACCTTACTACAGGTGTAGTAAGATGGCCGACAGAGCACATGCAACTTATATGATCCAGAATAGAGGTTATGTTTACCAATAGCTTATATGCTCGCGATTTCATTAGTTAATCATACCCAATGGTTTGATGTGATGACGAGCAAAAGTATCGAACTCCCATTTGCCCTAAATAGTATGGGCAGGATTCAATAATCACCATGTACCATCAAATATCTAGTTAAGCCCCCAACAAAGGGTGGTTTAATCATAGCATACAGAGATAGAGGGTCAATTAGATAGCACGCCCGAATATTTACAAGCAGTAACAGATTAGGTAAAAAAAAAAAAAACTTATAACAACTCTTTATTTAGGCCTTTGGGAGACAAGCTTTAAAGCTTGTAGATCCATTTATTTTCTATACACAGTAATTTATTTACAATGTCCATATATGATCCAGAATCAAGGTTATGTGTATCAATAGCTTACATGCTCACGATTTCATTAATTAGGCATACCCAATGGTTTGATGTGATGACGAGCAAAAGAATCGAACTGCCATATGCCCTAAATAGTATGGGCAGGATTCAATACCATCAAATGTCTAGTTAAGCCCCCAACAAAGGGTGGTTTAATCATAGATAGAAGGTCAACTAGATAGCATGAAAAAAAAAAATATATAACAGCTATTCAATAATCACCATGTACCATCAAATGTCTAGTTAAGCCCCAACAAAGGGTGGTTTAATCATAGATAGAAGGTCAACTAGATAGCATGAAAAAAACAAAAAAAAAAAAACAACCTATAATCGTTTATAATACCCTGTAAATAGCAACTCTTCATTTTGGCCTTTGGGAGACAAGCTTTGAAGCTTGTAAATCCATTTACTTTCTACACACAGTAATTTATTTACAATGTCGCCACCTCTGATCGTGGTGCGTACACTCTCAAGTCCCATACATTTAAAGCAAGTAGATCTGCCATGATGATGTTCTAGGAAGTGACTTGCTACCGATGTCAAAGTCTTGTTCTTATCGCAATCACTTTTGGCAGTTGAGATGCTTGACAAATGCTGTTGCATTCTTCTCCTTAATTCTTGTGTAGTTTGACCAACATAGATCTTTGGGCTGTCACAGAAGATGGCATAGACCAGATTCCGAGATTTACAGTTGAAAAATTCATTGGACCTGATCCGGAAAGGAAGTATAGAAATGGAATAACCATCTTGTCCCGTCATATATTGGCAAACATTGCAATTACCACATGGGTATGATCCAAGAATTCTGATGCCACGATTAAGTCTCACAGTAGGCCGTTGATAATGGCTATGACAAAGCCTATCTTTCAAATTCCTTGCACGTCTAGCGACCATGCAAGGAGAATCTGAAACCAAAGGAGTGATCCTTTTATCGCTAGTTAGAATATCCCAATTGTTGGAAAGTAGATTCCGTACGTCAGACCACTGATTATTAAAGGTGGTAATCAATGAAAGTGGTCGAGACGAATGACGTACCTTTGGACAAAGAAGATCTCTTCTATCTTGTTGTACTGCAAATTGGAAAGCTTGGGAGATAGTCCTCTTAGGATAGCCCCTTTGTCTAAAACGAGAAGACAAATCCTTAGCAGTGTTCAAAAATCCCGGCCCAGTGCTGCAGTTCCTACTTAGGCGCAAAAATTGGCCCTTGGGTATACTTGCCTTTTGATGGTGAGGGTGAAAGCTTGAAAAATGGAGCAAGCTATTTGTGGCAGTAGCTTTACGAAATAATGCACATCCAATTCCTGTGTTGGTAATAGAAAGTCTCAAGTCCAAGAAATCTATTGCAGAATCTGAAATGGTAGAAGTAAGTCTGATGTTTAAGACATTATTATTCAGATCATCAATAAATGATTGACATTCCTCAACCGATCCGGTCCATATCATCAGGATATCATCAATATATCTTTGCCAGGTTAGAACCTTAGAGAAGAAGGCCAAATGTTCGTACACCACAAGCTCCTCCCACCATCCAAGATTTGCATAAGCGGGTGCACACCGTGCACCCATAGCGGTCCCAGCCCACTGTCTATAGAACTTCCTGTCAAAAACGAAATAGTTTTTATCCAAAATAAAATGGAGGAGTCTAAGGATGAAGTTGTCATGTTCCTTATCCCTAAGGACCATCTGGTCATACAGGAAGGTGCCCTACTTATCAGTATGGATGTGGAATCACTGTACACAAGTATCCAACACCAATCAGGTATTGAAGCAGTTTCGTTCTTTCTGGCAAAAAACATAGATAGGGATAAGGAAGTTCTATAGACAGTGGGCTGGGACCGCTATGGGTGCACGGTGTGCACCCGCTTATGCAAATCTTGGATGATGGGAGGAGCTTGTGGTGTACGAACATTTGGCCTTCTTCTCTAAGGTTCTAACCTGGCAAAGATATATTGATGATATCCTGATGATATGGACCGGATCGGTTGAGGAATGTCAATCATTTATTGATGATCTGAATAATAATGTCTTAAACATCAGACTTACTTCTACCATTTCAGATTCTGCAATAGATTTCTTGGACTTGAGACTTTCTATTACCAACACAGGAATTGGATGTGCATTATTTCGTAAAGCTACTGCCACAAATAGCTTGCTCCATTTTTCAAGCTTTCACCCTCACCATCAAAAGGCAAGTATACCCAAGGGCCAATTTTTGCGCCTAAGTAGGAACTGCAGCACTGGGCCGGGATTTTTGAACACTGCTAAGGATTTGTCTTCTCGTTTTAGACAAAGGGGCTATCCTAAGAGGACTATCTCCCAAGCTTTCCAATTTGCAGTACAACAAGATAGAAGAGATCTTCTTTGTCCAAAGGTACGTCATTCGTCTCGACCACTTTCATTGATTACCACCTTTAATAATCAGTGGTCTGACGTACGGAATCTACTTTCCAACAATTGGGATATTCTAACTAGCGATAAAAGGATCACTCCTTTGGTTTCAGATTCTCCTTGCATGGTCGCTAGACGTGCAAGGAATTTGAAAGATAGGCTTTGTCATAGCCATTATCAACGGCCTACTGTGAGACTTAATCGTGGCACCAGAATTCTTGGATCATACCCATGTGGTAATTGCAATGTTTGCCAATATATGACGGGACAAGATGGTTATTCCATTTCTATACTTCCTTTCCGGATCAGGTCCAATGAATTTTTCAACTGTAAATCTCGGAATCTGGTCTATGCCATCTTCTGTGACAGCCCAAAGATCTATGTTGGTCAAACTACACAAGAATTAAGGAGAAGAATGCAACAGCATTTGTCAAGCATCTCAACTGCCAAAAGTGATTGCGATAAGAACAAGACTTTGACATCGGTAGCAAGTCACTTCCTAGAACATCATCATGGCAGATCTACTTGCTTTAAATGTATGGGACTTGAGAGTGTACGCACCACGATCAGAGGTGGCGACATTGTAAATAAATTACTGTGTGTAGAAAGTAAATGGATTTACAAGCTTCAAAGCTTGTCTCCCAAAGGCCAAAATGAAGAGTTGCTATTTACAGGGTATTATAAACGATTATAGGTTGTTTTTTTTTTTTGTTTTTTTTCATGCTATCTAGTTGACCTTCTATCTATGATTAAACCACCCTTTGTTGGGGGCTTAACTAGACATTTGATGGTACATGGTGATTATTGAATAGCTGTTATATATTTTTTTTTTTCATGCTATCTAGTTGACCTTCTATCTATGATTAAACCACCCTTTGTTGGGGGCTTAACTAGACATTTGATGGTATTGAATCCTGCCCATACTATTTAGGGCATATGGCAGTTCGATTCTTTTGCTCGTCATCACATCAAACCATTGGGTATGCCTAATTAATGAAATCGTGAGCATGTAAGCTATTGATACACATAACCTTGATTCTGGATCATATATGGACATTGTAAATAAATTACTGTGTATACAAAATAAATGGATCTACAAGCTTTAAAGCTTGTCTCCCAAAGGCCTAAATAAAGAGTTGTTATAAGTTTTTTTTTTTTTTACCTAATCTGTTACTGCTTGTAAATATTCGGGCGTGCTATCTATTGACCCTCTATCTCTGTATGCTATGATTAAACCACCCTTTGTTGGGGGCTTAACTAGATATTTGATGGTACATGGTGATTATTGAATCCTGCCCATACTATTTAGGGCAAATGGGAGTTCGATACTTTTGCTCGTCATCACATCAAACCATTGGGTATGATTAACTAATGAAATCGCGAGCATATAAGCTATTGGTAAACATAACCTCTATTCTGGATCATATAAGTTGCATGTGCTCTGTCGGCCATCTTACTACACCTGTAGTGAGGTGGGGAGGATACACCCTTTTGGCATCCAGCGCCATGTTATTTCATCACTTCCTGTTTCTGTCCTGTGTCTGGGGAGAACGCTCCATGCAGCTGCTGTGAGTTTTAATCAATATGTTATATATATAAATACCCTGAATCCTGCTTTATCACCATCTCTGCCCCTGATTAAGCCATTTCACATGGCGACACGCGTCGGGCTCTATCCCGCCTATTAACCCCTGGTTTGGTAACCTGGTCATGCCTCTAACATGAGATCCCCCCTATAGCTGTGTTATATTTTGCCAGTCTTATTGGGAGTGGTCGGCTGCATTACGTTGTGCATTAGATTACAACTGTTATATCATTTGCTGCATTACTTTGTTATTTTGTGCACTAGATTAAGGACAACTGCTATACCATTTGCTGCATTACTTTGTGCACTAGACTAGGGCTGCATCATTTTGTGCACTAGATTAAGGACAACTGTTTATATCATTTGCTGCATTACTTTGTGACTTTGTGCACTAGATTAAGGACAGCTGCTATACCATTTGCTGCATTATTTTGTGCACTAGACTAGGGCTGCATCACTTTGTGCACTAGATTAAGGACAACTGTTATATTATTTGCTGCATTATTTTGTGTATTAGACAACTGTTATACCATCTGCTATGCTAAGATCTACTTGATATAGTAATCTTTATGAGTAGACCTATTCACATCTGATCTGTATAAGTCTATAGCAATTTGTCTGTATTGCTTTATGCTTTACCATCTCATATTGTCCATGCTTAACTGGGTTTTTTGTTTTTTTTTATGCAGCAAATTGAGGACTAATTGTTCCTCTCTGGTCCTGTCTTCATTTTGGCCTTTGGGGGTGACTATGTTCTAAGTATACTACTATGTTTGGCTGAGGTTTCCATATATATTTCATCTAAGTGTATTGTAGTATACAGATAGGGGTTATAGGGGTTTATTGTTCCTGTTATGGGGCTTTGTGCCTTGTTTTAATTGTTTTTAATGACTACAGTGTGGTTTTGCAGTTTTTTCAATAAAAATATTTTCTAATTGTTATGATTTATTTTTGGCATCCCTGGTGTTCTGGTATGTACTCTTTCTTGTCTTTTCTAGCATTACTATTACATACCCCGGGTTGATGCCTTTCTATAAGTATTTCTTGAATGGTGCCCTCCACTGTTGTTTTGGTTTCTGGATCTATGGTGAAAGATACTGTGGGAGATGTAAGTACAGCGCCGGCACTTTGCTTCTATTTCCTCTCCCACAGTTTCTGTGAAACAAGACGTCATCAGGGAGCAGAGACATAAGCAATGAGTGACAGCATCATTGCCCCACAGTTTCTAGCAGTGCTTTCAAACAAGTCATCAGCAGGTGGTGGCGATAGAAGCAATGAGTGACACCAACGATGCTCCCTGATGATGATTCATTTGAGGACAGTGCTATAAGCTGTGGAGAGGTGCTGGTGTCACTCATTGTTTCTACATCTGCCCCCTGCTATAATTCATTTAAAGGCAGTACTAGAAGCTGTGGGATGTCCTGTTCCAGGAGGGGTGATGAATGCTGTGGGGTGAGAGTGCAGCCCCAGCTTCCTCATCCTCCTGGATAATCCACAGAGAGACTGTTCTCTGATGGAGATTTGAAGATACCGCTGCACTGCACTCACTGCACATGGAACACTGAGGACTGGGACCCCATTATCCACTCCTGATGAATCTTTAATAGGGGAAATACGTAGAGTGAATAGTGTACTTATTCCAGATAAGTAATATGGACCATTTACTTTTGGTTTATGCCTGTCATATGCACATTACATGTGGAATTATATGTCCTGATGTCTCTTTGAAAATTATTCTCCTGCTTTGCTATTACATATTCATTCTTTTCAATATATCTTTATATGGACACCAGAGGCGCCGCTATAATGAGGCGATTTGAGCTGTTGTCTCAGGCGGCGGCAGCCAGGGGGCGGCAGAGCAGAACTCATAACACCAGCGCCGCTCAATATGTGAGAGGAAGTGGAGAGGCGAGTCTGGCCGCTGTGCCTGTGAAGCTGCTGTGTGTGTGAGTGTGTGTGTGTGTGTGTGGGAAGCTGCTGTGTGTATGTGTGTGACGCTGTGTGTATGTATGTATGTATGTGTGTATGTGTGTGTGTGTGTGAGACGCTGTGTGTGTGTGATAGATGAGGAAGCGATATCAGCGTTGGAATGGGCAGAGGTGAGAAGGTTTTTTTTATGCAAGGCCATTATTCAGTATGGAGCATCATGTGGGGCTATTATACTGTATGCAGCAGTATATGGGGCCATTATACAGTATGCAGCAGTATATTGGGCCATTATTCAGTATGGAGCATCATGTGGGGCTATTATACTGTATGCAGCAGTATATGGGGCCATTATTCAGTATGGAGCATCATGTGGGGCTATTATACTGTATGCAGCAGTATATGGGGCCATTATTCAGTATGGAGCATCATGTGGGGCTATTATACAGTATGCAGCAGTATATGGGGCCATTATACAGTATGCAGCAGTATATCTGGCCATTATTCAGTATGGAGCATCATGTGGGGCTATTATACTGTATGCAGCAGTATATGGGGCCATTATACAGTATGCAGCAGTATATGGGGCCATTATTCAGTATGGAGCATCATGTGGGGCCATTATACTGTATGCAGCAGTATATGGGGCCATTATTCAGTATGGAGCATCATATGGGGCCATTATACTGTATGCATCATTATGTGGGGCCATTATTCAGTATGGAGCATCATGTGGGGCCATTTTACTGTATGCAGCAGTATATGGGACCATTATTCAGTAGTTTTTTTCTTTCCCATCTTTCTTTCTCTCTCTGTTCATTTTCTTTCTCTCTGTTCTTTCTTTCCCCTCTTTCTTTCTATCTCTGTTCTTTCTTTCTCTCTCTATTCTTTCTTTCTCTCTGTTCTTTCTTTCTCTTTCTTTCCACTCTATCTTTGTGTTCTTTCTCTCTCTCTCTGTTCTTTCTATCTGTTTTCTTTATTTCTCTTTCTCTCTCTGTTCTTTGTTTCCCATCTTTCTTTCTCTCTATCTCTGTTCTTTCTTTCTCTCTTTGTTCTTTCTTTCCCCTATTTCTTTTTTTTCTCTCTGTTCTTTTTTTCTGTTCTTTCTTTCTTTCTTTCTTTCTTTTTTCTTTCTTTCTTTCTTTCTTTCTTTCTTTCTTTCTTTCTTTCTTTCTTTCTTTCTTTCTCTTTCTTTCTTCCCGTCTTTTTTCTTTTCTCTCTGTCTTTCTCTCTCTGTTCTTTCTTTTCCCTTTCTTTGTTTATTTATTACTCTCTCTACTTTCTCTCTGTTCTTTCTTGCTTTTCCCTCTTTCTCTCTCTCCTTTCTCTGTTTTCTTTTTTCTCTCTCTGTTCTTTCTTTTACTCAGTACCAGTGTGCCCACAGTACCAGTCACTGTGCCCTCAGTACCAGTCAGTGTGATCACCAGTGCTAAATGGGTGTGGTCGGGGCGTGGACATGGGTGTGACTAGTTGTGAAATGGGTGTGGTCGGGGCGTGGCCTAAAATTTGGCGCAGCGCGCCGCAACCTTCCTCACTCAAATTGGGGGGCGCCGTTTTGCAGTTCGCCTCAGGCAGCACAGAGGCTAGGTTCACCCCTGATGGACACATTAGTCCTTGATTTGTTCGGTGAAATATAGGTAGAAGTGTAGGGCATTTTATAATAAAGCTTATTAGGATGTAAAGATAGATATTTACGAAGGACATTTTAGGTGCCAGACCACCACTTTAAGGCCTGTTTCACACATCAGGTTTTTTCAATCAGGCGGGTTCCGGCATGTTTTCTGAAAACCGGATCCGGTAAAAAATAAAACCGGATCCGTTTTTTTACCATAGGCTAACATTAGTGCCGGATCGCACCGCATTTGCATCTGGTCTCAATCCGGCATCTGGAAAAAACGTCTCATGTAACGTTTTTGTCTCCAGCGAAAAGACCGGATGCGCCTTCTGGCTTTTTTTTACAATTAAAGTCTATGAGCGCCGCAATGCGCCGGATCTGGTTTTTGACGGATCCAGCGTTCGGATCAGGTTTTTTTTTTGTCTGGTTTTGGTTTTGTAGCCCAGCCCACAGTGTATATATACGTATATACAGGAAACAGTGTATATATAGGTTTTCAGTAGCCAATCATGTTTTGAACCCCAAAAAGGGCGTTTTTAAATACCGGATCCGACGTAATCCATCAAAAAATGGAATAAAAAAAACGGATACACCGGATGAGACGGATCCGGTTTTCCGCCGGATCCGTTGTATCCAGTTTTAAATTTCAAAAAACCGGATCCGGCGATCAGGCGGATGTGTGAAAGAGGCCTAAGTGAGGGAGTTGGTTTGGCATTTACTTCAGATGCTGTATGCCGGGAGGGATACCAATGACAAGCTAGGCTGCCTTGACCAGGATTATATAGATACAGGGATACAGGGTTAGGGTTGTGAGCTGATTCATTGCCGGGGGTAAAGGAAAGTCTAGCTACAAATTTTAACTTTCTTCCTTTAAACTGTAAACCTCTGTCCATCACCTAATTAGAAGTATGAACCTAATCCAGGAGTCTGTGATGTAGAAACCATTCCACAATTAATACTTACGCTGGACAGACGTGACACACGTAAACATATGTGTTAGGGCCGCTTGAGCACTCAAATACTGCACATCCCATTGCATAGGAAGTTGCCCACATGAGCTGAAATATTCAAAAATTGCATGAATTTATTTTGCATTGGATTAAAACCAGCATTGCAAATAATGAAGAAACTGTTTTATCAGACAAGTTCATTTGTCATTTGTGTAATGCTACTTAATGGGAATGCATTCAGGTCCCCTGACTGTCACCATTTGCTACTATAGCAGTATTTGTGCAGATTTATTTAATTGGACAAGGTATTTTGTTGCTATAACGGACGCTGCAGTGTTTGAAGAATTAAAGTTTCTCCTGAATAGAGATCTGTGAACCCAAGCAGTAAAGATTGGGGTCCGTACCGAACACCTACTGTTCGGGCATGGACCCCGAACATGGACTTCACCAGGAATTCCGTGTTACTGTACTGGTTCATACTGTATGGGTTTGGTGAGATCAGTACTAGCACAGTGAGAGATTTCTCCCGACAAACTGCAGTGAACTTACCACTGCACTGAGTCTTTTTGTCACTGTGTTAGCCGTGATCTCACCGAGGTCACCGTAGTTCAGGGGACCAGCTTTAAACGCAGCCTCAGTGACCACACATTACAGCGTGAAAGACACCGGATGTTCGGGCCCCCTATTCAAGTGCATGGGGTCCAGGACCATCTCTAATCCTGAAATATTGCATATACTGTTGAAGTAGTACTGGTCAGGAGGGCTTTCCTTTTCCCAGTCTAGTCCTTCCTCAGCTCTTCTAATCGCCCCTCTGTGGGCATGATTTACAGCTTGCATTATAGAGCTACCATCATCTCTATTGATTTCAGGCTGTTAGATCGAAGGCAGGATTAGCCCTCGGTAAGATACTAGTCCTGTCTCATTGGCATAAAATATACTACAAGATATAGATTCATTTTTCAAAAGTATCAGCACATAAAACATTTTGACAGATTAAAGAAATCCAAATCCAAACACTCCTTTCACAGAAATTGGGCCGAGCTGTAACACCAGCTATAGCTAATTTCTATCACAACCTCTCTAGGACTCGATTAGCCAGGACACTTTTCCAAAGAGCTAGAGACACACTATAGATATATACAGACCAAAAGTTTGGACACACCTTCTCATTCAAAGAATTTTCTGTATTTTCATGACCATGAAAATTGTACATTCGCACTGAAGGCATCAAAATTATGAATTAACACATGTGGAATTATACATTACACTTTACAAAAAAGTGTGAAACAACTGAAGATATGTCTTATATTCTAGGTTCTTCAAAGTAGCCACCTTTTGCTTTGATTACTGTTTTGCACACTCTTGGCATTCTCTTGATGAGCTTCAAGAGGTAGTCACCGGAAATGGTTTTCACTTCACCGGTGTGCCCTGTCAGGTTTAATAAGTGGGATTTCTGGCCTTATAAATGGGGTTTGGACCATCAGGTGTGTTGTGCAGAAGTCTGGTGGATACACAGCTGATAGTCCTACTGAATATACTGTTAGAATTTGTATTATGGCAAGAAAAAAGCAGCTAAGTAAAGAAAAACGAGAGGCCATCGTTACTTTAAGAAATGAAGGTCAGTCAGTCTGAAAAATTGGGAAAACTTTGAAAGTGTCCCCAAGTGCAGTTGCAAAAACCATCAAGCGCTACAAAGAAACTGGCTCACATGAGGTCTGCCCCAGGAAAGGAATGCCAAGAGTCACCTCTGCTTCTGAGGATAAGTTTATTCGAGTCACCAGCCTCAGAAATCGCAGGTTTACAGCAGCTCAGATTAGAGACCAGGTCAATGCCACACAGAGTTCTAGCAGCAGACACATCTCTACAAGAAGAGACTTTGTGCAGCAGGCCTTCATGGTAAAATAGCTGCTAGGAAACCACTGCTAAGGACAGGCAACAAGCACAAGAGACTTGTTTGGGCTAAAGAACACAAGGAATGGACATTAGACCAGTGGAATTCTGTGCTTTGGTCTGATGAGTCCAAATTTGAGATATTTGGTTCCAAACACCGTGTCTTTGAGCGACGCAGAAAAGGTGAACAGATGGACTCTACATGCCTGGTTCCCATCGTGAAGCATGGAGGAGGAGGTGTGATGATGTGGGGGTGCTTTACTTGTGACACTGTTGGGGATTTATTCAAAATTTAAGGCATACTGAACCAGCATGGCTACCACAGCATCTTGCAGCGGCATGCTATTCAATCCGGTTTGCGTTTAGTTTGACCATCATTTATTTTTCAACAGGACAATGACCCCAAACACACCTCCAGGCAGTGTAAGGGCTATTTGACCAAGAAGGAGAGTGATGGGGTGCTATGCCAGATGACCTGGCCTCCACAGTAACCAGACCTAAACCCAATCGAAATGGTTTGGGGTGAGCTGGACCGCAGAGTGAAGGCAAAAGAGCCAACAAGTGCTAAGCATCTCTGGGAACTCCTTCAAGATTGTTGGAAGACCATTTCCGATGACTACCTCTTGAAGCTCATCAAGAGAATGCCAAGAATGTGCAAAGCAGTAATCAAAGCAAAAGATGGCTACTTTGAAGAACCTAGAATATAAGACATATTTTCAGTTGTTACACACTTTTTGTTAAGTATATAATTCCATATGTGTTAATTCATAGTTTTGATGCCTTCAGTGTGAATGTACAATTTTCATAGTCATGAAAATACTGAAAAATCTTTAAATGAGAAGTTGTGTCCAAACTTTTGGTCTGTACTATATATCATATATATTATATTATATTGTTTTTTCATGTCCAGAAATTTTTCCACTCACAAAAAGTCCCAATGGATGCCACTTACCTGTGTGTAGTGGCCGACCTCTAGATCAGATAAGGCCCCAAATCCATATTTATAGTCCACACATTCACTGTACCAAGAATCAATAACCGCGTACCAGGGGACCTTGAAGTTAGACAGAAATATGTTTTCTCCACACCTGAAATCTGAAAAAATGTATGTTACAGGTAAAGTAACAAAACATTGAGAAAATGCACAAATAATAATAGATAATTCTAGTAAATGCCCCCTTTCCCTGATCTTATCATCCATCATATTGAAAAAGAAAAAAAAACAACCTGTGAAAAATATATAACGAATGAAATGGAATTCGTAGGCAAACCATAGAATATAAAAGTATCTGATGTTCTGAAGCTGAAGGACTCTTAGTCTCTGCATTGTAGTAATGTAAATAGGCAAACTTTTTCTCTTGACTCAACATAGCCTGATATAAAAGGCACAAGATGGGCAGCATTGAAAAAAAAAACTTTATTTGGAGATCGGCAGCACATTGGCTCAGTGGTTAGCATTGTTGCTTTGCAGTATTGGGGTCCTAGGTTTAAATCCCACCAAGAAAAACATCTGTAAGTAGGTTGTATTCTCTCCATTCGTTTGCAAGAGTTTCGTCAGTTTGCTCTGGATGGAATTAATGGCGCTATATAAGCAAGTAAATTAAACATAAATATTTATACTATAAAAGTCTACATACGACCAACCAGTGATTGTGATGTTCATGATTTTGTTAGCATTTCATGAATCTGTTTTGTTAAAAATTGGAGTCCTTAAACAAATATGAAGTTAAAGGGAACTGGTCATCTGATTCATGGTGCCCAAATCATGGTCAGCAAGAGTCAGAGCCCAGGTGCACAATTGCAGCCAAGAATCTATCTCTCTGAAATGATCCGATGTTTCAGAGAAAGTAAGAAAGTATAGTTAGAAAAAATGGATGACCCTGGTTCTATAGTGCTGCCAGGGATGATTGACAGGTGTCTTCTATAGAGAGAGTTCTGTCAATTACCACCAGAAGGGCTGGAAGAGGCAGGCAGGTGGAGCCGGAGGCACCAGACTAATCTAGTCTACCACTATGGTCTCCATCTGATTAACATAACTATACTTTCTCAGAAGATGCAGAACATCTCAGATGCAGTCGGGCTCTGATTCATGGTGTGTGAAGTTCCCTAAAATGGTAAAAATAACTGTAAAGCTTCCAAGCAAAGTGAAAACCTGACAGCAATAAAAAGATAGTATTCCCCTGATAAGTCCAAGCATTGTTGAAGCTTACTGGTTATTACTCTTGAATTTTGAGGACTGTGTCCTACTTTACATTGTTTGGCCCAATCTTCAGCTGTTTTAGCAGCTTCTGAGTTCCAAACCTGCGAAAAAAAAGTGAAAAATATGTACAGGTGCTTCTCACAAAATTAGAATATCATCAAAAAGTTAATTTTTTTCACTTCTTCAATACAAAAAGTGAAACTCATATATTCTATAGAGTCATTACACACAGAGTGATATATTTCACGTGTTTTTTTCTGCTAATGTTGATGATTATGGCTTACAGCCAATGAAGACCCAAAAGTCATTGTTTCAGTAAATTAGAATAATTAACAAAAAACACCTACAAAGGCTTCCTATGCTTTTTAAAGGTCCCTTAGTCTGTTTCAGTAGACTCCACAATCATGGGGAAGACTGCTGACTTGACAGATGTCCAGAAGGCAGTCACTGACATACTCCACAAGAAGGGTAATCCACAAAAGGTCATTGCTAAAGAAGCTGATGGTTCACAGAGTGCTGTATCCTAGCATATTAATGGAAAGTTGCGTGAAAGGAAAAAGTATGTTAAAAAAAAATGTGCATAAGCAGTTAGGATACCTGCAGCCTGGAAAGGATTGTTAAGAAAAGACTATTCAAAAATTTGTGGTATCCAGGACATTGGCTACAAGTAATAATAATAATCTTTATATAGCGCTAACATATTCTACAGCGCTTTACAGTTTGCACACATTATCGTCGCTGTCCCCAACGGGGCTCACAATCTAGATTCCCTATCTGTATGTTTTTGGAATGTGGGAGGAAACCAGAGAACCCAGAGGAAACCCACACAAACACAGGGAGAACATACAAGCTTCTTGCAGATGTTGTCCTTGGTGGGATTTGAACTAGGACTCCAGTGCTGCAAGGCTGTAGTGCTATCCACTGAGCCACCGTGCTGCCCCATTCCCTGTGTCAAGCCACTCATGACCAATAGACAATGCCAGAAGCGTCTTACCTGGGCCAAGGAGGTAAAGAACTGAACTGTTGCTCAATGGTCCAAGGTGTTGTTTTTTCAGATGAAAGTAAATGTGGCATTTCATTTGAAAATCAAAGTCCCAGAGTCTGGAAGAAGAGTGGAGAGGCCACAATCCAAGCTGCTGGAGGTCTAGTGTGAAGTTTCCACAATCAGTGATGGTTTGGGGAGCCATGTCATCTGCTGGTGTAGGTCCACTGTGTTTTATCAAGACCAAAGTCAGCGCAGCAGTCTACCAGGAAATTTTAGAACACTTCATGCTTCCCTCTGCCGACAAGCTTTGGAGATGGAAATGTCATTCTCCAGCAGGACTTGGCTCCAGTCCACACTGCCAAAAGTACCAATACCTGCTTTGCAAACAACAGTTTCACTGTGCTTGATTAGCAGCAAACTCGCCTGACCTTAACCCCATAGAGAATCTATGGAGTATTGTCAAGAGGAAGATGAGAGACACCAGACCTAACAATGCAGACGAGCTGAAGGCTGCTATCAAAGCAACCTGGGCTTCCATAACCCCTCAGCAGTGCCACAGGCTGATCGCCTCCATGCCACACTGCATTGATGCAGTAATTGATGAAAAAGGAGCCCCGACCAAGTATTGAGTGCATTTACTGAACATACATTTCAGTAGGACAACATTTCGGATTTTAAAATTATTTTTCAAGCTGGTTTTATAAAGTATTCTAATTTACTGAGATAATGACTTTTGGGTTTTCATTGTCTGTAAGCCATAATCATCAACATTAACAGAAATAAACACGTGAAATAGATCACTCTGTGTAATGACTCTATATAATATATGAGTTTCACTTTTTCTATTGAAGAACTGAATAAATTAACTTTTTGATGATATTCTAATTTTGTGATAAGCATTTTTTATCAAAAGTTTATGATATATGTTTCCTACACAATATATTTAGCTAAAGTATGGCAGGCAGAGATCTGATCTAATGGTAAGTACCAGAGGGTGCAAAAGCGCCACTGTGGATTGATCAAAGTATTTATAGAGCTAGAACAGTAAGCTGAATTTCATGTTCGAATGCCAATCTATTTCAATAATAATAATTTTATATATCACCAATATATTCTGCAGCACTTTACATTTAATAGTGGACACGTATAGATAATATCAGACAATACAGATAAGGCTGTGTGAAGATGATGTGCTTTTGATGCTGTTTTGCGGCATTTTTTTGCTTGGAATTGTCTGGCCCAAAAATGCTAGGGAATCCTTATGTCAGCAAAGTCAATGAGAATACTGAAGTGTTGTGCACATGATCAGTAATTTTCCTTTCAGTATTTGTGCTGCATTTCAATCTGCAGCATATCAATTCTTTGTGCGTTTTGAGATTTTTCTTGCATATTTATGAACTCCATATCAGGTGTTTCCCACGCTCTCACCTGTGTGTCAGCTTGAGAAACACTGGCGTGGTGGTTCTAATCAGTGATAACTTTACCGCCAGCAAGATCGTTATTGTCAATCAGAGTGCTGCGGGGTCATCCTGTCAGATGTCAACGTGACACCACAGATGTCATTGTATCCCGCAGTAAAAAGCTTACAGCAGGTCATAGGCATTGGCTGATGACAGACTACTACTCCCATCAGTCGACAACTTCTGTCACTGATTACTGTGGAAGCAGGTGGCGTCAGATGGGCGGAGCCATCAGCCGACACCTGTGCTCAATGTAAAAAAAAAAGTTAAAATAAAGAAATATTGACATAGAAATAAAAAACACAGTACATATGCACATTACACCTAATCCCTGAGACCCTTTGTCTTCTGTTAAAAATAAAAAAACACCACAAACTCACCTTAACGCCTAAACCCTGATGATCATGTCAAAGTGAAAAAATAGCAAACCACCATATCCCTCACCTATCCTCTGTAATCCATAGGTTATGATCCAGACCAGGTTTTTCCTGTCTCTCCTTTTCCCGGTCTGGTCATTCAGGGGTTAACTTTTCTCTGCCTCGTTCTGGTGTCAGGTAAACTATTTAGACTGTCTAGAACTTGTATAGCTGACTCTGGATAACCAGAGGTTGGTCCTACTGTGCTTAAATGACTTTGCTTGTGTCTGTGTTTTCCGTCCCTGCCTGTCCCATCTCTATGTGTCCTTGTGTGTTTGGATTTCCCGGTACCGACTCTGCTTTGCCTCTGACCTGCTCCTGTCTTTTGCTTTTGGTATTTGTGCTTCTGTCTGGTACTGATCTTTTTGGCATTCCTCTGACTTTGCGTTTG
This sequence comes from Oophaga sylvatica, assembly GCA_033576555.1. Lineage (NCBI taxonomy): Eukaryota > Metazoa > Chordata > Amphibia > Anura > Dendrobatidae > Oophaga > Oophaga sylvatica. The sequence goes on along the minus strand of JARQOD010000005.1, from coordinate 5,290,086 downwards.
GTATTTCCCTTGGTACTGCGCTAATATCTGGTATCGACCTGGCTTGTTTAACTATTCTGCTGCTACCTGGTGGTAGCCCCGCTGCAGTGCTTCTGGTCTGCTCTGTGCAGTATTTCAGCCTTCACTCCATGCTGCTGCCATCTTGTGAAGTTTGCATTTACCTGCAGAGCTGCAGCGTGACACCATACTATCCTGCAACAATTTGGATCATTTGGAGAGCAGTCACATCAGCTGATGCAACTGCTCTACCGCGCAGATGGTGATACACTGACAAGAGCGTGTAATCACTCCTGCAGTGTGTGTGCTGATCTGCGGTGAAAAAGTTCACCTGAGTTCATCAGCTGATGAGCCTCTGTGACCTCACATATGGCACCGCTGCGTGAGAAACCTGAACATACTCTAAGAACAAATTCTGCCAATAATCCAGGAACAATTTGTTGATGAACAATGCTTTTTCCAGCATAGTTTAAGGAAAGACAGAAGAACTGCCAATTTGAAAGAGGCGATGCATGTCTCCAAGGACCTGAGTCAACCATCACCAACAGTCAACAAATATGGAGATGTGTCGACCCGCCACCACAATTGTGGATTACCAGGGCAATGGGGTACTCAGAGCCGAGCCCATGGAAGTCTATGGGGATTTTGTCACAGGTAGCTGTGGCTCGGTCTGTGGCCCGGGCGGTCTGGCGTATGTTGGGGATATATTTACAGGGGATTGATTTATGTACAGTTCGTGACGCCACCTGTAGTATTCTGGTAATTTGTACCAGCGCTGCTGTAGATCTCTGAGGGGATGGTGAGGCAGCTAGATGTCGGGTCCCCTACAGGTGGGACTGGTCCCTCAAAGTCTATGGGATTTGTGAAGTCGGGTGCAGATAAAGAACACAGTCTCACACGGTCAGCGTCTTTCCATACCTTTACTTGTAAGATGTTCAGGCAGGTCCCAGGGAGGCTGATCCAAGGAGAGTGTATCTTGAGACAGCAGCTGGACAAGTTAGGGGCCTCCTTTACTTCCAATACAACGAGTACAACCAGCCTGAAGCGTAGTTCCCTCAAAATCTCCAGCTAATCTATAGCTGTACCGCCCAGTCAGCTTTGTGTTAGGAGCCTTCCTGCGAAGAAGCTGAATTCTTATCTTGTCGTGCACTGACTCAAAGTCTTCACTTCCCCTGACCCCAATTAACTACTGACTATAAGGGGCTTGTTTGCCGCGACCTAAGGTCCGGTAAATTCCTGGTTTTCTTATCACTATGCTTGAAACAGTAGTGATCCTTCGGTCCCCAGTGACCGGTAGCAATGTGCAGGACTTCTTCAATCCGTAAGCACTATTCCAATAAACCACTGTGCCTTTCGCCTTGTCCTCGCTGGTAACATAAGCACTCACACTAGCCAAGGGTCGAGTAGTCACTTCTTTCTTTTCCTTCACTTCAAAGTTAGTTACAGATGCTCAGTTATCAATAGGCAGGAGCACGTCTCTGAACCTTATACCGTCCTTTAGACAGGATACTGAAGACTTTCTGCACTAAACTTCTTCTTTCCTTCCAGTGTATGCTGATGAAGTACAGCTCTGACTAGGCTAAGGTGAATTAAACCACCTATACTAGACTCCACTTTCCGAACTGGTGATAGAGCAATCTGGACTGCTTCCTCCCTCCAGACGTCCTCTCTCTCTGAAGTCTAGACACTCACTAAATCACTCCAACACATACACCTTGACCACTCCCTCAAGAGTAAACTCCACTACCCTAAGGGTGTGTCTAGTATATATTGAGTGAATGGATATTTAGCATTAAACTGCTGTCTCGCCACACACTCTCCAGGGTACTGCGTGTGCCTACCACCAGGGCTACACATTCCCCCATGGTAAAAGACAGCACTCCCGGGCTGTAAAATATAAAGAGACATTTTGTTTATGCAATAAACATTAAACAGTTAACATTGGTTCGTCCCATCCGGGAGGTGAGGATATCTTGAACGTTGCAAACATTATAGAAATACAAATATTAAATATCATTCAATAAATATACAATATACTTGTGAAGGACCCGCACCAAACCTTCAACGTAGGTCCTGGGTGGGCTGCAGGACATCCAAATGCAGACCTCACTCAGTGCCACACCACACGGGTTTTGTTTTCAGAGGTAGTTGTACTGGTTTATGTAAAACCAAGTTAAGGCACCGAAGCGCAACTATGTACAAATAAGTTCTGGGTTAGCACAGTCCTCAACCTCAAAGTCCATTGTAAAACCAAAGACATATTATATCAAATCACATAATACGAAAGTGCAACTTTTCTGGTTACTGTTTATCATTTACCCAGCCGGGCATTCTACAGTTAGAAATATATATATTCACTATATAATTTGTGCAAAACTTTATAAAACATTTCAAACTTTTTTTTTTTACTTTTGGTAGACCCGATAGGGATCTCACCACTTTTTCCTCACTATCTATTCATTCTCTGCAAATACACTTTCCACCCCGGGGGCTGGAACAATGCAATGGGCCCTAGATCCCAGGACTAGCAAATCATGTGCTGCGATTAGGGTCTGGGTCGCCACACTTCTGGTGCGAACCTCTAGGGGCGCAACGGGTACATTTTCTTCACGTGACACCGATTGCGTTTCAATCACAGTTAGCGATATGGACCGCGTCATGGATTGCGATTGAGACTGGGTCGCATGTTGCGATGAAGATATAACTTTCTTTTGCGATGAACTCTGGGTCGCTAGTTGCGATGAATTTGCAGGGGGCGATGCTGGGGCACGGCCGGATTCTGCTTGAGCTGGAGACGGGGACGCTGCAGTAATGGTGACGGTACCTGCGTCTGGGACGGGGTCACGGACGATGGTGACGTTAAGGGCATACCATCCCTTCATTCCCCAGTGCCGCGTATATGTGACGATATCTCCATTTGCTAAGTCCCTCCCGGGATGGCCTTGCGGCAGGTGGGATTCTACGTCACGCCTGCTGACAAAGACCCCTGGGTAGAGGCCCGGTTCACGGATAAAGCCCCAACCCTTCCGGAGCTGGAACTCAGTCACACACCCCTGCCGCCGCGGTTCCCTCAGGGTACCTTTATCTCTCCGGACACTCTCTTTGTCCGCGATCAGCTCTGCATATTGTCGCTGACGGTTCCGCTGAGTTTCCCGCTCTTCCTCCTGCTGGCGTTTCTTCTTCTCCTCACGACTCTGCCATTCCTGTTCCCACTGGGCGGTATAGGCGACGTCATCCAGGCGCGCCATTTCGTCCCAGTCCACATCTGGTAGTGACGGACAGGACCCCTCCGGTGTCCCTGCCGGGGACCGATCATCTGCTGCGGCCTCTTGGCCGGGCGGGCGTTCCGGGATTGGCTGTACCTCCTCAACCTCCTTCGCTTCCACCGCTTCACCGGTGGGATCGGGATCGGTACTTTCGGGGGCAGCCTCCGGTTGCTCCTTCGCCTTGGGCAGCAGACTCTTCGGTAATTGGAATCGTGGGGGGTCGTTGAGGGGAGAGATCACCGTGTCCCACAGCCTCCGCTGTTCCAGGGTACGCCGGCGTCTCTCGATCTCTTCAAATCCAGGTTGGTCCTGGACCATCTTCTTCAGGCGTGCATTTTCTTCTCGAATCTCTAGCAACGCCTGTTGCAGGTGCAGGATCACGGATAACTCCGGTGTTGGTGGCAGCTTGGCTGGGGCACGGGGCCTGCCTTCCTCCGCTTCCCCGCTCGGCTGCACACGTCCTGCCTCCATGATGTTCCAGAAGATTCTTTCTTCTTCCTGCGGAGACATCCGGTCTCTTCCGTGGAGGTGGGATTTGCGTCTCCTCCTCCTCGCACGGAAGGTGAAGAGGAGGCGGACCTCCTTTGCTTTAGGGCAGGATCGCATATTGTAATAGCACTTTGAGAGGGCAGGCATTTTCTTCGCGCCACAGGGGGGTAGACGCCCACGAAGGTACGCCCACCTTCTTCTCCAGCGCCTGAGGGCGCGAATATGGCGACAAAAATGGCGATTTTGGCGCCAAAAGTGCAAACAGTCCTCTTTCACAAAAACAATTCCTTAGGCACACAGGGCTCGCAATTCTGCGAGTTTCGCATCCTGTTCGTGACGCCAAGTTGTGTCGACCCGCCACCACAATTGTGGATTACCAGGGCAATGGGGTACTCAGAGCCGAGCCCATGGAAGTCTATGGGGATTTTGTCACAGGTAGCTGTGGCTCGGTCTGTGGCCCGGGCGGTCTGGCGTATGTTGGGGATATATTTACAGGGGATTGATTTATGTACAGTTCGTGACGCCACCTGTAGTATTCTGGTAATTTGTACCAGCGCTGCTGTAGATCTCTGAGGGGATGGTGAGGCAGCTAGATGTCGGGTCCCCTACAGGTGGGACTGGTCCCTCAAAGTCTATGGGATTTGTGAAGTCGGGTGCAGATAAAGAACACAGTCTCACACGGTCAGCGTCTTTCCATACCTTTACTTGTAAGATGTTCAGGCAGGTCCCAGGGAGGCTGATCCAAGGAGAGTGTATCTTGAGACAGCAGCTGGACAAGTTAGGGGCCTCCTTTACTTCCAATACAACGAGTACAACCAGCCTGAAGCGTAGTTCCCTCAAAATCTCCAGCTAATCTATAGCTGTACCGCCCAGTCAGCTTTGTGTTAGGAGCCTTCCTGCGAAGAAGCTGAATTCTTATGTTGTCGTGCACTGACTCAAAGTCTTCACTTCCCCCGACCCCAGTTACGTACTGACTATAAGGGGCTTGTTTGCCGCGACCTAAGGTCCGGTAAATTCCTGGTTTTCTTATCACTATGCTTGAAACAGTAGTGATCCTTCGGTCCCCAGTGACCGGTAGCAATGTGCAGGACTTCTTCAATCCGTAAGCACTATTCCAATAAACCACTGTGCCTTTCGCCTTGTCCTCGCTGGTAACATAAGCACTCACACTAGCCAAGGGTCGAGTAGTCACTTCTTTCTTTTCCTTCACTTCAAAGTTAGTTACAGATGCTCAGTTATCAATAGGCAGGAGCACGTCTCTGAACCTTATACCGTCCTTTAGACAGGATACTGAAGACTTTCTGCACTAAACTTCTTCTTTCCTTCCAGTGTATGCTGATGAAGTACAGCTCTGACTAGGCTAAGGTGAATTAAACCACCTATACTAGACTCCACTTTCCGAACTGGTGATAGAGCAATCTGGACTGCTTCCTCCCTCCAGACGTCCTCTCTCTCTGAAGTCTAGACACTCACTAAATCACTCCAACACATACACCTTGACCACTCCCTCAAGAGTAAACTCCACTACCCTAAGGGTGTGTCTAGTATATATTGAGTGAATGGATATTTAGCATTAAACTGCTGTCTCGCCACACACTCTCCAGGGTACTGCGTGTGCCTACCACCAGGGCTACACATTGACATCCAGTGAAATGAACCTATTATTAACCTATGTGATGTTTCAGCTCCAGTGAACATTTCTCAAGTTTGAGAAAAGCTTGCTGAAGCTAAAGTGTTGCATGGGCTAATATGTACCTTGTATTCGCTGTTTGGTTTTTTGACGCCCTTGCCTGCTTTCCCTTGCGTCTCTCTCCATTCTTTATATATTTTTTCATATATCTCATCATATATTTCATCATTTATTTTTTATTATTTATTTATTTTTTATTTATTTTCTTTATTTCTTTATTTATTATTATTTTTATTTTCATTTATTTATATTTTTTTATTTTTATATTTATTTTCATTGTTATATTCACGTATATCAATATTATTTATTTATTATTATTTATTCATCTTATTTCATTTTGTTTACATAGTTTTGTTATATCTACCTCGCATATATGTGACTTTATTTATGACGCATAAAGCTGACTTCTTTATTTTCATTTATGTGCAAGTGTGTTCCTATTCTATTCCATGTAAATGCGTCATTGTTTAAAGCGCAAATATACTCTTCGCAGATTTCTTGCGTTATATTGCCACGATCTGTTTTGTTGCGCACTCCTGCACAAGAGTGCGATTTCATCTACGACGCATCATGTTTTCTTATTCTCTTTGTGTAAGTGCGTTCCCATTCATGACGCACTTCTTACCTTCATGCATATATTACCACTTCCGGTTCTTTGCAGCAGGGTGTTTCCTGCTTTGGGGCTTTAAGCATTCATTATCTCCATTATATAAGGACCGTTCACAACGTTCTAACATCTTTCCCCTGACGAAGCTGCCTTTGCAGCGACACGCGTTGGGTCTTCACCCCGGGTCCCGGGACCGCTCCCCATACTCTTGCCTTACCTGCTTATCCTGGCACCTTCCATTTGGATCCTTTTTTGGTAACGTTACCAGTTCCCTTTATTCATGCTTTGTCCTCTATTTGGACAGCTCTATATATCTCCTTCTGAGATTCACTCTGACTATTATATCCTTATTCCCTATGTGGATATTTATCTATCCTCCACATATCTTATCCTTTTCAGGTTGCCAATTGTGATACTGCCTACTCTTTGGGCTATATTGTACTAGTGGTCCAAATACGTTAGTCCATTTATATACAGGTATTTTTTGATTGTTCTGATACATATATGTTTATGTCTTGTTATCTATTTATTGAACTTATGGGGATATTTCCATCCTGTATTTTGATATTCATGGTTATTATATAGTATTACGTGCACACTATTATAATACTACATAATCTGTTTGATGGGGATTATTTCATTGTGGTCCCATATATTTTGGACCTTGGGGGTGTTCTTTGTTTTATTAATATGTTTTTTTGTATTACATGTAATTTTTAAATGTATTGTCCTACATGTTTTGCTGTGTTTAGTCCTTTTGTAATAAACATTGTTTTCTCATCATTTATTCTTCCTTATTCAAATATTATTTTATTTTTTCATATTGAGGGGTGTGCGCTATTTATTGCATTTTCTTTTTTCTTTTCTTTTCAAAGTGTTGCATGGGCTAAAAAAAGGTTAATTTCACTGGATGTGCTGCCTCACTCTCCATATTTGTTGACTTTTTCAACATGATTTAGAGATGTCACAAGTCAAAAGTTATGATTAAATGGATTGGTGACAATCAGAATGTCAGATACAGGAGGTATTTAGAAACCAAAAACATATACAAACCTCATAAAATACTCTTTATTAATAAAAACCTTTTTAAAGGTAAATCACCAAGAATACACAAAATAAACACCAATCTGCACAAAACCAAACAAAACTACAAAATAATACTCGGGGATAGTCTACAAGTCCCTAGTATATCACCTAAGCTGATACCTTCCTGACAGCGGAGGTTGGCACCCTAGGGAGAACGATGGTTTTGGCACCACCGCTCCATGTAGTCTGCCCCTAGGGGCCCTGATTAACACTACAGCCACTAAGGATACCACTACCCAGATGCTAAAGGGACCCCTGTGGCTAGACAAATGTCACACCTATTACTAAAAGGACCCTATCCCCCAAAGGAAAAATTAAAAGCAGTTAGGAACAAAAAATGGGCATTTATGATAGTAACCAAGTATATTAAATTATCAGATTTCTCTGTATTAATGATATAATACAGAACAGAGAATGCACATAGTTCACCACTTGATTAATCTTGTACTAAACAGAGTACATTTTAGGGTAGTATGCAATACTTCAGAAAAGATGCTTAGAGGATCACCATCAGGAGGCCCGGTATAATGACACCATGTGCCATGGTGGGTGTTGTGTCACGGACCGGACGTTCCCAGGCATCAGGATGACGTCCTCATGGGCAAATTCTATTAGTGGACCACATATGCGAAAAAACAGACCAATTAATTGACCGTCTGTGTCTATTATTATTGACCTTTGGAGAGAATGAGTATCCTGGTAATAATAAAGGGCTTTGATAACGGGCATTGGTCTGTTTTTTCGCATATGTGGTCCACTAATAGAATTTGCCCATGAGGACGTCATCCTGATGCCTGGGAACTTCCGGTCGGTGACGCAGGGGGGAGGTTTCCAGGCGGCTTATTTTAAACCAGAAAGACTGTGTATCGGCGTCTACATCAACACACACCGTGGCACATGGTGTCATTATACCGAGCCTCCTGATCAGCCATGCGGGGCGAAACGCGTCGAGGCATTGATGTTTCTTGAAGGGCAATGGGCAGATGAGTACCATTTATATCAGATTATGATGCTTTTTCATTGCTATTTTGGCACTGACATTGGGATAATCTGGAGGGATTATTGTACCACCAGACATGATAATTGTGGTTTAAATGTTTGATGAAATTTCCATTCCTTTGGTCAAGAATATTGGTTATATATGCTGAACATCTAATTGATCAATTGAATGGTGATCCTCTAAGCATCTTTTCTGGAGTATTGCATACTACTCTAAAATGTACTCTGTTTAGTACAAGATTAATCAAGTGGTGAACTATATGCATTCTCTGTTCTGTTTATATCATTGATACAGAGAAATCTGATAATTTGATATACTTGGCTACTATCATAAATGCCCATTTTTTGCTCCTAACTGCTTTAAATTTTTCCTTTGGGGGATAGGGTCCTTTTAGTATTAGGTGTGACATTTGTCTAGCCACAGGGGTCCCTTTAGCATCTGGGTAGTGGTATCCTTAGTGGCTGTAGTGTTCATCAGGGCCCTAGGGGCAGACTACATGAAGCGGGGGCGCCAAAACCATCGTTCCCCTAGGGTGCCAACCTCCGCTGTCAGGAAGGTATCAGCCTAGGTGATATACTAGGGACTTGTAGACTATTCCCGGAGTATTATTTTGTGGTTTTGTTTGGTTTTGTGCACGATTGGTGTTTATTTTGTGTATTCTTGGTGATTTACCTTTGAAAAGGTTTTTATTAGTAAAGAGTATTTTATGAGGTTTATAAATGGATTGGTGAAAATAAACATTGAAATTTGGGTCCGTGACCAGGAAACTCCCAATGATCTCAATTCAAGGGAGAATCTGTGGTCAATCCTCAAAATGCGGATGACAAATAAAAGTACAGATATTGTTATAATTTCTGAGTACTGATTAGACAAGAATGAGCTGTCATCCATCAGGATTTGACCCTGAAGATGATATCCAGCTGCCAGGACGAAGGGCAGAAGTCTACAAAAATAAGAGTCACATTGGGTCATTGCATAAACTTGATTTATCTGTCAATAAAAGTTTAAAAACTTATGAAATGTTAATAATTACTTTATCAGTTAATGTAACCCACATTTTCATTTATTAAAAGTTATATTTTCTTGCAGTCCTTGCACATAAGTATATTTTTTGACACAAGGCTGGTGTCAAGAAGTTGTCACAGTTCATTGGACTTACCACTAGGATGACTTACCACTAGCGGTCATCATTAATCATGAATTTTGCTATTGGACTCTGATGGGTACTGCATTCTAGGACAAAGTGACAAATATAAACCATCTAATTTCGCTTGTTTTTGACTTACCATCTTCAGCATATTTCTCGCACCTGGGACAGCCTGTCTTCTATATTTATTATGAACATCAAGAATCTCTTTCTGTATGGCTGGGAGTTTGGTTGACAAAGCTGAAAATGGGGTATTAGCCTGGGAAATTGATAATATACACAATCATTTTTTTTGCTTTATGAATTTAATCAGTTTATTCTAGAAGTGAATGAATTGATTCTAAACAAATCATATTCATTTGCTTTCTGCAAAAATTCATAGATTCAGGTCCAATTTTTGGTGAAATTTAGGCGAAAGGTATTTTTTTTAAATATTAAACTCATCTCGTCCGGGCTTCACCTGTCTAAGCACACAAACCCTTATATGTGCCAGTCTGGTCTTCAGGCATCTTCTCCATCTGTGTCCCAGCATCTTTAGACACTTTGGTGCTGACTTTGCCTCAAAACAGTATGATGTTGCCCTGATGTCATGACTTCATGTAAGGCTGGGATATGATGTTGTGTGAGGAATTTTCAGCCCCCTACTTTGACCAGGTCTCACATGACAATAGGGGGACCCTCTTCATGTTGTTTTGAGGCCTAGTCAACAAAGAAGGACCAATAGATGTCGAGATGTAACAGGAGGAGAAGCATAATGCACGGACAAAACAGCAGAGGGGCTGTGTCGTTCGCTAGACAGTCACCGGGGTGAGGTATTTTTTGTTCTAGCCATATTAAGACACGTGATTAGCAAAGAATAAATTTAATGTGAGTCAAATTTATTGGCCAAAATTGAAGCACATTTGTCGAATTTCATCAGATTGCCTCTTCATTAGTGGATAAACATTGTCGATACTTTTTATTAAAAATTCTCCACCTTTTTGGATCTACACAAGGCAAGTGGAAAACTACAGTACATGACTGCAGAATATTGGGAGCATTTCTGGGTAAGACTGATAGCATGGGAATACACCATAGCTAAAAGCTTTCTGATGGGAGTGACCCACAGAGATATAATTCTTGGATTCCATAAAAATAAGTAGGACTTAGTATTTACCACTTTTCTTTTAATGATGCTATACTCACCACACTCTCAACAGCCTCGGCTGGGATATTCACAGCTCTCCCTGTCGATCGTTTTCGTAAAGATTTTTTGCGTCTAACAATGTCATTATCATCACAAGGAGGCAAATAAGCTTTAATCTGTAACACAAGGGAATGTGTAAGACATAAAACTACTGGCAGGTAGAAACGTGATGATCATGATTTGCAAAATGCAATGTCATAACAGTAACTAGATTTTATTTCACCAGCGGTAAATGTTTCAGTATATTGCCCTCACCCAGTATCTAAATACCTTGGCTCACATCGCACACTGCTGGCACCAGGAGTGGGTTGTTATGTGACCCCAAAGTATGCGATTTGCATGTTTCCATCCAAATTCCAACTAGACATGTTCGACCTCCTCAATGCACTTGCATTCAAGGAGGCTGTGCATGTCTAGTCGGGACATGACCATGTGTATGTAAATCACATAGTTGCAGTCATGCGCCAACTCGGTAGCAGAGAATCTTCACAGCTTGTGGACTCAGAGTAACTGCAGACTTACACCCCAAGACAAACAACTTCTATAAGTGAATAGAGCTGCACTGCCTTTCTTCATGCAGTCGGGAGGTGGGGGTCAAGGAAACGCCTCTTCGAAAGGATATTCATAAAGGGGACACAGTGCTAAATCAGAGCTGGGACGCTTTTGTTTTCTGGATCATGTGGGCCCCAAAGGACAGTACTTGCATATCGTAGAGATATGCTATCACTTTATAAGTGGAAAAACACTTTCATGGGTCCTCTTCATCTACCATAAGTGCTGAAACTTTTATCTCCATTAATGCAAGATTAAAAATTACATTTCTCTGCTAGAAAAGGCAAAACATAACATTATTAAGGAGGACACTATTTTTACTACTACTACTACTACTACTACTAATAATAATAATAATAATAAAAAAGCTGCTGTGTAGATATTGCAGTTAGTATGTTGTAACGGTGCAGCCTGGCATTATTTTCATTGGTTTTAAGAATGTCCACCTTAGTGCTGGTGAGAAGGAGACATTTCTAAGGCAGTTATTTTGCTACCACAAAAGCAAGAATGACTCCACTACACATGTGTATGAGGATGCAGGAGGTGGAACTGAGCTATTGAGCATGAGTGACGACGACATTGGACAAATTAGGTGTGAGGGAAATAAAAGCATTCTAGGGGTCCCATAAAGGTGACCACTCTGAATCGGCAAAGATCGGCGTTGAGCAGAATAGACAGGCAAGTAGTAATTACTAGAGTTGAGCGAAACAGGTCGGCCAGATTCAAAAGTCGCCGACTTTCGCCAAAGTCGGGTTTCGTTGCCAGAAACCTGACCATAGTGTGCAGTTGGCCATGTGGTCGGCAAAACGAGCGCCAAAGTCGAATTTATCAGAATACTTTAAGGCGCCTATTTTCAGCCAATGAGCAAGTACATACACTGTGGGCAACGAGATGACATGAGCAGCGTCCACCACCATCTTACAGAAGGGCATTGCAGTGATTGGCTTGCTTTGGGGGACGTCATAGTGTCTATAAAACATGTGAGAAAAGGCTGCACTCTAAAATACTAAAGCATGACAATATGGAATACATGAAATTTTGAATAGCAATATGGATTTGGAGTATAAGGAAAAATTTGAGACGCTTAGTATAACATTTGATCAAATATTAAAAGCCCACCAACCATCGTCAAGATGGTCTCAAGTCTGGTGAGTTCTTGACCTATGTGAACATACCTCTATTAGGCTGAATTTTGACTTGAGCAAGGCAAGGTAGTCAGTGATAACGGACGTAATTTTGTGGCGGCCATAGCCCTGCAAAACTCAGACACATACGTTGCCTGGCTCACACCTTGAACCTTGGTGTTGCAGTGCTTCATAAATAATTGTCCGGAGTTAGCAACCCTGCTCCATAAGGTGCGAAGTCTGTGCTCGCACATCCGTCGCTCACCGTAGATTCCAGTCGTATGAAGAGGCTGCAGCGATCGCTCCACCTCCCCAAGCACCGCCTAATCATAGATGTTGCAACAAGGTAGAACTCCACTATCCCCATGGTTGAGAGGCTGTGTGAACAGAGGCAGGCTTTAATTCATTTGTGGGAGGATACACGGGCAGGCAGTTTGAGGGCAGACATCGAGTTGTCGGGTGTGCAGTGGTCAAAGCTGAAAGACCTCTGTAAAGTCCTTCAGTGTTTTGAGGTATGCACACAGCTGGTAAGTGCAGACACGCCATCATAAGCATGAGCATCCCACTTATGCGTCTGCTCATGCAAACTTTGACACACATTAAGGATCATGCGTCTGCAGCAGAGATGGAGGAAGAGGAGGGAAGCCTTCATGACAGTCAGGCATTGTCTGCTCAGGGAACTGTCCTGGACGAGGTGGAGGAAGAAGAGGAAGAGGAGGAGGAGGATGAGGGGGATGATTATTTTGGGGAGGAGGATGCTTCTCAGGGGGCAAGAGGAAATGTTGGCTGGCCAAGGTCAGGAACAGGGTTTGTGCGTGACTGGAGGGATGTGGATTTGGCAGAAATTGCTCCTCCACCCACCACTGGCAGTGCATCATTGACACCTGGAACATTGGTCCACATGTGTGATTATGTCTTGCAGATCCTAAAAAGGGACCCCCGCATTGCCAAAATTATGAGGATGGCGACTATGGTTGGCCAGCATCCCTCGATCCACGCTATAAAGGCAAATTACAGAACATCATGCCACTGGAGAACCTACAGCTAATATTGGCGAACAAACAAGCAATCTGGTTAAACCGTTTGTTAGAGGCATTCCCAGCACACAGCAGCGGTGCAGGTTCTACCACGAGCCGTACTGGGCCAAATGGAAGAGGTGTTCGTGGTGCACACAGCCGAAGTGGCATTGGAGACAGGGGTTTCATGACCATGTTGTGGTCTGATTTCTCGAGTACCGCTCACATGACTGGTAATACTGAATCGATTGCAACAGACAGGAGACAGCAGTTGTCAACTATGGTTCAAAATTACCTCTTCTCCCCTATCGATGTTCTCCCTCACAGTTCATTCCCTTTGACTACTGGGCCTGTAAACTGGACACCTGGCCTGAATTGGCACAATATGCCTTACAGGAGCTAGCTTGCCCTGCTGGTAATGTTCTATCAGAAAGAGTCTCCATTGCTGCTGGATCAATCCTGACAGAAAGAAGGACACGACTGTCGACCCAAAATGTAGGTGATCTCCCTTCATTAAAATACATAGGTTGCCAGCAAAATGGCTCGCTTTGTCCTCTTCCTCCGACTTCTCCAATTCCTCCATTTGCAGCTGCTGAACGTTGAGCCTACACCTCAACATGTGCCAGTTTTTCCACCTCCCTAACTGGCTGTACCCCCCCAGCGCCGGCGTCAGCACCTGGCGCACCTGGGCAAGTTCCGAGGCCCTGAGCAGGTGGGGGGGCCCACTCGACGTCAGAGACGCCGGCGTACTATGAGGGGCCCTGTGCCAGTTCCTGGCGCCCACGAGTGTGCCCCCCCTGCTTGCTCAGGGCCCCAGCACTTGCAATACTTACTTTTCCCTGCTCCACCGCTATGACGTCTTCCACGTTTCCTGACAGTGACATTCAGGTCAGAGAGCGTGATGATGTCACGTCTGTGCACCCTCTGCCTGAACAGTCATGGTGCAGAGAGCTGAAAGATGGCAACGCCGAGGAGTCCAGAGTAGAGCAGTGCCCAATGGTTGGAGCAATATATGGGGAGCATTATGCACTGGAGAATTATATATGCTTGAAAAAGACCTATGGAGGTCAAAACGTTGCATCTGGAAAAATAAAGACATGAATTGATCTTCACCTGGATCGGTATGCTGTTCTTCATTCATTATTTGTTATATATGGGGCCCATCATACACTTGAGCATCATAGATAGGGCCCATTATACACTGGAGCATTATATATGGGGCCCATCATACACTGGAGCATCATATGGGGCCCATTATATATGGAGCATTATATAGGCCCATCATACATGGAGCATTATCCATGGGGCCCATCATATACTGGAGCATCATATGGAGCCTATTCTGTATGGAGCATTATATGGAGCCCATTCTGTATGGCGCACTATGTGGGGCTCATAATACTGTATGGAGGAATATACTGTCCGGTTTTTGAGCTATTGTAGAATTTACAATAGATATCACTCATGTAATGTAAGAAGTGAAGTATTTGGCATTGTACTATACCTATATTTCTCTGCCGTATCGGAGCATCATGAATTTTGGTATGTGTTAAAGGGGCCACTGAGACTCTTTCGCCTGGGGCACACGAAAACCTGGAGCCAGCCCTGCCCCTCCACAACTTTAGCCAAATAACCCCCAGTTTTCAATGCGTAACTATTATTATAAAGTAAATTATGGTTAACAAGCTTAAGTAAAAAGAATTGAGGTCGTTGGCATTGAAATGGGCACTGTAGGTGTGTTTACTCTCCTCTACTCACTGCCGACTTTTATTCCCCATTGACTTGATTGGGGTCGGATTTTCGACTCCGACTCGACCTTTTCCGTTAGTTGGCCGACTTCATTCGACTCGACTTTTGAGAAAGTCAGGTGGTCCAAAACCCGACTCGACCCTCCCTGTGCCAAAGTCGCTCATCTCTAGCAATTACTTGTCTGTTAGCAATTAGACCCATATTCAAAAGGGATTAAAGTCCTGGATAACCCCTTTAAATCTGACATACAAAGGAGTACTGTATGTTTTTCATACATTTCTATATTTTATCTTGTTGTGAAGTCAAACTTATGTTTGGCTGCAAAACATTTGGCTGAAACAGAAGGTGTACCCCACTATTGTTTCCAATAGGAAATGAGGCACAAAAGGCCACCCAGAAAAAAAATATATACATATATTTGTTGTCACTTTCCAGCTGAAAAATAATGAAAATCCTTTACACTGGTAAACAACCAGAACTTTACTTCTATTCTTCCATTTACTGTAATCTTTTGTACTCCATTTAGCGTAGCTTCAAGAAATACTCACTGGATGGTTGAGAACAGGCAGTCCTTCATCACTGTCTTCAGAGCTGAAAATCACAGCACTGTTTTCATTGTCGAGGGTGGAAGAGACGGAAGAAATCTGCCCCTATGAACACATTACACAGTTTGTTACGGTGGTTCAGGATCTACACAGTTGCTCATTCAAGAAGCAGATTTTTGTACTACACACCTGTAATAGTATCAGCATCAGCAGATTAGCAAGACGTAGCTCCATACTCTGTAAGACCAAGAAACTCAACATTAGATTTAATTGTATGAGGAAAAAAGACATTAGTTAGAAAAATGGAAGCTAGATAGAACAGACTGATCTTGATCCTATCGATCTAACCCCTCAGATGCTGCAGTTAAAGCTGGCGCAGTACCTAAGGCTTAGACAAAATGAGAATCTGTTTTTCTGTCACCTATAACCTCCCTGTATTCATTTTGTATGCCAGTGTGTTAACATGTCAGTTGAGGTCTAACATAGTCCTCAAGGTCTGCCATATACATGAGTTTTCTTGGCACCACTCTTGTGTTATTTGAAAATACATAGCACTGCAAAAGTGTAGAGACCAGAAGATTCCATGTTCAAATCCCTTTCTTGGACTAAAAAAAAAAAATTCAAGGAAGATTTTGTAAAACTAGCAAAAAATTCCACGTAAAAAAAAAAAAAGTTTACCTGATTACAATTTTTTTTCTATTTTGGCAAAATTTTCGCCTTCGTATGTTTAAGTAATTAACAGCACGTCAGTGCTGCGGTTGATCTCTGACTTCCTGTTAATTATTCAACCGTATGAAGCACGAGATCCCCGGGAATGCGAGTCCCCACACCGCTGGAACGGCGCAGGCACATGAGGTGAGTATAAGCTTTTTTTTATTATTTTTTCAGGCCAAACATTTAGCTCACGGAGGGGTTGTCCTAGTGGTGGACAATCCCTTTAGCTATTTGTGGACTACACAAACTATGTATAAAAAAACCTTAAAATCTACAATTTTATTGTGGATATCAAAAAATGACAAACAACACACATATATAGATCTAACCTTATTGATGTCCTAAAACTCCCCTATCCTTAAGTCTGCCTAACAGCGGAGGTTGGCAACCTATTGATATACGAGAAATGGCGCTCCCGATCCTCGGCAGCTGTCCCCGAATGACACTGTGAAGTCCCTATGATAGACTTAAAGATATATAGAAAATAACACTAATTCAATAAACCATCTATGTAACTCAAGCTTGACAGCAAAGACAAAAGAGGGAGGATGGCCATAAATAATTGCCAGGATTTAACATTAATATCTTCTTTTTTTCAGATTTAACAGTAACTGATGGTCCTTTAGATACCAGAATTTGAGATGGATATCATTCAATAACATATAATACCAATAAAGGGACTACTCCTTAATACAGATAGATCAGACATCCTATCAACATTATCACACTGTGTCTGTCAAAATATTGGGCAGGACGGCACAGAAAGAGAACACCTTTTCTTTAATTTTGTTAAAAATATACAGAAAATATTTTTTAAAGCCGGTAAAAGCACGTTTGATAAAATTTTGAAAATGTGCCTGGTCAGAAATGGTGGATAATTGCCCACTCTTGAGCTTGTTAAAGCTTATGTTCTCTATGGGGTTAAGAAAAGGTATTCAGTAACTTAAATCTATAATTTGTTGCCGAGCCTGTGATTATCCTGCAGTTAATTATAGCTACAGGGTTTAGTGGAAATATCTCATTTAGCACAGTGCTACAATAAGTAAAACCTGTTCATCTAACAGCTTTTCAGATTCTGTCTCCATGCCAAGACTTGGGAACCTCACTTGTAATAGAGTGCCATATTTATTTAGATAATTACAACTGTGAGCACATCCATTCTTATAGTGATAGTCCCCAAAATATTACAAATGGAAGCAATCAAGTCTATACTAGTAGACACTTGTATAATTATGGTCAATTTATTTTGTTGCCATCATGCAAAGAATTATTCTAAATTTACAATTCAAGTAGGGTTAGAGCCTTGTACTGTAATACCATGCCCCACCACTTGGTTCGCTGTCCACAAATAGTTATAAAATTAAACACCATCTTGTTTTAGAAACATCTGGTGATTTTCAAAATAAAAATTCTTAAAACGTAGTGATATATTGCACAAAGCTGCACATTTATAAACATTAAAATGTAAAATAACCAATACAAGTATGTAAAGTGTTATCATATACTGTATTCATTCCATTACCTGAATTCGATAGTGGATGCTTCTCAGAGGTTTCTATGTTAGGGCGGAGAGCCTCAGGTAATGTAAATTAAGCAGATCTACAAGGTGTATAAATAAGGCGAGAAGCGGGAAGACTTCCTGATTGACCTTTTTTGTAATCAAACATACAAGAACATTGTTGTAACATAAAATTATATAACACGAGTTACATGTTACGTTCCAGCTACAGGTTTCCGAGAATGTATGACTACATCTGAACATCAGTTGTTAAGAATGTCATTGTTCGAGCATACCCTGTCCGATTTCCTGAAGTAGTACAAATTATTGTCGATGTATTGTTTGCAAACTTGAGATCAGTATGTGCAGCTGAATGTTATGTCTTACAGCTTCAATAATCTATACTCCCCTTCTTAGTAGAGATGAACAAATCATTTGAAATTCAAATTTGCCAACCTCAATACATTTTATCCCTAAATTAAAATTTCAAAACTGGAAAGCTTGCAATTGTTTGTAAAATACATGTAGGGGGGAGAAGAGAGAGAGAACCTCACTCATCATAAGAGTTTACACTGCACAAAAGAGAAAGGACCAGGCTAACCATATGAGCTTACACTCTGCAGGAGAGAGAGAGGACGCCGGTGACCTTAAGAGCTTATACACTATAGGAGAGACAAAGGGGACCCCGCTGACTATAAGAGCTTACACTCTACAGGAGAGAGAGGACCCCGCTGACTATAATAGCTTACACTCTACAGGAGAGAGAGGACCCCGCTGACCATAAGAGCTTACACTCTACAGAAGAGAGAAGGGACCTCACTGACCATAAAAGCTTGCACTCTACATGAGAGAGAGGACCCTGCAGACCATAGGAGCTTATACTCTACAGGAGATAGGACCCCGCTGACTATAAGAGCTTATACTCTACAGGAGAGAGAGGACCCTGCTGACCATAAGAGCTTACACTCTACAGAAGAGAGAAAGGACCTCACTGACCATAAGAGCTTACACTCTACAGGAGAGAAAGAGAGAGGACCAGGCTAACCATAAGAGATTACACTCTAAGGCCGGTTTCACACGTCCGTGTCTCCAGTACGTGTGGTGACAGTTTTCACACGTACTGGAGACATGTACAGACATAGACACATTATAATCTATGTGTCTATGCACATGTGCGTGTTTTCACAATGGTCCGTGTGCCAAACACGTAGACATGTCCGTTTTGACACGGACACACGGACCGGAAAATGTACCGCACACGTGTACACGGAGAACTGTTTACACAGTCCTCCGTGCACACGGACAGCTACAGTAAGCACTGTTCCCCTGCCTGTGGTGCTGAAGCTGCTTGTCATGATTCTCCTTGCTCTGCCAGCAACAGAGAGCAGGGAGAATCAATGAAAAACCCGACGTGGGGTCCCTCTTAGGATTATAAATCCCCCCAGCCTAAAAACAGCAGGCCCCAGCTGCCCAGAAACGGCACATCTATTAGATGCGCCTATTCTGGAGCTTTGTCGGGTTCTTCCCACTTGCCCTGTAGAGGTGTCAAGTGGGGTTAAAAAAGCATTAATGCCACCTTGCTATTGAAAGGTGGTATTAAGCCAGGCTTAGTAATGCATAGGTGTCAATAAGACATGTTATGATTTGGTGGCCGAGGAGGACGGTAACAAAAATAGCAGAGGCAGCCAGTCACACAGAAAGGTTGGGAACTAATGGGTTGCAGACCCCTAAACTAACCGCACAACTAGATGCAGCCGTGGGACATACCTACGTTGACCTAGACGCCTCGACACAGCTGGAGAGTTAACTAAGCCTAAAGATAGAAAGGTGGAAAGCTAACTGCCACGGAGTAGCGCCCCAAAGGAATAGGTAGCCCCACACATATAATGGTGGTTAGACAAGATGAAATACAAATGCAGGCAGAAAATAGAGTAAGCAAATGCTGGGGCCCAAAACTGTCTAGATAGGACAGGAAAGAATACTGTCTGTAACTCAACAAAACCCTAGGAAAATTTCCAACACTTCTGATTCCAAAAATGCTGAGACCACACGATCTCTCCCCCGCTAAATCAGAACGCTGGTGTGAACAAGCAGCTACCCAGCAGCCACTGAAATAACAGGGACAGAGCAAATGAACAGAAATAAATGAGAAACAGAGAACAGCGCTGGCCCCAGCAAGGGGACCCGGCAGACCTCAAAAAAAGAGCAGCAAACACAAAGAAAAACAAAACCACAGAAGCAAGCAGAAAATAACTTATTTGAATTTCTGCAGGAAACAGCAGTAAACCAGCTGACTTCCAAACTGGACCAGGAAGAGAAACTAATCACCGACGAGGATCATGGGAAGGCAGCTCACTTATATCTGCCCAGTCCATCACACCTGATTGCCACTCCTCACTTCCAGGTGATGGACCTCTGTTATTCAACACAGCTTCAATACCATCAGCAACAACCAGAGGGAGCCCCAGCTCAGAAGTCATCTCCAAAGTGTTCACAACAGTATCCCCCCCTTGAGGAGGAGTCACAGAACCCACACCTGCACCACCAGGCAGATCAGGATGAGCTCTGTGAAAGGCGCGAACCAATCTCTTAGCATGAATGTCAGAAGCAAACACCCAAGAATTGTCCTCCTGACCATAACCCTTCCACTTGACCAAGTACTGGAGTCTCTGTCTAGACAGACAAGAATCCAATACCTTCTCCAGTTCATACCCCAGATTGCCCTCAACCAAGACAGGCTCAGGAGGCATAGCCATAGGAACTACTGGCTCAACAAACCTTTTCAATAAAGATTTATGGAAGACGTTGTGAATCTTACACGTCCCTGGAAAAGCCAAATGGAAAGAAACTGGATTAAGGACGTCCAAGATCTTATAAGGTCCAATGAACCTTGGTTTAAACTTTGGAGATGCAACCTTCATAGGGATATTTTTTGAGGAAAACCAACCCAAGTCACCCACTTTAAACCGAGGACCATCAGTCCTATGCCGGTTGGCAAACTGCTGGGCCCTCTCCTGAGAGAGAGACAACTTATCCACTACTTGATCCCAAATCTGCTGCATTCTCTTTACCATAGAATCCACCATAGAATCAACACCACCAACAACATAGAATCAGACAGAAGCCTCAGCCTGTCCCGAAGAAAACCGAGGATGAAACCCGAAATTGCAGACAAAAAGGGGACATCAAAGTGGCAGAACTGGCCCTATTATTTAGAGCGAATACAGACTCAGTGAAGAGTGGTGACGTCACTGACTCTCTGCTCGCTGCTCACATTCATTCCCCAGTGCTTTACAGACAGAGCGGCTGCATTAGCAGTCGCTCCTGCTGTAAAGTGATTAACCCCTGAGATGGATTTATGCCGTGGGACCTGACTGTACACCAGACAGTTATGGGAATATTGTTGCTTTTTTGTTTTATATTTTTTCCAATTCTTATTGACACCTATGCATTACTAAGCCTGGCTTAACGCCACCTTACAATAGCAAGATGGCATTAACCCTTTATGAACCCCACTTGCCACCGCTACAGGGCAAGTGGGAAGAACCCGGCAAAGCTCCAGAATAGGCGCATCTAATAGATGCACCTTTTCTGGGCAGCTGGGGGCTGCTGTTTTTAGGCTGGGGGTCCCATATTCATGGCCCCTTTCCAGCCTGAGAATAGCAGCCCCCAGCTGTATAGTTTGGCTGGGTTGGTTGAAAACCTAAGGGGTACCACACGTCGGGTTTTTCATTGATTCTCCCTGCTCGCTGTTGCTGGCAGAGCAGGGAAAATCATGACAAGCAGCTTCAGCATCACAGGCAGGGGGACAGTGCTTACTGTAGCTGTCCATGCTGTCCGTGTGGTACTGATGCGGCACACGGGTGGCACATGGTTGCCACACGTGTGCCGCACATAGTACACACATGGACACATGGACACTGATATCTCCCTTACCGATTTTTCCAGTACCGGAAATATCAGGACGTGTGAAACCGCCCTAAAGGAGAGAGAGAGGACCCTGCAGACTATAAGAGCTTACACTCTGCAGGAGACAGAAAGAGGACACCGGTGACATTAAGAGATTACACTTTAAATCAGAGAGAGGACCCTGCTGACTATAAGAGCTTACACTCTACAGAAGAGAGAAAGGACCTCACTGACCATAAGAGCTTATACTCTACAGGAGAGAAAGAGAGAGGGCAAGGCTAACCATAAGAGCTTACACTCTAAAGGAGAGAGAGTGGACCCTGCTGACTATAAGAGCTTACACTCTGCAGGAGACAGAAAGAGGACACCGGTGACCTTAAGAGCTTACACTCTACTGAAGACTTACCCAGTGACTCAAGTGATGGAAAACAACTCTGCCATACAAATTGTGGTCCACTGGGAACCGCTGATCTGATTTATTCACTAGTTACTTAAAAAGGAAAAACATTTTCCATGAAATTATTCAAGCAGATACAGCTCCATGTAGATAAGATGGGACAGATCAACGCATTTCGACGTTAGTCTTTGTCAAGATCTTAAAATGTACAGGAACTGGCCAATACCCCACCACCATTTTTTTGTAAGAGCCCAAATTTAGAATATGTAAGGGAAGCAACAGTTTAAGGCTGAAGTCACACTAAACGTATGACAAATCGGTCCGAGTCTCCCTGCAGAGAGTCACACTAGTGTAATGCGAGTGTCAAGAATTTTCTTGTGTCCACATTTTGGCAAATCCAACAGTGAACCTGTTTCACGAAATTTGGCAAGCAGTTTGCTAACTTTAGCATGGGAGATGGGTGGTCTCGTAGGG
>JARQOD010000005.1:5227282-5267540 GCA_033576555.1 Oophaga sylvatica | reverse complement strand
AGTATAGTCCTCCATACAGTATTATGGGCACCACATAGTGCACCATACAGAATAATGAGCCCCATATATTGCTCTATGCAGAATAATGAGCCCCATATATTGCTCCATACAGAATAATGAGTCCCATATATGATGCTCCATACAGAATAATGGGCCCAATATAATGTTTCATACAGTATAATGAGCCACATATATTGCTCCGTACAGAATAATGAGCCCCATATATTGCTCCAAACATAATTGGTCCCATATAGAGTTGAGCGAAACAGGTCGGTCAGATTCAAAGTCGGGTTTCGTTGGCCGAAACACGACTATAGTGTGAGGTCGGCCATGCGGTCGTCGAAACAAGCGCCAAAGTTGAGTTTCCCAGAATGCTTTCAGGTGCCTTTTTTTCAGCCAATGAGCAAAGACGTACACTGTGGTCAATGAGATGACATGAGCAACGTCCACCACCATCTTAATGAAGGGCATTGCAGTGATTGGCTTGCTTTGGGGGGCGTCATAGAGTCTATAAAAGCCCTGACCACCGACCGCCATTTTACTTCTATTGATCTTAACAGTAGGGAGAGTTTGCTAACGCTGTTTATCAGTATGGAGAGAGTTAGGGGAGGAAAGAGAAGTTCTTATGTGCTTGTGCTGATAGCAATTGTGCTGTACAGTTAGTGTGCAGTGACAGGGAGGATTTTCTTGTGTGCAGCAGCGCTGGTTATTAGGCTGCCTGATAGCTGAATTGCTGTGTGTACACTGCTGTGCAGACTGCTTTTTACACAGCACTGATACTTTTATTCTTTTTTTCTGCACAGTTACCGAGCGTTCATTTTTTCCCACACTGTATAGAGCTGTACGCTACTCACACACTACCGTGTACCGGCTGGTATCACGGACAAATACATGCTGACTATCTGTGTGTGACTCTGGAAATAAATATGGAGATTGAAATTTTCCCCTACACTGTATACAGCTGTACGCTTCTGATACAGTACCGTATATCTGCTCTTTGTATTACAGTCAAATCCATACTGAGTGAGCGTCTGTGTGTTACTCCGGAAATATATACGGAGATTTAAAATTACCGCAACACCGTTTACAGCTGAATGCTACTGATACAGTACCATATATCTGCTGGTATTTTGGGTACATTTTCCCAAACATGAGGAAGTATGGTGGAAGAGGACGTGGGCGGGTGAGGTCAGCTGTTATTCCCCATTGACTTGCACTGGGGTCGGGTTTTGTTTTTTTGTCGACCTCGACTTTTGCCGCGAGCTAATCGGCCGATCTTGTTCAACTCGACTTTTGCGAAAGTTGGGTTGTCCGAAACCCGACTCGACCCGAAAAAAGGCAAAGTCGCTCATCACTAGTCCCATATAATGTTCCATACAGTATATGATGAGCTCCACATAATGTTCCAGTATATGATGATCCCCATATAATGTGCCATACAGTATAGGATAGTCCCCATAGAGTATAATGAGCCCCACATATTGCTCCATACAGTATAATGAGTCGCATATAAAGCTCCATACAGGATATGATGGGCCCCATACACCATGTTCCAAATTATATAATAATAATAATAATAATAATAATAATCTTTATTTATATAGCGCCAACATATTCCGCAGCGCTTTACAGTTTAACAATTTCAAAACACAAGTCATAGGTAACAACGTTAACAATACAATAATTAAAGCAAAATAAGCCGCCCCTGCTCGTGACAGCTTACAATCTACAATGAGGTGGGGGAGATACAAAGTACAGGTGTGTATATACAATGGTGCTTTTACAATGATGGTCCAGCCATCTTGAGGGAGTGGGGGATGGATGGAGATAGTGAATGGGCTACACACACACACTTCCACATAGAATGACTTTGGTTAGTGAATGTGATAGGCCGCTCTGAACAAATGTGTTTTGAGGGAGCGCCTGAAACCATGCAAATTGTGGAAATTTATTATAAATTATTATGCAAATGATATTTTTCTCTGATTTTCTTAAGTTGTTGGTGCAAATGACAGTCAGTCTAATAAAAGTCATCACCCGTTAGAGTATACATCTAATTTTATTGAAGAAACCTCCCAATGATAACAGTATAATCTCCAAAATGAATAAAAACTCAAAATGCACTGTTCCAAATTATTAGGCACAGTAGAATTTCTGAACATTTGATCTGTTGTAAAGAACTGAAAATGCTCATTTGTGGAATTTGCAGCATTAGGAGGTCACATTCACTGAACAAAAAAGCTACTTAACTCCAAAACATCCTAACAGGCCAAGTTACATGTTAACATAGGAACCCTTCTTTGATGTCACCTTCACAATTCTTGCATCCATTGAACTTGTGAGTTTTTGGAGAGTTTCTGCTTGTAATTCTTTGCATGAAATCAGAATAGCCTCCCAGAGCTGCGGTTTTGATGTGAACTGCCTCCCGCCCTCATAGATCTTTTGCTTGATGATACTCCAAAGGTTCTCTATAGGGTTGAGGTCAGGGGAAGATGGTGGCCACACCATGAGTTTATCTCCTTTTATGCCCATAGCAGCCAATGACTCAGAGGTATTCTTTGCAGCATGAGATGGTGCATTGTCATGAATGAAGATGATTTTGCTCCTGAAGGAAAGTTTCTTCTTTTTATACCATGGAAGAAAGTTGTCAGTCAGAAACTCTATATACTTTGCAGAGATCATTTTCACACTTTCAGGAACCTTAAAGGGCCCTACCAGCTGTTTCCCCATGATTCTGGCCCAAAACATGACTACCTACTTGCTGAAGTCTCAGCCTGGTTGGCACATGGTGGCCATCCACCAACCATCCACTACTCCATCCATCTGGACCATCCAGGGTTGTTTGACACTCATCAGTAAACAAGACTGTTTGAAAATTACTCTTCATGTATGTATGGGCCCACTGCAACCATTTCTGCTTGTGAGCATTGTTTAAGGGTGCCAAATAGTAGGTTTATGCACCACAGCAAGCCTTTGAAGGATCCTACACCTTGGGTTCTAGGGACTCCAGAGGCACCAACAGGTTCAAATATCTGTTTGCTGGTTTGCTGGTTTTTAGCAGCTGCTCTCTTAATCCTATGAAGTTGCCTGGCTGAAACCTTCCTCATTCTGCCTTTATCAGCACGAACACGTCTGTGCTCAGAATCAGCAACAAATCTCTAAACAGTACGATAATCACGCTTAAGTTTTGGGGAAATATCTAATGTTTTCATCCCTTGACCAAGGCATTGCACAATTTGATGCTTTTCAGCAGCAGAGAGATCCTTTTATTTTCCATGTTACTTGAAAACTCTGGCCTGCTTAATAGTGTGGAACATCCAGTTTTCCTTTTATTGGACTCACATGGCAAACTAATTATCACAGGTATCTGAGATTGATTTCAGTGATCCAAAAAACCCTGAGACACAATACCATCAATGGGTTTCATTTAAAAAAAAAAAAACACTATGACAATTAAACCAATTTGCATAACAATTTTGAACATGGTGTATATTGCTCCATATTGAATGGGCTCCATATAATGCTCCATACAGAATAGGCCCCATATGTGCTCCATATGATGCTCCATATTTAAAGGGCCATATATGATGCCCCATAAAAAATGAACCCCATATGATGCTCTAGTATATGATGGGCCCCATATATGATGCTCCAGTATATGATGAGCCCCATATAATGCTCCAAATATAATGGTCCCCATATGTAATGCTCCATATATAATGGGCTTCATGTGATGCCCCATAAATACATATGATGCCCTAGTATATGATGGGCCCCATATATGATGCTCCAGTGTATGATGAGCCCCATGTAATGCTCCAAATATAATGGTCCCCATATATATTGCTCCATATATAATGGGTTCCATGTGATGCTCCATATATAATGTGCCCCATATGATGCGCCACATATAATGGGCCCGTATATGATGCTCCAGTGTATGATGGGCCACATTTATAATGCTTCAGTGTATGATGGGCCCCATAAATAATGCTCCAGTGTATAATGGGCCCTATCTATGATGCTCAAGTGTATAATTGGCCCATATATAATTCTCCAATGTTTAATGCTTCCCATATATTGCTCCAAACATTAAAAAAAGATGAAATACCTCTCCTCGCTGTGCACTGCTCTACTCTGGACTCCTCAGTGTCGCCATCTTTCAGCTCTCTGCACTGTGACTGTTCAGGCAGAGGGCACACAGACGTGACGTCATCGCGTTCTCTGACCTGAATGTCACTGTCAGGAAACTTGAAAGACGTCACAGCGGTGGAGCAGGGAGTGGTAAGTATTGCAAGTGCTGGGGCACTGAGCAAGAAGGGGTGGCCCACTCATGGGCGCCGGCACTGGCTCAGGGCCCCTCATAGTACGCCGGTGTCTCTGACGGCGAGTGGGCCCCCCCCCCTGCTCAGGGCCAGGCACTTGCCCGGGTGCACCAGGTGCTGACGCCGGCCCTGGGAGGGGGGTTCAGCCCAGTTAGGGAGGTGGAAAAACTGGCATATGTTGAGGTGCAGGCTGGACGTTCAGCAGCTGCAAATGGAGGAATTGGAGAAGTCGGAGGTAGAGGAGGACAAAGCGAGCCATTTTGCTGGCAACCTATGTGTCATCAGGGGAAGGTGGTACAAAATCCTTTGAAACCCAGGCATGGTTCATTTTAATTTAAGGTGAGATCACCAACATTTTGGGTCGACAGCCGGGTCCTTCTTTCTGTCAGGATTGATTCAGCAGCACTGAAGACTCTTTCTGAAAGCACACTACCAGCAGGGCAAGCGAGCTTCTGTAAGGCATATTGTGCCAATTCAGGCCAGGAGACCAGTTTACAGGCCCAGTAGTCAAAGGGGAATGTACTGTGAGGGAAAACATCGATAGGGGAGGAGAGGTAATTTTGAACCATAGTTGACAACTGCTGCCTCCTGTCTGGTGAAATTGATTCAGTATTACCAGTCATGCGAGCGGTACTCGAAAAATCAGTCCACAACATGGTCATAAAACCCCTGTCTCCAATGCCACTTCGGCTGTGTGCACCACGAACACCTCTTCCATGTTGCCCAGTACGGCTTTTGGTAGAACCTGCACTGCTGCTGTGTGCTGGGAATGCCTCTAACAAACGGTTTACCAGAGCGTATGCGGTTTTTTTTTCTCCTGCCTCCTCAGCTACCAAAACATAACACACTTGTCCACATGTCTGTGGCTGAGTGTACTTTCCCTGTAACTGCATTGTTGAGGGCATGGGTAATTTTGTGGGACACGTGCTTGTGTAATGTCGGGACGGCACACCGGGAAAAATAGTGTCGGCTGGGGACACAGTATCTTGGATGGCCACCCCCATCAGGTTGTGGAAAGCTTCGGTCTCCACGAGCCTAAAAAGCAACATTTCGAGCGCAAGACGAGAAATGTGTGAATTTAGTACTGTGGCCTGTGGGTCGTTGGCTGCGTATTTCTGCTTTCGTTCCAATGACTGGGCTACAAGTGGACCGGGTGAGAGGCCAGAATCTATAAACGGACAACTGAACATCTCTTCGGAGTGTCCAAGTGTGGGATCAGTTGTCTGCGGGCACTCAGCATTGGAGGTGGATGGAGGTTCAGGGTGAGGAATAAGCGGTTCAGAATCATGGCTACTCAGACTTGACCATGTGGAAGACAGGGTGCTGGTAGTGGTGGCAAACTGACTGGAAGTATTATCCGCCATCCAACCAAAAGCCTTTTCACGCTGCTCTGGTGTCAAGACTGGTCTTCTGCCGTCCCCTATGAATTCTGACAGGAATCTGTTGCAATAAGATTTGGGTGTTTGTTGTGGCACAATTGCAGCTTGCCCTCTGCCTCTACATGCACAATCACCATCACATACAGTTCCCCGTCCCTTTCTACGCGCCTTTCCCATTTTAAATGTAGTACAATATTTTCAAAGTTCAATAAAAAGTCACAATTTGGAGCAAAATTAGATGTTATCCGTGTGTGGGCAAAACGCACTTTCAAATATCTGGAATGTACTTTATTTGTTTAACAAACTTCTGTCACTGTCAATAACTGTGGTAAGATGAAAAAAAAACTGTCTAATGTAGCCCTGAAATGCCACAATTTTTAGCACACAGAGAGATAGGAGTCTGACACAGATACCACACTGGTCACGCTATGTAACCTGTATTTATTTTAGTTTATACCCCAAAATATTGTACAGAACTAAGGTAACAGATAGCAAATACAGTGGAATTTAGGCCTGAATTGCCACATGACCACGTATGTCGAGTCCGGCTTCTTCTTCTTAATGCCCATTACCATCTCACCGACCCACCACTGACCACATTCCTTCAATGAAAACGCAACCAATTTTTTATTTGGATAATTTTGGCCACAGCGGCCAGTTTATTAACAAAACAACATATAACAATAGTCCATAACCATACCAATAGGTATACAAAATTATGAGGGGGGAGTTCTTGGAGCTAAAAGATCTGGCATAACATCCGACCAAACAACCATCAAAAACTCGACCACCATGTTACCCTCAGCCGTACAACCCAGCTCGAGTGCACCGTACTTCCTGTTCCGGGAAGACTAAACACCAAGACTCCCAGGATAAAACCCCATCCAGAGCCCAAAACAAAATGCCAGATCAACCCCACCTAATTTAAAGTGCCTGGAATTTTCCTTAAATTCCTTCCCCCGATCAATAATCACCAACTCCAAGAACCCCCACACCCGCCAACCACGAACAGCCCTGACAACCTCAGGCTCGTGAGTGCCCCAACGAAACCAAGGCTCTCTCGATCCCTTCCTGAATTGCTAGTGCCCATAATCCATACTTATGTCATTAAGATGTACCCCATCTTCCCTCCAAAAATTACCAACTCCATCTTCCAACTCGAAATGCCTCACCCTATTCCTTGATACGAAACTTGCCACTGCCCTGTTCAGTTTCACCCTAGCCCTATTAAGTCACATTAAAGACCTACTGTACCATCCCTCCATTTTTTTTTTTTTAGGAACAACATTGGACCACACTGTGAAAAACCCCGGAAAAGATTGTCCACAACCTCAGCAACTCAAAATGTATGTCCCCAATTAATTTGCAAACAGGACAAACACCAAGATCCTTACCTCTCGCGTGAATAACCAAAAAATCCGGAGATTTATCCAAGCGGGAAGCTCTGGAAAGTTCCGGCAAAAAACTCTGCTCCATGACAACCCCCGAAAACCCAACCAACGAATCACCACCTGCTCACGCCCGAAACCAAGTTGCCGACCATCCGACCTCACGTCCGCTCGCCATACCCCCCAGTACATGAATGAATGTCCGAAGATCCATGCTAGAAAAGGTGCACCACCTGAAAATACATACAAGAGCACCTAAGCCAAAAAAGAAAAAAACTATCTAACAATGCAACACTCTTATTACTGACGTACGTACACTAGGTAGCGATTGGAGCTCCACCTGCCAATACGCCTTATCGCATCCGCACCCAAGCCCAAACCATCCGCTTCTGAGGCAGCCCCAATCCTAAAAGAATTTGACCCGTATGCACCTGGATCAAGACCCGCCTCTCGCAGCCCCCTTTCCAAGACAGCCACAAACTGAAACTTAGACAAAAAAGCCCCGTCCGCGTGACATAACAACGGGCCTTTCATGCCACAACTGCCAATACTTCTCCAAACAACCCCGCGGACACATCAAAGACCCCTCAAAACACCCCAAAACAACCCATTTGCCTCTCCCCGCCTGATCAGTTTTTTGAACTCATTATCCAGAGCACAATGCCCCCTGTCCAAAACTCTACATCCCATATGTCAAAGTCAAGGCCATCGGGCCAGATCCGGCCCGCAAATTGATTATCTATGGCCCCCTGGCAGGCGGGGCCATGAGCAGGCGGGGGGCCCACTCGCAGTCTGGCACCCCCGCGCCCGTTAGCGGAGGAGAGCGGTGTCAGCGCCGCCACTGGGCCCCCCCCCGCCTGCTCAGGGCCCCGGCAGCAGCTGGCAACAATACTTACCTCTCCCGTGCCTCCGCTGCCGCAGCTCCGGGCTCCAGGGGGCGCCGGCATTTCCTCTCACAGCCGGCCGCTGAATGACGTCATCATTCAGCGGCCGGCTGTGGCACAGAGCGCGGGGACGCTGAACAGGTAAGACATCTCTGTGTGTGTGTCTCTGTGTGTGTATATAGTGCGGTGCTTTGTGTGTGTATGTATGTGTGTGTGTGTATGTGTGTGTGTATGTATGTATGTGAGAGAGTGCTTGTGTGCTGTCTGTGTGTGATGATGGCAGGCATTGCTGATAATGGGGAGGCATTGATGATGGGGAGAAGATGATGATGGGCAGGCATTGCTGATAATGGGGAGGCATTGATGATGATGGGGAGAAGATGATGATAATGGGCAGGCATTGATGATGGGGAGAAGATGATGATGGGCAGACATTGATGATGATGGGGAGGAGATGATGATGGGCAGGCATTGCTGATAATGGGGAGGCATTGATTATGATGGGGAGAAGATGATGATAATGGGCAGGCATTGATGATGGGGAGAAGATGATGATGGGCAGACATTGATGATGATGGGGAGGAGATGATGATGGGCAGACATTGATGATGATGGGGAGGAGATGATGAGTGGAAGCAAACAGCTGAATAGAATCCCCACCTCTGCTATCTGTGTTGAATGCTGCACTATATATTAATGGTATGAACTGCATTCAGTGGAAGCAAACAGCTGAATAGAATCCCCACCTCTGCTATCTGTGTTGAATGCTGCACTATATATTAATGGTATGAACTGCATTCAGTGGAAGCAAACAGCTGAATAGAATCCCCACCTCTGCTATCTGTGTTGAATGCTGCACTATATATTAATGGTGTGCACTCCATACCTCTACTTGCTGCCAAGCACTGCTTTACCATCTTGCAACATAGTTTAATGTGCCTGTTAATAAGGCTTTGGAATAATTCATTTTTGCACTGTGTTTAAAATACTTACTGCTTTATATCCCGGTGACTGGGCCTCTCTAGATGCTATCAGGTGGAAGGTGCTAAAGCATATAGATGTTGCCAGGTAGCCTTTGATGATCTAACCACCCCCTGGTGTGCTGGCCCCAGCTGGCAAATTATCCCAAAACAGCCCCCACAATCCCACTTTCCTGACCCTGTAGTGTGGACTATATATTTAGGAGTAGTCTAAGGGGCGCACGCAGTAAGGGGGGCTCACGCATCACAGAAAGCAAAGCATCACAGAAGACAAGCATCGAGTAAAAGGCAGTTATCCATGGCAGTTAATCAGGGCAGGAATCAGGTAGCCCACACTTTGCTTTCTTTTAAATTATGTTCTTTATCTCTATCCTCCTGTGTTCCCTTGCCATCCACATTCACTGCCCCATCCCCCCTCCATCACGACTCATATACATCAGCCCCTCCATACTTCCCTCTCCCATGTACAGTTCCCATGCACTCCTCACCTTCCTAAGAAAACTCAGCCCATCTTGCCCAAACATATCTCAGAAAAAAACTATTTATAAATCCAACAACTACCTGCTCTTTATCTTCCTACTCCTACTAATTTCAGGGGACATCTCCCCCAACCCTGGTCCATCCCCCAACCTCAATCCCTACCCTACCTCATTTCGAAACCATAATAATCTTGTTAATATTACTTGCACTCCCTCATCTCCTTCTTTCAACTGTGCCCTCTGGAATCCAAGGTCTGCATGCAATAAACTATCTTTCCTGCACAACTACTTTCTGAACAACTCTCTTCATCTGTTGGCCCTCACTGAAACCTGGATTCAGGATTCTGACACGGTCTCCCCTGCTGCCATTTCCTATGGTGGCTTACAGTTCTCCCATTCCCCGAGACCCACAAACAGACATGGTGGTGGAGTTGGCATACTCCTGTCCCCACAATGCACTTTCCAGGTCATCCCCCCAATTCCATCACTCTCATTCCCTTCTTTTGAGGTCCACACCATCAGGCTCTTCCATCCCCTCTCCCTCAGAATAGCGGTCATATATCGGCCCCCAGGCTCATCCACCCAGTTCCTTGACCACTTCTCAGCCTGGCTGCCGCACTTCATGTCCTCAGAACTACCAACCCTTATCCTTGGAGACTTCAACATCCCCATTAACAGTCCTACTTCCACATCTGCATCTCAGCTTCTATCACTAACCTGTTATGTTTCGGTAGCTGAGGAGTGCAGGTAAAAAAGGCAATACACCAGAGCAGTTGGAATCTATGAGATTGCAGTACCCTGACTAACCACCGCAACTAGAGGCAGCCGTGGAGCGTTCCTACGTTGGTCCTAGACGCCTCGTCACAGCCTGAGAAACTAACTACACCTAAAGGTAGAAATAGGAAAGCTATCTGCCCCGGAGCAGAACCCCAAAGATAATAGAAAGCCCCCAAACATGTAATGGCGGTTAGACAAGAGGAAATACTGACACAGAAAGAAAATAGTATGAGCAAACGCTGGGGCCCAAACTATCTAAATAGAAAAGGACAGAAAGGGTACTTACTGCAATCCCAGAAAACCCTGAAAAACACCAACTCTACTAATTTCAAAATCACCTGAGATCACATGACCTCTACCACCTAAATTAGTTCTCTGGTGTAAGAAAATCAAAACAGCAGCCACTGAAAAAACTGGAAAAAGCAAAAGAACAAAACTCAGTGGCTGAACTAAACTGAGAGGGCAGAAGCCCCGGAGGGGACCCTGAAGACCCCCAAAGAAGTGCAGGACAAAATGCAAAAATATAGCAACAACACAAAATAAGAAATTGTCTTATCTGATAGCAGGAGATGCAGACACGACACAGCAGGCTACAAGGGAAACTGGAAAGAAGGATTCAGACCAGAACAATTGATCACCGGCAACCCTGATGGGAAAATGACTCCCTTATATAAGACCAATCAGTAACACCTGATTCCCAGTCCTCACAATCCTCACTAGTACCGCTTGTAACCACCAGAGGGAGCCTCTGCTCAGAACTCATCTCAAACCCATTCACAACAGTACCCCCCCCTTGAGGAGGGGTCACCGAACCCTCATTTGAGCAACCAGGTCAGTCAGGATGAGTTCTATGATACGCACGGATAAGTCTCCTAGCATGGATGTCCGAAGCAAACACCCAAGAATTGTCTTCCTGACCATAACCTCTCCATTTAACCAAATACTGGAGTCTTCGTCTAGAAAAACGAGAATCCAATATTTTCTCAACCACATACTCCAGATTGCCCTCAACCAAAACAGGGTCAGGAGGCACAGCAGCAGGAACCACTGGCTCAACAAACCTCTTCAACAAGGACTTGTGGAACACGTTATGGATCTTAAATGTCCCTGGAAGAAGCAAACGAAAAGAAACAGGATTAATAATCTCCATGATCTTATAAGGTCCAATGAACCTAGGCTTAAATTTAGGAGATGCTACTCTCATAGGAATATTCTTTGAGGACAACCAGACCAAGTCCCCCACTTTAAACCGAGGACCATCAGTCCTATGCCGGTTAGTAAACCGCTGGGCCTTCTCCTGAGAGAGGGACAACCTCTCCACTACCTGGTCCCAAATCTGCTGCATACGCTCCACAACAGAGTCAACACCTGGACAGACAGAAGCCTCCGTCTGTCCTGAAGAAAATCGAGGGTGAAACCCAGAATTACAGAAAAACGGAGACATCAAAGTGGCAGAGCTAGCCCTATTATTAAGAGCAAACTCAGCCAAAGGCAAAAAAGAGACCCAGTCATCCTGATCAGCAGACACAAAGCATCTTAGATAAGTCTCCAATGTCTGGTTTGTTCTCTCAGTTTGACCATTGGTCTGAGGATGAAATGCCGAGGAGAAAGACAATTGAACACCCAGTTTAGAACAAAAAGTCCTCCAAAATCTGGAAACAAACTGGACTCCTCTGTCAGACACAATGTTCTCAGGAATGCCGTGTAAACGAACCACGTGCTGAAGGAACAACGGCACCAATTCAGAGGAGGAAGGCAACTTAGGTAATGGCACAAGATGTATCATTTTGGAAAACCTATCACAAATTACCCAGATGGTGGTCATTCTCTGAGAAACAGGAAGATCGGAAATGAAATCCATAGAGATATGGGTCCATGGTCTCTTGGGCACAGGCAATGGCATCAACAAACCACTAGAGCGAGAGCAAGGCTTGAGCGAGAGCAAGTCCCGCAGGACTGCACAAATTCCCTGACATCGCGAGACAAGGTAGGCCACCAAAAGGACCGACTAACCAAGTCTCTGGTACCAAAAATTCCGGGATGCCCAGCCAATGCGGAACAATGAATCTCAGACATCACACTCTTTTTCCATTGGTCCGGGACAAACAATTTTCCAACAGGGCAGCGCTCGGGCCTATCCTCCTGACACCCCTCCAGAGCAAGTCTCAAATTGGGCGAGATGGCGGAAAGAACAACACCCTCCTTCAAAATAACAGAGGGATCAGATAGCTCAGGAGAGTCCGCAAGGAAACTCCTCGAGAGGGCATCCGCCTTAACATTCTTAGTGCCAGGAAGAAAGGAAACCACAAAATTAAAACGTGTGAAAAACAAGGCCCACCTGGCCTGTCTAGGATTGAGTCGCTTGGCAGATTCCAGATAGACCAGATTCTTATGGTCCGTAAGGACCACCACCTGATGTTTGGCTCCCTCCAGCCAATGTCTCCACTCTTCAAAAGCCCACTTCATGGCCAATAACTCCCGATTACCCACGTCATAATTACGTTCAGTAGGAGAAAATTTTCGAGAGAAAAAGGCACAAGGGTTACTTTTAGAGGTCTCTGGATCTTTTTGGGACAAAACGGCACCTGCCCCAATTTCAGAGGCATCAACCTCCACCTGAAATGGCAGAGAAACATCAGGCTGCCGTAGAACAGGAGCAGAAGTGAATCTCTGCTTAAGTTCCTGAAACGCAGAAACTGCCTCAGGAGGCCAATTCACCACATCAGAACCCTTTCTGGTCAAATCAGTTAATGGTTTAACAATAACCGAGAAATTACCAATAAATTTACGATAAAAATTGGCAAAACCCAAAAATCTCTGAAGAGCCTTTAATGAAGTAGGTTGGACCCAATCACAGATGGCCTGAACCTTGACCGGGTCCATTTCAATAACAGATGGGGACAAAATGAATCCCAGAAATGAGATCTTCTGTACGCCAAAAAGACACTTTGATCCCTTCACATACAGAGCATTCTCTCTCAAAATCTGGAATACAGTTCGAACATGTTTCACATGAGAGTCCCAGTCATTAGAAAAAATCAAGATATCATCCAAATAAACAATCAGAAACTTGTCCACAAAATCCCTGAAAATGTCATTCATGAAGGACTGGAAGACGGAAGGAGCATTAGTGAGCCCAAAGGGCATCACAAGGTACTCAAAATGCCCTTCAGGGGTGTTAAATGCCGTCTTCCATTCATCCCCGTGCTTAATGCGAATAAGGTTATACGCCCCCCTGAGGTCAAGCTTGGTAAACCAAGTAGCGTTTTTCACCCTGGAAAACAGGTCAGAAATCAAGGGTAACGGGTATTGATATTTCACAGTAATATTGTTCAAGAGACGATAATCAATACACGGCCTTAATGAACCATCTTTTTTGGCCACAAAGAAAAAACCGGCACCTAAGGGTGAAGAGGATGGTCTGATATGACCCTTCTCCAATGATTCCTTGATATAAGACCGCATAGCGTCATGTTCAGGTACAGACAAGTTAAAAAGGCGACCTTTAGGGAATTTACTACCGGCACTAATTCAATAGCGCAGTCATAGCTCCTATGGGGAGGCAAGGATGCAGATTTACTTTCGCTAAACACATCAGAAAAATCAAACAAAAAGTCAGGAACATCCTCAGCCTGGGGGGAGGTAGAAAAAACAGGAGTGTTGGTATTAACACATTGGCAGCCCCAACTGGTTACAGACACAGATTTCCAATCCAAAACAGGATTATGAGACTGTAACCAAGGGAAACCCAGCACTATAATGTCATGCAGATTATATAGAACCAAAAATTTGCAGCACTCCTGGTGATCAGGTTCAACCCTCATTATCACCTGAGTAGAAAACTGGGGTTTATTCTCAGCCAAAGGGGTAGAATCGATCCCCAGTAAAGGAATAGACTTCTGTAGGGGTATCAAGGAAATCCACAACGTTTAGCAAAATCATAATCCATCAGGTTAATAGCTGCTCCAGAATCAACGAAAGCCTGAGCAGAAAATGAGGACAGAGAGCATATCAGAGTGACAGTTAATAAAAACTTAGTCTGAACACTACCCAAGACAACTGAGCGTGCAAAATGTCTTCCCCGCTTAGGGCAGACTGAAATAGCATGAGAGGCATCACCACAGTAGAAACATAACCCATTGCGCTTTCGAAACTCATGACGCTGTGCCCCAGACACCACTCCATCACACTGCATGGGCTCAGCAGCTGGCTCACAAGGCAACACCACTCCACGCATACTTCTCCGCTCACGCAAACGTCTGTCAATTTGAATCGCTAATGACATAGAATCATTGAGACCAGAGGGGACAGGGAATCCCACCATAACATCCTTTACATTATCCGACAAACCCTTCCGGAAAAGGGCCGCCAAAGCGTCGTCATTCCACTTGGTCAGGACTGCCCACCTACGGAATCTCTGACAGTATAACTCAGCGTCATCAAGCCCCTGATTTAATGCCAACAAGGCTTTTTCAGCTTGATCAGTGACATTAGGCTCATCGTACAATAACCCCAAGGCCTGAAAAAAACGCATCAACATCACTCAAAACAGGATCCCCAGGTGTCAGGGAAAAAGCCCAATCCTGAGGATCGCCGCGCAGGAGAGAGATGATAATTTGAACCTGCTGCGCTGCGTTTCCTGAGGACTTAGATTTTAAGGCAAGAAACAATTTACAATTATTTTTGAAATTCTGAAACTTAGCTCGATCCCCTAAAAACAAATCTGGCATGGGGATCCTAGGTTCCACAACAGGCAACCCAGCAAGATAGATAGCAATACTCCGAACCTCAGTGGCAAGCTGATCCACACGGCCAGACAACTGTGCAAACTCCATTGGGAGAAAAGATCCTCCCCAGCACCCAGAGATACAGAGGGAAAAAAAAAAAAAAAAAAAATTGCAACAAACAGAAAAATATCTCTGACAACTTTTCTTCCTTCAAAATATTTTTTCCCTTCTGTGAGTACCATACAATCTTTAGGCCGGTGATACTGTTATGTTTCGGTAGCTGAGGAGTGCAGGTAAAAAAGGCAATACACCAGAGCAGTTGGAATCTATGAGATTGCAGTACCCTGACTAACCACCGCAACTAGAAGCAGCCGTGGAGCGTTCCTACGTTGGTCCTAGACGCCTCGTCACAGCCTGAGAAACTAACTACACCTAAAGATAGAAATAGGAAAGCTATCTGCCCCGGAGCAGAACCCCAAAGATAATAGAAAGCCCCCAAACATGTAATGGCGGTTAGACAAGAGGAAATACTGACACAGAAAGAAAATAGTATGAGCAAACGCTGGGGCCCAAACTATCTAAATAGAAAAGGACAGAAAGGGTACTTACTGCAATCCCAGAAAACCCTGAAAAACACCAACTCTACTAATTTCAAAATCACCTGAGATCACACGACCTCTACCACCTAAATTAGTTCTCTGGTGTAAGAAAATCAAAACAGCAGCCACTGAAAAAACTGGAAAAAGCAAAAGAACAAAACTCAGTGGCTGAACTAAACTGAGAGGGCAGAAGCCCCCGGAGGGGACCCTGAAGACCCCCAAAGAAGTGCAGGACAAAATGCAAAAATATAGCAACAACACAAAATAAGAAATTGTCTTATCTGATAGCAGGAGATGCAGACACGACACAGCAGGCTACAAGGGAAACTGGAAAGAAGGATTCAGACCAGAACAATTGATCACCGGCAACCCTGATGGGAAAATGACTCCCTTATATAAGACCAATCAGTAACACCTGATTCCCAGTCCTCACAATCCTCACTAGTACCGCTTGTAACCACCAGAGGGAGCCTCTGCTCAGAACTCATCTCAAACCCATTCACAACACTAACCACTTCTCTAGGCCTCTCACAGCTTTCAACCTCTGAGACACACAAGGATGGCAACACCCTTGACCTGGTCTTTGTCCGCCTCTGTTCAATTTCCCACCTAAATAACTCACCGCTTCCACTATCTGACCACAACATTCTCTCCTTCACGCTCACAAATCCTCCACCACCCCAGCGAACTCCTACCTACCGCACATTCAGAAATCTGCAAGCCATTAACCCTCAGACACTTTCAGACTCCCTACACTCTTCGCTGTCCCCAATCTCCTCTTTTTCTTGTCCTAATCTGGCTGTTCAGCACTACAATGACACTCTTAGAAGCACCCTTGACCAAGTAGCACCGCTCACCCTCAGAACTTCCAAACACACAGTAAAACAGCCCTGGCTCACATCGCAAACTCACCTTCTCCAGCGATGCTCTAGGAGTGCTGAACGCCTATGGAGAAAAACCCGCACACCAGAAGACTTCATCCACTTTAAATTCATGTTAAGAACTTATAATGCTGCCCTTCACCTCGCCAAACAGACCTACTTCACCACACTGATCTCCTCACTAGCCAACAACCCCAAGAAACTTTTTGACACTTTTCACTCCCTCCTCAGGCCAAAAGCACAAGCCCCTATCACAGACATTTGTGCTGATGACCTGGCCTCCCACTTTATTGAAAAAATAGATACTATCCGTCAGGAAATCTGCTCTCAACCACCAAGTGCTGTGACTCCCATCCCACCCTGCATTTCCCCTGGCTCAATTTCCACATTTGATCCCATCACAGAAGAAGAAGTCTCCAGACTCCTCTCTTCCTCTCGTCCGACTACATGCACTACCGACCCCATCCCCTCACATCTCCTCCAGTCTCTTTCTCCTGTTGTCACAACTCACCTAACTACAATCTTCAATCTCTCACTCTCCTCTGGCATTTTCCCATCCTCCTTCAAACACTCCATCATTACTCCACTACTAAAGAAACCCGCTCTTGACCCTTCCTGCACAAACAACTACAGACCGGTCTCCAATCTCCCCTTCATCTCCAAACTTTTGGAGCGCCTAGTCTACTCCCGCCTCACCCGTTACCTCTCCACTCACTCCCTCCTAGACCCTTCACAGTCCGGCTTCCGACCCCTACATTTGACTGAAACTGTACTCATCAAAGTGACCAATGACCTTCTGACAGCAAAACGTAACGGCGACCACTCTCTGCTCATTCTACTCGACCTTTCTGCAGCTTTCGACACGGTTGACCACCGTCTCCTACTGTCCAGGCTCCACTCTCTAGGTATTAAGGACACTGTTCTCTCCTGGTTCTCCTCCTATCTTTCTGACCGCTCCTTCAGTGTTTCGTTCTCTGGCTCCACTTCATCTCCTCTCCCTCTCACTGTCGTGTACCCCAGGGCTCAGTCCTTGGCCCCCTTCTCTTCTCTCTCTACACCGCCCCAATTGGACAGACCATCAGCAGATTTGGCTTTCAGTACCATCTTTATGCTGATGACACACAATTATACACGTCATTCCCCGACCTTAACCCCGCTGTACTACAGAACGCCACCGACTGTCTGTCCACAGTCTCCAACATCATGTCTGCTCTCTATCTGAAACTCAACCTCTCCAAAACTGAACTTCTTCTGCTCCCGCCGTCTACTAACCTCCCTAAATCTGACATTTCCCTCTCAGTGGGCGGCACCATAATAACACCCCGGCAGCAGGCTCGCTGTCTGGGTGTTATGTTTGATACCAATCTCTCCTTCACCTCCCATATACAATCTCTTGCCCGCTCTTGCCGCCTACACCTAAAGAACATCTCTAGAATCCGCCCTTTTCTCACCATGGAAACAACAAAAACCCTCACTGTAGCATTGATCCACTCCCGCCTGGACTACTGTAACGCTCTATTACTTGACCTCCCCATTACTCGACTATCCCCTCTCCAGTCCATCCTTAATGCAGCAGCCAGGGTTATCCATCTGGCTAATCGGTACTCGGACGCGTCCGCTCTTCGCCAGTCCTTACACTGGCTGCCCATTCATTATAGGATCCAATTCAAAGTACTTGTTCTCACCCACAAAGCTCTCCACACTGCAGCACCCCCCTACATCTCCTCCCTCATTTCTATCTATCGGCCTAACCGACTGCTGCGCTCTGCAAACGACTTTCGACTAACCTCTGCACTAATCCGTACCTCCCACTCCCGACTCCAAGACTTCTCCCCGCGCTGTGCCAATCCTCTGGAATGCTCTACCCCAAGAAATTAGGACTATCCACAATTTGCATGGTTTCAGGCGCTCCCTCAAAACACATCTGTTCAGAGCGGCCTATCACATTCACTAATCAAAGTCATTCTATGTGTAAGTGTGTGTGTGTGTGTAGCCCATTCACTATCTCCATCCATCCCTCACTCCCTTAAGATGGCTGGACCATCATTGTAAATGCACCATTGTATATACACACCTGTATTTTGTATCTCCCCCACCTCATTGTAGATTGTAAGCTCTCACGAGCAGGGCCGTCTTATTTTGCTTTAATTACTGTATTGTTAACGTTGTGACTTATGACTTGTGCTTTGAAACTGTTAAACTGTAAAGCGCTGCGGAATATGATGGCGCTATATAAATAAAGATTATTATTATTATGGGCAGGCATTGCTGATAATGGGGAGGCATTGATGATGATGGGGAGAAGATGATGATAATGGGCAGGCATTGATGATAATGGGCAGGCATTGATGATGGGGAGAAGATGATGATGATGGGCAGGCATTGATGATGATGGGGAGGAGATGATGATGATGATGGGGAGGCAATCATGATGATAATGGGGAGTCTTTCCACAGCGCCCTTTCCTGAGCTGTAACAGTGCAGAACGCAGTACAGCGCAGAGGAGAGCTCCATATTTTGTATGGAGCATTATATGGGGACCAGTATCCTGTATGGAGCATTATATGGGGACCAGTATCCTGTATGGAGCATTATATGGGGACCAGTATTCTGTATGGAGCATTATATTGGGTCCAGTATTCTGTATGGAGCATTATTTTGGGTCCAGTATTCTGTATGGAGCATTATATGGGGGTGACATCCTGCATGGGGTATTATATTGGTGATGAGGGGAGACTGTGGTGCCCATAATATTGTATGGAGGACTGTACTGTCCGTCTGTACTGTGCGCTGTGAGGATTTGGCGGTTTTTGAGCTATTGTACAATTTACAATAGATATCACTCATGTAATGGAAGAAGTGAAGTATTTGGCATTGTACTATACCCATATTTCTCTGCCGTATCTGTGCATCATGAATCGTGGTCTGTGTTAAAGGGGCCCACTGAGGCTCTTTCGCCCGGGGCCCATAAAAACCTGGAGCCGGCCCTGCCCTGGATGATATTTAATTACTATTAGATCCGGCCCGCAGGCCACAGCCGCCTGCTGGTGTTTTGCACTCTCCAACACTACATTTCCCACAATGCACCGGTAGCAGGGCCGGCGTCAGAACCCGGCACACCCGGGCAAGTGCTGAAGTCACTTTCCGGCAGGCAGAAGAGAGCAGAAGATCTGATGTAAGTGCTCCTGCCTCCTGTGTCTGTGGAGCTGCAGATTCAGCGTAGAAGGGGGATGATTTATTGTTTGCTTGTGTGTGGGTGGAATTCCTTCTTTGTGGAGGGGATCTATTCTGTGTGGGGGGATTATTCAGTGTGGAGGGGGTATTTATTATTTGTGTGGAAGGGGGATTATTCTGTGTGTTGGGGATTATTCAGGGCCCCGGCAGCCAGCACAATACTTACCTCTCCCCGTGCCTCCGCAGCTCCGGTGTCTTCTGCAGCTCTGCACTGTGATGTCTCAGGTCAGAGGGCGCGATGACGTCTTTCCACAGTGCCCTTTCCTGAGCCGTAACAGTGCAGAGCGCAGCACAGTGCAGAGGAGAGCTCCATATTTTGTATGGAGCATTATATGGGGACCAGTATCCTGTATGGAGCAATTTATGTGGTCCAGTATTCTGTATGTATCATTATTTGGGGTCCAATATTCTTTATGGAGCATTATATTTGGCCCATAATATTGTAAGGAGGACTATACTGTCCGGTCTGTACTGTGTGTTGTGAGGATTCGGCAGTTTCTGAGCTATTGTAGAATTTACAATAGATATCACTCGTGTAATTATAAGAAGTGAAATCTTTGGTCTTTACTATACCCATATTTCTCTGCAGTATCGGAGCATCATGAATCGTGGTCTGCGTTAAAGGGGCCCACTGAGACTCTTTCGCCCGGGCCCATAAAAACCTGGAGCCGGCCCTGACCGGTAGCCCGCGAAGTCACTGCAGTGCGCACAAGCGGCTTCATTATTCATCAGTAGTCAGAGCAGAGAACAACTTTCTGATACCTCCCTCCTCAAAAATGGCTAAACGTAAGGTGGACGCTGAGAACAGGGGGTTTCAGGCCAGGTGGGAGGCAGAGTACATGTTTACGGAGGTAAAAGGCAAACCTGTGTGTCT
Organism: Oophaga sylvatica; assembly: GCA_033576555.1. Classification (NCBI taxonomy): domain Eukaryota; kingdom Metazoa; phylum Chordata; class Amphibia; order Anura; family Dendrobatidae; genus Oophaga; species Oophaga sylvatica. The sequence continues at coordinate 5,247,013 of JARQOD010000005.1, read as the reverse complement.
TCTGTGTGAAGAAAATGTGGCTGTAATGAAAGAATTTAATTTAAGAAGGCATTATCAAACGTCTAAGAAACACACAGACAAAGACAAGAATATGGAATATGAACAAAAGCTACAGAAGGTGGAAGAATTAAAACGAGGCCTTAAGTCCAGACAGGCTATGTTCACATCTGCTAAATCACAAAGCGAGGCTGCTGTCAAGGCTAGCTTTATTGTGGCAAAAGAGGTCGCAAAATCAGCCCGGCCCTTTGCAGAAGGAGAGTTTATCAAAAACTGTATGCTTGAAGTTTGTGACGCAGTGTGCCCAGACAAAAGACAACTATTCGCAAACGTGAGCCTGAGCAGAAACACCGTTGCTGAGCGCATAGACCAGCTTTCCACCAACATAAAAGAACAGCTTGTGAGAAAGGGAAAAGATTTCATCGCATATTCTCTTGCTGTGGATGAGAGCACGGACACATCAGACATTGCCCAGCTGTCAATTTTTGTCCGTGGAGTAGACTCCAGCCTGAGCATAACAGAAGAGTTTTTGGCATTTCATCCTATGCATGGCACAACTACAGGACAAGATCTGTATGAAGAGGTATCCAGATGTGTAAATGAGATGGGGCTGCCTTGGGAAAAACTCGTGGGTTTAACCACAGACGGAGCACCAGCAATGTGTGGGCACAGGAGTGGATTGGTGGCAAGGATGCAGGAGAGGATGCGGGAGGAAAACGTCACAGATGAGCTAACAGCGTATCACTGCATCATACACCAGGAGTCGTTGTGTGGCAAAGCCTTGAAAATGGAGCATGTAATGAGAACCATAACGCGAGCAGTTAACTTCATCAGAGCCAAAGGTTTAAATCACCACCAGTTCAAGGCATTTCTGGGGGAGTTAGATACAGAGTATGGTGACTTACCGTATCACACAGAGGTGCAATGGCTAAGCCGGGGAAAGGTGCTTCAAAGATGTTTTGAGCTGCGTGAGGAGATCTGTCTGTTCATGGAAAGCAAGGGGAAAGACACAACAGAGCTCCGAGATGAAACTTTCCTGTGTGAAATGGCATTTCTCTGCGACATCACGAGCCATCTGAATGTGATGAATCTGCAGCTGCAGGGACGGGGACGTGTCATCTCTGATATGTACAGTACAGTGAAGGCCTTTAAAACCAAGCTGAGTCTGTGGGGGTCGCAGATGCGGAAAGAAAACTTAAGCCACTTTTCCAGCTGCCAGACCATTAAAGAGAAGCTCTCTACCGCTGTGTTCCCGTGTGCACAGTTTGCCGATAAACTCAACATACTTGACGCCGACTTCCAACGCCAATTTGCTGACTTTGAAGCCCAAAAAAGCAGGTTTGAACTGCTCAGCAATCCTTTTGCAGTTGATGTAGAAAGCGCACCACCAAATCTACAAATGGAGTTGATTGAGCTCCAGTGCAATGACACACTGAAGGAAAAATATGAGAGAGTGGGTGCTGCCGAGTTTTCACGTTCCATCCCCGACACAATGCCCCAGTTGCGCATCCAAGACGCTCGGACGCTCTCTATGTTTGGCAGCACATACCTGTGTGAACAACTGTTCTCTTTGATGAAGCTAAACAAAACATCACAGAGGAGTCGTCTTACTGATAATCACCTTCACTCAATCCTGAGGATTTCCTCAGCTCAGAGCCTAACCCCGAACATTGATGAACTTGTACAAAAGATGAGACACCTCCAAGTATCAGGCTCAGCCTCAGACAAGTGAGCATCACAGAGCAGTAAAGGATTTTCGGTTTTTTAATTCAGTTACATTTTTACATTTGTTTCTACAAGACGTGATTTTTCTTTGAAGGAAGTATTGTTTTGTCTGTGTGCCATAAATTTTTGTATTTTATTTATTTATATTTATTTTTCAGTTGAATGGACTCAGGGAAAATTGCATATAAGAGCCATGAGAAAGAATACAACTGATTTGATTTATTTTTTCATTTTACTATTTGAAAGCAGTGATCGGTAGATCGTAGAGCAGCACAATAATACATTTTCAGTTTATAATGCATGCACTTTTATTTATGCATTTATCTTGATATTAAGAAACACATTTTGTTTTTAAAAACAATTTAATTTTTTGCTGTTTGGCTGTTGAAAATGTTTTAACTTGAAGTTACTGACAGAGCCATAACAAAATATTGCCATATTCATTTAATCATTAAATAATGTACACTGTGTTAGGTCTTGGTTCAATAGGCTATGTGCAATCATTTCGATATGTTTTAATAAACATTGAACCAGTCCGGCCCTCGGCTTGTAGCAAATTTGTTTTTTTGGCCCTCGGTGTGTTTGACTTTGACATCCCTGCTCTACATCAACCGCCAGCAAACCCCCAGCCCTGGTTTTGCTGTATGAAACCAGATCCCCAAAAATGCAATGCCCCCAAAAAAGGCTAAGGAATACGCTAACCTGAACAGCGCCACCTCAAAAACTGAACCACAGATAGCTTCCAAAATTCAACCCAAACCTATCTAACACCCCGAACGATATATGTCTCCTCTTATCAACAACCCGCTTACCTCTCCAAAAAAACCCGTATGGCCTGCCTAACCAAAAAAAAATTGCTTCGTAATATCTGCCACCCCCTGCAACTTGAAACCAAATGCCAATCCCACTATGAATTTATTTAATTTTGCCGCTGACCAACCGACCTCAGCCGCCCTCCCCACCAAAAACAGCACCGCCAGAGTCCGATCTTCCTCCGAATCCAGCCCTCCCAAACACGACACCCAACTTTGACATACTTGCCAAGAAGATTCATAAGACGACCAGATTTGCCTCGTAACCGATTCCAGAATCAACACTCCTGCTCTTCCATAACCACCTGCCACAGAAGCGAAGGGCATTCCACACCCGATGCCTCCGCTCCTGGCGACAGTTCCCGAAAATGTTCCCACTGAAAGCGAGACAAAGCATCAGCAATGGAATTTCGCACCCCCGGCACATGAATTGCAGAGATCCACGCATTCAATTCAAGACACCGAAGGGCAAAAAACCCGCCCAACGTGATCACCGGAGGGGATAAAGCCGTCAAACTGTTAATGACAGAAAGCACACTCATATTTGTCACAATGAAATCTAACCCTCTGGTTTGCAAACATGCTACCCCAAATCGAGACCGCCACCACTATCGGAAACAACTCCAACAAGGCCAAATTTTTTGTGAAACCCAAAGACTTCCATGCCTCAGGCCAAGGTCCCACCAAACCATTAGGTCCTCCCTATGCTCTTTACTTAGCCAAACAAAATGATGCGCGGCCTTGACACCTGCAGTCGCCAGCAAATACCTATGACAAAAATCAGTCCCATGGCATGATCCTGCACGCAAAGTTCAACATTCCCAAAGAACTGCAACTGCTTCAGCATCACCTACCTCAATTTCCCCATCCTCTCCACTTCCTGCCTGAGTAGCAACAGCTTGTCCTCTGGCAACCGACACTCCATTTTCAAACAAAATATCATCCAGGTAATGAATGACCAACTGAACTCCGCTTACTTCCCTTATCACCCATTCCAAAAACGTGCTCAATGTCTCAAACAAAGAACATGAAATAGAATCCCCCTCGGTAAACATCTATCAAAATAATAACCCCCATCCCAAAAACACCCCAACAGCGGAATACGACCGGGTGAACCGGCACCAGACAGAAAGCGGACTCAATATCCATCTATGCCAACAACACCCCAGCGTCATACCTGCACACCCACTGGACCGCCATATCAAACGACGTATATTCCACCGAACACAATTCCCGATCAATACCATCATTCACCGAGCCACCCTTTGGGTATGACAAATGCTGTATCAAATGAAATTTGTTAGGCTCCTTTATTGGTACAACTCCCAAAGAGGAAATAACAACCCCTGCAACTGGCAAACTCGGGAAAGGACCCGCCAACCTACCCAATTCCACCTCCTTTGCTACCTTTGCACTAATGACCTCAGAGTGCAACACTGCCGAACGCAAATTTTTAACCAAAAAGGGGACCGAGTGCCCAGGAGGAGGGATCTTAAAACCTTACACAAAACCATCCAGCAACACCCGTGCCTTGTCCCTATCCGGATATCTATTTAGAAAGGGGGCCATCTCTTGAAGTCTCACCGGACACTCCCCCATGACTGGAATCCACACCATGCTTTCCTTTTCCTATCTTGAAACATTTTGACAGTCCATGTGAGGTACCGTTCCAGTGGGAACACACACTTAAACTTGCAACTTCTCCTGTACTTGCACTGACCATCGTTAAATTGCAAACAAATCCCTGATTTTTCTTTTCCTGCCTGCGTCCCCAAATTACCGCCTCCCTGTCACGCCTGTTGGCTACCGCTACTTCTGGCCCCATGAAAGGACTGCCCATACCTGGCTGTAACCATAACGTTCAGCCAAAGCCCAATGTCCTTCTGGTCCCATTTTAACTCCAGCCGAACCACTTTGCGATGCCTAAATCGCTCATCGTACCTCAACCATGTTTGAGCCCCATATGTCCTATGTGCTTTCCCCTATAGCGTCCAAGTAACAAAACAAGCCAGAGCAATTCTCCAGAGCTTTCTCCCCTATCACACTCGCAAGTATCGCAAAGGCCTGCCACCAATTTGCGAAAGTCTGCGGAATCAGCCTCCACTGTTATGATTTGGTAGCTGAGGAGAGCAAGCAAAAAAGGAAATACACCAGAGAGGTTGGAATCTATGGGATTGCAGTACCCTGACTAACCACCACAACTAAAGGCAGCTGTGGAGCGTACCTACGTTGGTCCTAGACGCCTCGTCACAGCCTGAGAAGCTAACTACACCTAAAGACAGAGAGGAAAACTATCTGCCCCGGAGCAGATCCCCAAAGAACATAGAAAGCCCCCAAACATGTAATGGCGGTTAGACAAGAGGAAATACTGACACAGACAGAAAATAGTATGAGCAAACGTTGGGGCCCAAACTTCCTAAATAGAAAAGGATAGGAAGGACACTTACTGCAACCCCAAAAAACCCTGAAAAGTACCAACTCTACTAATTACAAAAACACCTGAGATCACACGACCTCTACCACCTAAATTAGTTCTCTGGTGTAACAAAAACTAAACAGCAGCCACTGAAAAAACTGGAAAAGGCAAATGAACAAACAACAGTGGCTGAACTAAACTGAGAGGAGCACAAGCCCCCGGAGGGGACCCGGCAGGCCCCCACAGAAGTGCAGGACAAAATGCAAAAAACAAGCACAAAAAACAAAAAGAAGAAAATGTCTTATCTGTTAGCAGAAGATGCAGGCACGAAACAGCAGGCTACAAAGTGAACAGGAATCAAAGATGAGACCAGAACAATTGATCACCAGCAACCCTGATGGGAGGGAACCTCCCTTATATAAGCCCAGTCAGTAACACCTGATCGCCAATCTTCACAATCTTTATTGGATAGTTCATTACTGTTTGTAACCACCAGAGGGAGCTTCTGCTCAGAATTCATTTCTAGCACATTCACAACAGTATCCCCCTTGAGGAGGGGTCACCGAACCCTCATTTGAGCAACCAGGTCGGTCAGGATGAGCTCTGTGATACGCACGGATGAGTCTCCTAGCATGGATGTCCGAAGCAAACACCCAAGAATTGTCCTCCTGACCATAACCTCTCCACTTAACCAAATACTGGAGTTTCCGTCTAGAAAAACGAGAATTCAATATTTTCTCAACCACATACTCCAGATTGCCCTCAACCAAAACAGGGTCAGGAGGCATAGCCATAGGAACCACTGGCTCGACAAACCTCTTCAATAAGGACTTGTGGAACACATTATGGATCTTAAATGTCCCTGGAAGAAGTAAACGAAAGGAAACAGGATTAAGAATCTCCATGATCTTATAAGGTCCAATGAACCTAGGCTTAAACTTAGGAGATGCAACTCTCATAGGGATATTTCTTGAGGACAACCAGACCAAGTCCCCCACTTCAAACCGAGGACCATCAGTCCTATGCCGGTTGGCAAACCGCTGGGCCCTCTCCTGAGAGAGGGACAACCTCTCCACTACCTGGTCCCAAATCTGCTGCATACGCTCCACAACAGAGTCAACACCTGGACAGACAGAAGCCTCCGTCTGTCCTGAAGAAAATTGAGGGAGAAACCCAAAATTGCAGAAAAATGGAGACAAAGTGGCAGAGCTAGCCCTATTATTAAGAGCAAACTCAGCCAAAGGCAAAAAAGAGACCCAGTCATCCTGATCAGCAGACACAAAGCATCTCAGATAAGTCTCCAATGTCTGGTTTGTTCTCTCAGTTTGTCCATTGGTCTGAGGATGAAAAGCCGAGGAGAAAGACAATTGAACACCAAGTTTAAAACAAAAAGTCCTCCAAAATCTGGAAACAAACTGGACTCCTCTGTCAGACACAATGTTCTCAGGAATGCCGTGTAACCGAACCACGTGCTGAAGGAACAAAGGCACCAATTCAGAGGAGGAAGGCAACTTAGGTAATGGCACAAGATGTATCATTTTGGAAAACCTATCACAAATCACCCAGATAACGGTCATTCTCTGAGAAACAGGGAGGTCGGAAATGAAATCCATAGAGATATGGGTCCATGGTCTCTTGGGCACAGGCAATGGCATCAACAAACCACTAGAGCGAGAGCAAGGCTTGGAGCGAGAGCAAGTCCCGCAGGACTGCACAAATTCCCTGACGTCACGAGACAAAGTAGGCCACCAAAAGGACCGACTAACCAAGTCTCTGGTACCAAAAATTCTGGGATGACCGGCCAACGCGGAACAATGAATCTCAGACATCACACTCTTTTTCCATCGGTCTGGGACAAACAATTTCCCAATAGGGCAGCGCTCGGGTTTATCCTCCTGACACCCTTCCAGAGCCAGTCTCAAATTGGGCGAGATGGCGGAAAGAACTACACCCTCTTTCAAAATAACAGCAGGATCAGATAACTCAGGAGAGTCCGCAAGGAAACTCCTCGAGAGGGCATCCACCTTAACATTCTTAGTGCCAGGAAGAAAGGAAACCACAAAATTAAAACGTGTGAAAAACAAGGCCCACCTGGCCTGTCTAGGATTAAGTCGCTTGGCTGATTCCAGATAAACCAGATCCTTATGGTCCGTGAAGACCACCACCTGATGTTTGGCTCCCTCCAGCCAATGTCTCCACTCTTCAAAAGCCCACTTCATGGCCAATAACTCCCGATTACCCACGTCATAATTACGTTCAGTTGGAGAAAATTTTCGAGAGAAAAAGGCACAAGGGTTACTTTTTGAGGTCTCTGGATCTCTTTGGGACAAAACGGCACCTGCCCCAATTTCAGAGGCATCAACCTCCACCTGAAATGGCAGAGAAACATCAGGCTGCCGTAGAACAGGAGCAGAAGTGAATCTCTGCTTAAGTTCCTGAAACGCAGAGACTGCCTCAGGAGGCCAATTCACCACATCAGAACCCTTTTTGGTCAAATCAGTCAATGGTTTAACAATAACAGAGAAATTACCAATAAATTTACGATAAAAATTGGCAAAACCCAAGAATCTCTGAAGAGCCTTTAATGAAGTAGGTTGGACCCAATCACAGATGGCCTGCACCTTGACCCGGTCCATTTCAATAACAGATGGGGACAAAATGAATCCCAGAAATGAGATCCTCTGTACGCCAAAAAGACACTTTGATCCCTTCACATACAGAGCATTCTCTCTCAAAATCTGGAACACAGTCCGAACATGTTTCACATGAGAGTCCCAGTCATTGGAAAAAATCAAGATATCATCCAAATAAACAATCAGAAATTTATCCACAAAATCCCTGAAAATGTCATTCATGAAGGACTGTAAGACGGAAGGAGCATTAGTGAGCCCAAAGGGCATCACTAGGTACTCAAAATGCCCCTCTGGGGTATTAAATGCCGTCTTCCATTCATCCCCGTGCTTAATGCGAATAAGGTTATACGCCCCCCTGAGGTCAAGCTTGGTAAACCAAGTAGCACTTTTCACCCTGGAAAACAGGTCAGAAATCAAGGATAACGGATATTGATATTTCAGAGTGATATTGTTCAAGAGACGATAATCAATACACTGCCTTAATGAACCATCCTTTTTGGCCACAAAGAAAAAACCGGCACCCAAGGGTGAAGAGGATGGTCTGATATGACCCTTCTCCAATGACTCCTTGATATAAGACCGCATAGCGTCATGTTCAGGTACAGACAAGTTAAAAAGGCGACCTTTAGGGAATTTACTACCAGGCACTAATTCAATAGCGCAGTCATAGCTCCTATGGGGGGCAAGGATGCAGATTTACTTTCGCTAAACACATCAGAAAAATCAGTCAAAAAGTCAGGAACATCCTGAGCCTGGGGGAGGCAGAAAAAACATGAGTGTTGGTATTAACACATTGGCAGCCCCAACTGGTTACAGACACAGATTTCCAATCCAAAACAGGATTATGAGACTGCAACCAAGGGAAACCCAGTACGATAATGTCATGCAGATTATACAGCACCAAAAATTTGCAACTCTTATGATGATCAGGTTCAACCCTCATTATCACCTGAGTAGAGAACTGGGGTTTATTCTCAGCCAAAGGTAGAATCGATCCCCAGTAGGGGAATAGACTTCCGTAGGGTATCAAGGGAAACCCACAACGTTTAGCAAAATCAAAATCCATCAGGTTAATTGCTGCTCCCGAATCAACGAAAGCCTGAGCAGAAAATGTGGACAGGGAGCAAATCAGGGTAACAGTCAACAAAAATTTAGTCTGAACACTACCCAAGACAACTGAGCGTGCAAAACGTCTTCCCCGCTTAGGGCAGACTGAAATAGCATGAGAGGCATCACCACAGTAGAAACATAACCCATTGCGTTTTCGAAACTCATGACGCTGTGCCCCAGAAGCCACTCTATCACACTGCATGGGTTCAGAAGCTGGTTCACAAGGCAACACTATTCCACGCATACCTCTACGCTCACGCAAACATCTGTCAATTTGAATCGCTAATGACATAGAATCATTGAGACCAGAGGGACAGGGAATCCCACCATAACATCCTTTACGTTCTCTGACAGACCCTTCCGAAAAAGGGCTGCCAAAGCATCGTCATTCCATTTGGTCAGGACTGCCCACCTTCGGAATCTCTGACAGTATAACTAAGCGTCCTCAAGCCCCTGATTTAATGCCAACAAGGCTTTTTCAGCTTGATCAGTGACATTAGGCTCATCGTACAATAACCCCAGAGCCTGAAAAAATGCATCAACATTACTCAAAACAGGATCCCCAGGTGTCAGGGAAAAAGCCCAATCCTGAGGATCGCCGCGCAGGAGAGAGATGACAATTTGAACCTGCTGTGCTGCGTTACCTGAGGACTTAGATTTCAAGGCAAAAAACAACTTACAGTTATTTTTGAAATTCAGAAATTTAGCTCGATCCCCTAAAAACTAATCTGGTGTGGGAATCCTAGGTTCCACAACCGGCAACCCTGCAAGATAGGTAGCAATACTCCGAACTTCAGTGGCAAGCTGATCCACACAGCCAGACAACTGTGCAAGCTCCATTGAGAGAAAAAAAAATCCTCCTCAGCATTCAGAGAAACAGAGGGAAAAAAAAAAATCTCTGACAACTCTGACAATCTTCTTTCTTTAACTCTATTTTTCCCTTCTGTGAGTACCATACAAATATCAGTTTTTTAGGTCGGTGATACTGTTATGATTTGGTAGCTGAGGAGAGCAAGCAAAAAAGGAAATACACCAGAGAGGTTCGAATCTATCGGATTGCAGTACCCTGACTAACCACCACAACTAAAGGCAGCCGTGGAGCATACCTACGTTGGTCCTAGACGCCTCGTCACAGCCTGAGAAGCTAACTACACCTAAAGACAGAAAGAGGAAAACTATCTGCCCCGGAGCAGATCCCCAAAGAATATAGAAAGCCCCCAAACATGTAATGGCGGTTAGACAAGAGGAAATACTGACACAGACAGAAAATAGTATGAGCAAACGTTGGGGCCCAAACTTCCTAAGTAGAAAAGGATAGGAAGGACACTTACTGCAACCCCAAAAAACCCTGAAAAGTACCAACTCTACTAATTACAAAAACACCTGAGATCACACGACCTCTACCACCTAAATTAGTTCTCTGGTGTAACAAAAACTAAACAGCAGCCACTGAAAAAACTGGAAAAGGCAAATGAACAAACAACAGTTTCTGAACTAAACTGAGAGGAGCACAAGCCCCTGGAGGGGACCCGGCAGACCCCCACAGAAGTGCAGGACAAAATGCAAAAACAAGCACAAAAAACAAAAAGAAGAAAATGTCTTATCTGTTAGCAGAAGATGCAGGCACGAAACAGCAGGCTACAAAGTGAACAGGAATCAAAGATGAGACCAGAACAATTGATCACCGGCAACCCTGATGGGAGGGAACCTCCCTTATATAAGACCAGTCAGTAACACCTGATCGCCAATCTTCACAATCTTCATTGGATAGTTCAGTACTGTTTGTAACCACCAGAGGGAGCTTCTGCTCAGAATTCATTTCTAGCACATTCACAACACTCCACCTATGCTTCTCCAAACAAATATCCATAATAATACCCTTAGGTATACCAAATTATGAAAAGAAAGAGGGGGGGGTTCTTGAAGCTAAAAGATCTGGCATAACATCTGGCAAAACAACCATAGAATTTCAAACCACCATGTTACCCTCAGCCGTCCACCCCAGCTTGAGGGCAGCCTTGAGTCACTATGCCCGCTGGGCACTTCCCCGCTCCTCTCCGCCGCCCAAATAGGCCCAGCTTCCGGTCGGGCCTGCACTTCCGATGTGGCAGTCGCATGGCGGCATCCCGCGCCAACAGGCCGGCTGAGCGGATTCCTGCAGGACTGAACGCAGGGGGGAGAGGCCGCACCGCTGCGCTGCATCCTCAGGGTCCCAGGAGGGGCTCCGCAGCCTGCGCCTGCCGCGCACTGTTACCTCCGGGGATAACCTCTCCGGGGGTCTGGATCTTCTCCCACGCTGGCTCGTCCCCGGCTCTCCTGCGGCCCCGAGGAAGGGAGGGTGCAGCCTGGACCACATCTCGTCAGCCGACTCCATAAGGTACACGGTGTGCTTCTCTCCTTCCTGGCTTCCAGAAGAATAATGGTGGTATTTCCCGCACTTTTTGCGCCAGTAACCTGCCACACCTCCTATTTCCCAACAACCCCAACCCCCAGCCAATCACGTTAATGCCCTCCCTATGTTACATTTAAAGCCTGCCCGCCCACCGCAGTCATGTGAGGGCCTACACTTAGCTTCGCCCTATTCCGGCCCCTTCTATTTGTAGGTCACAAATAGCTCAGCCGTCTGACAGTGATACCACACTGTTCAATATGTGGGCAGTATTTTTTTTAATTTTTAGCCCTAGATAGTATTTACAGCTAGGGTAACACACAGCAAATAAAGGTGAATGGAAGCCTCCAAAGCACACTTTGTAGCCCTCAGATACATGAGGCGTGTCACAGAGATATCGGACTGTTCAATATGTCGCCGGTATTTTTGTATTTTTTGCACCAAAAAAACTGTTTTGAGCTACGGTAACACATAGCAAAAAAAGCTGAAGGGAAGGCTCAAAAGCACACTTTGTAGACCACGGATAGATGAGGCGTGCCACTGAGATACCAGACTGTTCAATATGAGGCCAGTATTTTTTTATTTTATAGGCCAAACTAGTGTATACTAGACCTAAGGTAGCAGACAGGAAAAAAAGGGCAAGGTAGGCCTGAGAAGCAACTATTTGTAGAGCACAGAATACAACTGGCATCTGGACATGCCACGTGTCCAGCTTGGATATCCAATAATTAAAAGGCACAGAGGAATCCCGGAGGACTTTTGTACGATCTGCAATATACTCCTTCACCATCTTCCCAAACATTGCACTTCTTGTGCCAGCACCCCTTGCCTCTGTGGTGGCACGATGGGAGGTTCTGAGAAAACTGTCCCATAACTTTGCCATTGTTCCCCTGCCTGAGCTGGATTGTAGTTCTGTCTCTCTCGCTTGGACTCCTTGGTTGTACAACAAACTCTGACGTCTGCACCAGCGTTCTCACATGGGAATTTTTTCAGTAATTCCGCTTCAAGGGCCCTCTAGTACAGCAACATTTTTGTACACCTGTCTGCCTCTGGAAGAAGAGATTGAAAGTTTTCCTTGTAGCTTGGGTCTAGAATTGTCATCAACCAGTAATGAGAGTCACTTAAAATTTTATAATGCAAAGGTCACGGGAAACACAGCGCAACATATAGTCAGCCATGCGTGCCAGACTACTAACAGGCAAGACTTCCGTGTCCTCACCAACAGGATGACTGACCATGCTGTCCTCCTCCTCCTCCTCATCATCATCATCATCCTCCCTGTCCTCATGCCATCCCCACTGAACAGACTATATGACAGCTGTGCTTGTAGTACCGTCAATAGCGCATTAAAGTAGCTCCTGTTCTTTACTCCTCCTTCTCATCATTATCTACCAATCCACGTTGTGATGACATGTGGCTGGGCTGAGTTTAATCACCCTGTATGGTTCCTTGCTCCATGTCCTCGTGCTCTGCCTGCAATGCATCATCTTTAATTGTGAGCGGAGAGGTTTTCAGAATGCTGAGAAGCGGAATGGTGATGCTAATTATGGCGTCATCGCCACTCACCATCTTGGTGCAGTCCTCAAAGTTCTGGATGATGGTACATATGTCTGACATCCATATCCACTCCTGAGGTCTTATGTGTGGAGTTTGAACTGAATATCAATGGCCTTGGTGATGCTGGTTGTAAACAACTGCCCTCTTCTGCTCACAAATCATTTCCAACATATGTAGTGTAGAGTTCCAATGCGTGGAGACATCACACACCAGTCGGTGTGCGGGAAGCTGCAAGTTCACACAGATATGAGCAGCCACGGAGATACCACTACGGCAATTGTGTGGCCTGTATTTTTTTGTGGTCTAAATACTGGTGTATACAAGTACAGGCACACCCAGGCCAAAAAAAAGAAAAGTGGCGTAAACTGGCCACACTTTCAGCACACACAGCTATGAGCTGGCACGGAGATACCACATCGTAAAATGTGTGGCCTGTATTCCAATTACACCTGGGCTTGCTATACACAGCCAATATATCATACAGGTAGCAGCAGCAGCAGCACCAGAACACAGGAAGGGGATGGACCCTCTTGATGTATGCAATGATCTATATACACACATACAGGGCCTGCAGGCCTTGCACTGATGTGTATAGAGCAAAGTACACTCCCCTGCCTACCTAACACTATAACCTATACACTCCGGAATTAGTCCTTAGAAGGACTGTTAGTTTATCTGGATTTGAGTAGTTTAGGATGTTAGTCCCCACACTGACTAAGAAATCCCCAAATCTGACCCTATATCGGCAGCAGCTCTCCCTACACTATCTCAATCAGGAGCTGAATGCGGCAGCAGGGCGGCGTCCAGTCTCTTTTACCCCTGTTGATGCTGTGCAGCCAGCCAATCACTGCATGACCACAACAAAGATGGCTGAGTTGTTTCATTGCCTTGCAGACAATCCCTGCAGCGTGATTGGGTCTCTAAAGTCAGCCAAAAATATTGGGTGGAGACACGAGTTCCCGCAATCCCGGAAATGCTCGGTGCTCCCCGAGTACCGTGATACTCAGGCGAGTAATGAGTAGTAGTGAGCACGTTTGCTCATCACTACTAGTTAGTCCAAAAATAATAAAAAAGGGGCACACATTTGTCGTAGTGGTATCGCTGTGCTAGCTGATATCTGTGTGTGCTCAAAGTTTGGCCAGTTGTGGCCAGTTTTTCCTTTTTTGTCATGGGTGTGACAATACTGATATACAGCACTAGCTAGCCCAAAAATAAAAAAAAACATGGCACACATTTGTCATAGTGATATCTCTGTGGCAGCTCATATCTGTGTGTGCTCAAAGTTTGTCCAGTTTATGGCTGTTTTCTTTTTTGTGTCCTGGGTGAATCTGAACTTATATACAGCACCATTTAGCAAAAAAAAAAACTAAAAAATATTTATCGCAGTGGTATCTCCGTGCCAGCTCATATCTGTGCGTGCTCAAAGTTTGGCCAATTTAGGCCGGTTTTTCTTTTTTTGTCCTGGGTGTCACAGCATACCTCCCAACTGTCCCGGATTGAGCGGTTCTGACCCCCCCATCCCGCTGTCCCACTGAGGACACTATGTGTCCAGCTGTGAGATGAGCCACCACGCCCCCATGCACCCCTTCCTGCCCTCCCTGTCTCTACAGCTCAGCCTCACAGCAGCTAGCAATGACGCTGCTATTGCTGTAATCTTCTGTGCCCACAGGACCTGTGATGAGGTCACAGGAGGGGAGGAGTCGGGGGTCACATGATCAGTGTCCTCGTTGTGTGCAGGACTCTGCGCTGTGATGGTTGTCATGGTGCTGGATGAGGGTAAGTGTGTGTGGGGTCAGGACTCGGGTTTACAGTGTGAATGTAGCAGTGCTGTAGTGTGTACAAGTTGGATGTAGCAGAGTCGTGTGTGTACGAGGTGTACGGAGCGGAGCCATGTGTACGAGGTGTAGGGAGCGGAGCCGTGTGTGTACAAGGTGTGCGGAGCCGTGTACGAGATGTACGGAGCCGTGTACGAGGTGTACGGAGCAGAGCCGTGTGTGTACTGAGCGGATCCGTGTGTGTACGAGGTGTACGGAGCGGAACCGTGTGTGTACGAGGTGTATGGAGCAGAGCCGTGTGTGTACGAGGTGTACGGAGCGGAGCTGTGTGTGTATGAGGTGTACGGAGCGGAGCCGTGTGTGTACAAGGTGTACGTAGCAGAGCCGTGTGTGTACAAGGTGTGCGGAGCAGAGCCGTGTGTGTACAAGGTGTACGGAGCGGAGCCGTGTGTGTGCGAGGTGTATGGAGCAGAGCCATGTGTTAACAAGGTGTACGGAGTGGAGCCGTGTGTGTACGAGGTGTACGGAGCGGAGCCGTGTGTGTACGAGATGTACGTAGCGGAGCCATGTGTGTACGAGGTGTGCGGAGCAGAGCCATGTGTACGAGGTGTACGGAGCGGAGCCGTGTGTGTACAAGATGTACGGAGCAGAGCCGTGTGTGTACGAGGTGTACGGAGTGGAGCCGTGTGTGTATGAGGTGTACGGAGCAGAGCCGTGTGTGTACTAGGTGTACGGAGCGGAGCCATGTGTGTACGAGGTGTACGGAGCGGAGCCGTGTGTGTACGAGGTGTACGGAGCGGAGCCGTGTGTGTGTACGAGGTGTACGGAGCGGAGCCGTGTGTACGAGGTGTATGGAGCGGAGCCGTGTGTGTACGAGGTGTACGGAGTGGAGCCGTTTGTGTACGAGGTGGTTGTAGCAGTGATGTAGTGTACAAGGTGTACAGAGCAGAGCCGTGTGTGTACGAGGTGGATGTAGCAGTGCTGTAGTGTGTACGAGGTGTACAGAGCAGAGCCATGTGTGTACGAGTTAGATGTAGCGGAGCCGTGCGTGTACGAGTTGGATGGAGCGGAGCCACGGGTGGTCGAGGTGCACGGCGCTAAGGCTACTTTCACCCTTGCGTTTTTTGCGCAACGCATCGTGCGCACATGAAACGCATTAAGAAAACGCATGCAAATGCTTATAAACGTTGCGATATTTAGTCGCATGAGCGTGCGCACTACGACCAAAAAATGCAGCGTTTGTATACGATTTCAAGCGTTTTTGCATGCGTTTGCATTTTTTTGGCGCATGAGTTGTCTACATGTCACATTTCTATCAACTCTGTCTCTATCATCTCTATCATCTCTGTCTCTATCATCTGTCTCTATCATCTCTATCATCTCTGTCTCTATCATCTGTCTCTATCATCTATCATCTGTCTCTATCATCTCTGTCTCTATCATCTGTCTCTATCATCTCTGTCTCTATCATCTCTGTCTCTACCATCTGTCTCTATCATCTGTCTCTATCATCTCTGTCTCTATCATCTCTGTCTCTATCATCTCTATCATCTCTGTCTCTATCATCTGTCTCTATCATCTCTATCATCTCTGTCTCTATCATCTCTATCATCTCTGTCTCTATCATCTATCTCTATCATCTATCATCTGTCTCTATCATCTCTGTCTCTATCATCTCTCTTTATCATCTCTGTCTCTATCATCTGTCTCTATCATCTCTGTCTCTATCATCGGTATCAACTCTGTCTATCATCTCTGTCTCTATCATTTGTATCAACTTTGTCTCTATCATTTGTCTCTATCATCTCTATCATCTCTGTCTCTATCATCTCTATCATCTCTGTCTCTATCATCTGTCTCTATCATCTCTATCATCTCTGTCTCTATCATCATTATCAACTCTGTCTCTATCATCTCTGTCTCTATCATCTGTATCATCTCTGTCTCTATCATCTGTCTCTGTCATCTCTGTCTCTATCATCTCTGTTTCTATTATCTCTGTCTCTATCATCTGTCTCTATAATCTGTCTCTATCATCTGTCTTTATCATCTCTGTCTCTATCATCTGTCTCTATCATCTCTATCAACTCTGTCTTTATCATCTGTCTCTATCATCTCTATCATCTCTGTCTCTATCATCTGTATCAACTCTGCCTCTATCATCTGTCTCTATCATCTCTGTCTCTATCATCTCTGTCTCTATCATCTGTCTCTATCATCTCTGTCTCTATCATCTCTATCACCTCTGTCTCTATCATCTCTATCAACTCTGTCTCTATCATCTGTCTCTATCATCTCTGTCTCTATCATCTGTCTCTATCATCTCTGTCTCTATCATCTCTGTCTCTATCATCTGTCTCTATCATCTGTCTCTATCATCTCTATCATCTGTCTCTATCATCTCTGTCTCCATCATCTGTCTCTATCATCTCTATCATCTCTGTCTCTATCATCTCTGTCAACTCTGTCTCTATCATCTGTCTCTATCATCTCTGTCTCTATCATCTGTCTCTATCATCTGTCTCTATCATCTCTGTCTCTACCATCTCTGTCTCTATCATCTGTCTCTATCATCTGTCTCTATCATCTCTATCATCTGTCTCTATCATCTCTGTCTCCATCATCTGTCTCTATCATCTCTATCATCTCTGTCTCTATCATCTCTGTCAACTCTGTCTCTATCTCTGTCTCTATCATCTCTGTCTCTATCATCTGTCTCTATCATCTGTCTCTATCATCTCTGTCTCTATCATCTGTCTCTATCATCTCTGTGTCTATCATCTCTGTCTCTATCATCTGTCTCTATCATCTCTGTCACTATCATCTCTATCAACTCTGTCTCTATCATCTGTCTCTATCATCTCTGTCTCTATCATCTGTCTCTATCATCTCTGTCTCTATCATCTCTGTCTCTACCATCTCTGTCTCTATCATCTGTCTCTATCATCTGTCTCTATCATCTCTATCATCTGTCTCTATCATCTCTGTCTCTACCATCTCTGTCTCTATCATCTGTCTCTATCATCTGTCTCTATCATCTCTATCATCTGTCTCTATCATCTCTGTCTCCATCATCTATCTCTATCATCTCTATCATCTCTGTCTCTATCATCTCTGTCAACTCTGTCTCTATCATCTCTGTCTCTATCATCTCTGTCTCCATCAACTGTCTCTATCATCTCTATCATCTCTGTCTCTATCATCTGTCTCTATCATCTGTCTCTATCATCTCTATCATCTGTCTCTATCATCTCTGTCTCTATCATCTCTGTATCCATCAACTGTCTCTATCATCTCTATCATCTCTGTCTCTATCATCTCTATCAACTCTGTCTCTATCATCTGTCTCTATCATCTCTGTCTCTATCATCTGTCTCTATCATCTGTCTCTATCATCTCTGTCTCTATCATCTGTCTCTATCATCTCTGTCTCTATCATCTCTGTCTCTATCATCTCTGTCTCTATCATCTCTATCTCTATCATCTGTCTCTATAATCTCTGTCTCTATCATCTGTCTCTATCTTCTGTCTCTATCATGTCTCTATCATCTGTCTATATCATCTCTGTCTCTATCATCTCTGTCTCTATCATCTGTCTCTATCATCTCTGTCTCTATCATCTGTCTCTATCATCTC
Organism: Oophaga sylvatica; assembly: GCA_033576555.1. Classification (NCBI taxonomy): domain Eukaryota; kingdom Metazoa; phylum Chordata; class Amphibia; order Anura; family Dendrobatidae; genus Oophaga; species Oophaga sylvatica. Next base: position 5,228,963 of record JARQOD010000005.1, on the reverse strand, counting down.
TATCATCTCTGTCTCTGTCATCTCTGTCTCTATCACCTTTTTATCTACACTCCTCACAATGTTGCTTGTGTAGGGGGTTGTTTAAACAAGTGTTTATTATTGACATTATTTACTCCAAAATCGCGTGCACGGAAAAGTGCTGACAAGCACAAAGCCATGCGCACGCCAGCGCACCCATAGACTGCAATGTTATTTTTTTGCACATAGCATGCGCACACGTGCGCATGCGTTTTTTTAAAGCGGTTGGGTGGAAAAAAAATGCAACATGTAGCGTCTAGCGCGTATGGGCGCACACCTGGAAAATGCGCAGCACATGCCAAACGCAGATGAACGCATGCAAGCGCTAGACCCTGCGCCTGCCATGTTAAAGATAGGGGAATATTGCGCATACGTCCGATAGCGCACGATGCGCTGCGCAAAAAAACGGAAGTGTGAAAGAATCCTAAGCCGCATATGTACGAGGTGCACGGAGCAGAGCCGCGCGTTACGAATGCACGAGCAGAGCCGCGCGTGTACGGGTTGCACGGGGCGGAGCCCCCGATGAAGATGCATGGAGCAGAGACGCGCGTGAACGAGGTGGATTGTAGCAGTGCTGTAGTGTGTACGAGGTCACAAGCGGAGCCGCACGTGGCAAGGTGGGTGTAGCAGTGCTGTATGTGTACGAGGTTTACGGAGCTGAGCCGCGCCGCGCGTTTTACGAGGTTTACGGGGCGGAGCCGTGTGTACGAGGTGGATGTACATTGCTGTGTGTGTATACGATACGGAGCCCTGTGTGTGTGAAGTGTATCGAGCTGAGCCGCTCCAGCTCCGTACACACAGGGCTCCGTGCTTGATCCGTGTTTTGTACAGAGCGGAGCAAGCCGTGTGTTTATGGAGTGGATCTTGTGTGTATTTTAGCGGAGCCACGTGTGTACGAGATGTACGGAGCAGAACTGAGTGTGTACGAGTGTATGCTGCAAAGCCGCAATGTGTACAAGGTTACGGGGTGAGCGTATGTGAAAAAGCGTGCTGCTGTGTACAAGGTGTATAGAGTTTAGCTGTTGTGAATGGGTTTGAGATGAGTTCTGAGCAGAGGCTCCCTCTGGTTTTCAAGCGGTACTAGTGAAGATTTTGAACTGGGAATCAGGTGATACTGACTGGTCCTTATATAAGGGAGTCATTTTCCCATCAGGGTTGCCGTGATCAATTGTTCTGGTCTGAATCCTCATTCCAGTTTTTCCCCTTTTAGCCTGCTGTGTCGTTTTCTGCATCTCCTGCTAACAGATAAGAATTTTTTTTCTTTTGTGTTGTTGCTATAAATTTTTTCATTTTGTCCTGCACTTCTTTGGGGGCCTTCTGGGTCCCCTCCGGGGCTTCTGCCTCTCAGTTTAGTTCAGTCACTGAGTTTTGTTCTTTTGCTTTTCCAGTTTTTTCAGTGGCTGCTGTTTTGATTTTGTTACACCAAGAGCTAATTTAGGTGGTAGAGGTCGTGTGATCTCAGGTGATTTTGAAATTAGTAAGTTGGTGTTTTTCAGGGTTTTCTAGATTGCAGTAAGTACCCTTCCTGTCCTTTTCTATTAGTTAGTTTTGGCCCCAGCGTTTGCTCAACTATTTTCTTTTCGTGCATATTTCCTCTTTTCAACCGCCATTAAAAGTTTTGGGGGGGTTTCATTACTTTGGGGGGTTTTGCCCGGGGGAGAAC
>JARQOD010000005.1:5136740-5227182 GCA_033576555.1 Oophaga sylvatica | reverse complement strand
TTGGGGCATTTACTGCCTATTGGGGACTATGCTTTTTATGGGGGGGATTATGCTGCCTATTGGGGCATTTACCTCCCTATTGGGGGACTATGCTGCCTGTGGGGGATTATGTTGCCTATTGGGGCATTTACCTGCCTATTGGGGACTATGCTGCTTATGGGGGATTATGCTGCCTATTGGGCATTATGCTGCTATGGGGGATTATTCTGCCTATTGGGGACTACTATGCTGCTTATGGGGGATTATGCTGCCTATTTGGGGACTATGCTGCCTATGGGGGGATTATGCTGTCTATGGGGGATTATGCTGCCCATGGGGGACTACTATGCTGCCTATGGGGGACTATGCTGCCTATGGGGGCATTATGCTGCCTATTGGGGGACTATGCTGCCTATGGGGGATTATGCTGCCTATTGAGGCATTTACCTGCCTATTGGGGACTATGCTGCTTATGGGGGGGATTATGTGCTATTGGGGCATTTCCCTCCCTATTGGGGGACTATGCTGCCTATGGGGGATTATGTTGCCTATTGGGGCATTTACCTGCCTATTGGGGACTATGCTGCTTATGGGAGATTATGCTGCCTATTGGGCATTATGCTGCCTATGGGGGATTATGCTGCCTATTGGGAACTACTATGCTGCTTATGGGGGATTATGCTGCCTATTTGGGGACTATGCTGCCTATGGGGGGATTATGTGCCTATGGGGGATTATACTGCCTATGGGGGATTATGCTGCTATGGGGGATTATATGCCTATTGGGGATTATGCTGCCTATGGGGGACTACTATGCTGCCTATGGGGGACTACTATGCTGCCTATGGGGGATTATGCTGTCTATGGGAGATTATGCTGCCCATGGGGGACTACTATGCTGCCTATGGGGGACTATGCTGCTATGGGGGATTATGCTGCCTATTGGGGATTATGCTGCCTCTGGGGGACTACTTTGCTGCCTATGGGGGACTATGCTGCCTATTGGGCATTATGCTGCCTATGGGGGATTATGCTGCCTATTGGGGACTACTGTGCTGCTTATGAGGGATTATGCTGCCTATTTGGGGACTATGCTGCCTATGGGGGGATTATGCTGCCTATGGGGGATTATACTGCCTATGGGGGATTATGCTGCTATGGGGGATTATACTGCCTATTGGGGATTATGCTGCCTATGGGGGACTACTATGCTGCTATGGGGGACTATGCTGCCTATGGGGGATTATGCTGTCTATGGGAGATTATGCTGCTCATGGGGGACTACTATGCTGCCTATGGGGGACTATGCTGCCTATGGGGGATTATGCTGCGTACGGGGGATTATGCTCCCTATTGGGGATTATGCTGCCTCTGGGGGACTACTTTGCTGCCTATGGGGGACTATGATGCCTATGGGGGATTATGCTGCCTATTGGGGCATTTACCTGCCTATGGGGGGACTATGCTGTCTATTGGGGGACTATGCTGCTATTGGGGGACTATGCTGCCTGTGGGGGACTATGCTGCCTATGGGGGGATCATGCTGCCTATGGGGATTATGCTGCCTATTGGGACATTTACCTGCCTATTGGGGACCTATGCTGCCTATTGGGTACTATGCTGCCTATTGGGGACCTATGCTGCCTATTGGGAACTATGCTGCCTATTGGGACCTATGCTGCCTATTGAGGACATATGCTGCCTATTGGGGACCAAGGCTGCTATTGGGACATTTACCTGCCTATTGGGGACATATGCTGCCTATTGGGGACCTATGCTGCCTATTGGGACATTTACCTGCCTATTGGGAACTATGCTGCCTATTGGGACTATGCTGCTATTGAAGACATATGCTGCCTATTGGGGACCAAGGCTGCCTATTGGGACATTTACCTGCCTATTGAGCACATATGCTGCCTATTGGGGACTATGCTGACTATTGGGACCTATGCTGCTATTGAGGATATATGCTGCCTATTGGGGACCAATGCTGCCTATTGGGACATTTTCCTGCCTATTGGGGACTATGCTGCCTATTGGGGACCTATGCTGCCTATTGGGACATTTACCTGCCTATTGGGGACCTATGCTGCTATTGGGGACCTATGCTGTTATTGGGGACTATGCTGCCTATTGAGGAATTATGCTGCCTATTGGGACCTATGCAGCCTATTGGGGACCTATGCTGCCCATTGAGGAGATATGCTGCCTATTGAGGACCAATGCTGCCTATTGGGGACCTATGCTGCCTATTGGGGACCTATGCTGCCTATTGAGGAGATATGCTGCCTATTGGGGACCGATGCTGCCTATTGGCACATTTACCTGCCTATTGGGGACCAATGCTGCCTATTGGGGACATTTACCTGCCTATTAGGGACTCTCGCACCACACCATTCTGAGCCTGAGCTAAAAGTGGAGTTGCGCCAATATGTGCACTGATGAGGATGAAATGATATGGATTGGCAAGGCTGCAGTGATGGGCAGTGCAGTCTGTATGTCTCTGTGTGGGCAGTTTTATTGCTGGTATATTGTTTTTGTAGCGCTGTATATATTTTGGTATTTTACTAATAGCAATTTGGAATCCCTAGGAAATAATGATATCAAGAAAGAGAAAAATTGCTTCACTAGTTACGACTAGCAGTGACAAATATGGAACCGAACATTGACAATCTCATTAGCCAAAAGCGGCCCATAGTTCCCATTGAAATACCAGTAAGTTTGTTGATTTTTAACTTTACTTGTTCTTTATTTTAAGTATTGTATTTGTTCCTGTTTTTTTTTACTTCAAAATAAGAGTGTAGTATATGGTGTATACAGGGTCATACACATTGTGTGTGGTATATAGAGTGTATATACACCGCTGTATTATACAATATACAACAGTTCTAATGCTCCTTACCTTATATGCAGGATAATGTACAGTGTATATGATGTAACCTGCATAAGATGTGACATTGGCTTGCCCCCCCTAGTTTTGATCCTGGGTACGCCCATGTATACAGCACTATTTATAAAAAAAAAAAAAAAAAACATTTATTGTAGTGGTTTCTAAGTGCCAGCCCACAACTGTGCGTGCTCTAAGTTTGGCCAGTTTAGGCCAAAACGTTGTATTTTTTTGCAGTCTGTTAATGTAATTATTAAATTGATAAGGCCAAAAACATTTTTACCTAAAGTCCAAATAGGTAAAAGTGTTGTTTTCAAGCACACGTATCACATACAAGTTGACTCCCAAATCACATTTTTGTAGTGAACGTGTATAATATTCCAAACCTCCCAACTTTTGAAGAAGGGAAAGAGAGATAAACGGGGCGGCGCCATGCCCCTAGCCACACCCATTTCACTGGTCACACCATATCCATGCCCCGACCACACCCATTTAGCACTGCTGATCACACTGTTTCATAAACAATAATTATAAACACATACCTCTCAACAGTCCCGGCTCAGCAGGACTGTCCCGATTTTGGGTCCCTGTCCCGCTGTCCCGGCCAGGAGGTTTACTTTCCCGCATTAGAATCGTACATGCGGAAACCCCGGGGACTCCCACATTTTCTCGCAGCCACACGTCACGCTCCACCGGAAGTGACGTGCTGTAAGTCAGCTGACCTCATTTCCCCAGGATGTGGGGATCTCATCAGCTATGCAGCACTCCATTCAATACCCGGCTCTCACTGAGCGAGACAGGCAGGATCTGGGGATTTCATCATCTGTTGAACAGATCCCATGATGAGATCCCTAGATCCTGCCTGTCTTGCTCAGAGAGAGCAGGGTATTGAATGGAGCACTGCATAGCTGATGAGATCCCCACATCCTGCCTGTCTCGCTCAGTGAGAGCCGGGTATTGTATGCAGCGCTTCGTACAATACCCGGCTCTCACTCCAACAGATCCCGCGGCTCGATGCGTCGCCATTCTGAAGACTCTCACGAGAACGAGTTACAGTACCTGCTGCTGTAAGCTGACCGCCGGAAATGAGGTCAGAGGTAATTTCCGGCATTCAGCTGACTTACAGCATGTCACTTCCGGTGGAACGTGACGTGTGGCTGACAGAACATGTGGGAGGTCCCCAGGGTTTCCTTATGTACAATTCTAATGCGGGAAAGTAAACCTCCCGGCCAGGACAGCGGGACAGCGGGACAGGGACCCAGCCCTATGTAGATAACAGCATTCGCTCCGTCCCCACGCAGACCCATGCACATAATGGCACCCCTCCTTCCACCCTGCAGCCCCAAGCACACAGCTCCGCTCTTTGTGGCCCCGTACACACATGGCCCCACTCCGTACACCTCGTACACACGCGTCCCACTCCATACACCTCGTACACACGCGGCCCATTCCGTCCACAGGTCCTGCTCACACATTTATAGAGGACAGCACAGCAATGGTAAATGCTGGCTGTGAGAAGTTGGACAGCTAGGAAGGTGAGGAAGGGGTGCATGGGGGCGTGGCAGCTTCTCTCACTGTGGGACACATAGTGTCCCGAACGTGACAGCGGGTGGGAGGGTTAGAATCGGGACTGTCCCGCTCAAGTCGGGATGGTTGGGAGGTATGATATTCTATTCCATTGTGGGGACATCACACAAAAGTCAGTGAGCTGGAATCTGCAATTGCTGCTGAAGCACGGCAAGGGCGGCTGAATCTGTAGCTAACTTTCTAAAATGTGCACACAGGCGGCATACTTTAACCATCTGATCCGGCAGCTCCGGACAGCTCTTTAGAAAATGTTGAACAACGAAGTTCAGCACATGGGCCAGGCATGGAACTTGTGTCAGTTCGCCTCGCCTCAAAGCCGCCACCAGATTCCTGAGATTGTCACGCACAACCATGCCTGGTTGGAGATTTAGTGTTGTCAGCCACACATCTGCTTCAGAACTATTCAGAATTGTGCGGTTTGTCACCTAAGCAAATTAGCTTCAGCACAGCCTGTTTCCGCTTTGCTTTGGCAGTGCTGAAGTGCTTCCAGCTTGTAACTGATGTACTCATTTCTGACATGGAGGCTGAAGAGGAGGAGGAGGAGGTGCAGGAGGTGTTCACAGTGGGGACAACCCTGATTGATGTAGTGCCTGCAATCCTTGGCTTCGGGAGGACATGTTTCATCCCAAGGTCTGACTGGGTACCGGCTACCGGCAACTAGTAACGTCACTATAAGGCTTTTCCTATTGGCTAGACCTTGTATATACTGTATACACACACGCTCACTAAAGCAGGACACGCCCGCGAAGAAGCTGGGCGAAATGCACGTCCCGTCTAGGAAGCTAGTGGGTCTTAAGGCAGCGACACCTCTACTTAGTGCACTCGAGATTTCAGGTAAACAATCCATCCGTTCTGTTATTTATTCATTTCTACAGCTGATCAAGCCTGGCGTTTGATGGCTCAAATGATTGTAATATAGTTTAAGGACTTATAATATGATGCCTATATATTGAGAAAAGGTTCGGGCTAAAAAACACATAAATAAGGATATACTGGTATAACGGTGTATAACACAGAGATGTCTGTTTTTTGGAGTCACATGCTCCTTATGTGGATTTGATCTGTGGATAATACTGTCACCTAGTTTTTTGTTTAGGAATTGCACATCTATGATGTGGATTTTGATATATTTACAGAATGAATACTGCCACCTAGTGGTTTAGTAACATTTTGATATTAATTCTTTATTTGGGAAAATCCAATTGTTTCTTTGATATAAGTAGCACTGGACACTTTATTTCAAAAGAGAAGAATTTTTCCCTGATTATATTAATTGGTTCCCTTTGGGAAAAAGAAACTTTTTCTTATTTGATAAATTATAGCACTAGACACTTTACTATATGAGGAAAGGTTTTTCTCAAAAATAAGAAATTAGCACAAATTGTATTTTGACAGCTATTCACATGAGGTATTGTTTTTCCAAAGCTTTTTTGTGACCCTATTTTAAACTTCCATTATTTGGTAACATTTCGTGGAAAAAAAAATAAACTTTTTATTGTCTTTTAAATTTATGATTAATAAAATTTGATTTTTTTTTATCAATAAATTCTTGTGTCACATCAAATTATTTTTTTGCAAGCAGATCCTAGCAAAAAAATATGTGAAAAAATTTGTTATGAAAAGTAAGTGCAGCCTATAAGTTATGGGCATTTATGATAAAGGACTTTATCTATGAAATGGAATATCATCTTACCACGCTTCTAGTGGAGCGGGCGAGAGACACAAATCTCCAAATGGAAAAGTGAACAGCTCTTCGGAGTGTCCGAGTGTGGGATCAGTTGTCTCAGGGCTCTTAGCACGGTGGGTGGAAGGAGGATCAGGGTAAGGAAAATGCGGCCCAGAATCGCGGCTACTGTGAATTGACCGTTTTGAAAACAGGGCGCTGGTGGTGGTGGATAAGTTACTGGAATATTATCCGCTATCCAACCAACAATCTTTTCACACTGCTCGGGCTTCAATAGTGCTGTCTTGCCGCGGTCCCCTACGACTTCGAACACTAAGATCCAGAGAGAAGATGTGGGTGTCTTCGGTGGGCCAATTTCAGCTTGCTCACGGCCTCAGCCTGCACCATCACCATCATGTCCATTGCCAGGCGCCTTGCCCATTGTACAGTCATGGCCAAAAGTTTTGAGAATGACACAAATATTATAATTTCACATGATCTATTGCCCTCTGTTTTTTATGTGTGTTTGACAGATGTTTTTTATCACAGACAGAAATATAATAATTGCAAACATATGAGTAACAAAAGCATATCTTGATAGTTAGAATGAGTTAATGCAGCAAGTCAATATTTGCAGTGTTGTCCCTTCTTCTTCAGGACCTCTGCAATTCTCCCTGGCATGCTCTCAATCAACTTCTGGACCAAATCCTGACTGATAGCAGTCCATTCTTGCACAATCAATGCTTTCATTTTGTCAGAATTTTTAGGTTTTTGTTTGTCCACCCATCTCTTGATGATTGACCACACGTTCTCAATGGGACTAAGATCTGGGGAGTTTCCAGGCCATGGACCCAAAATCTCTATGTTTTGTTCCCTGAGCCACTTAGTTATCACCTTTGCTTTATGGCAAGGTGCTCCATCATGCTGGAAAAGGCATTGTTGATCGCCAAACTGCTCTTGGAGGGTTGGGAGAAGTTGCTCTTGGAGGACATTCTGGTACCATTCTTTATTCATGGCTGTGTTTTTAGGCAAGACTGTGAGAGAGCCGATTCCCTTGGCTGAGAAGCAACCCCACACATGAATGGTTTCAGGATGCTTAACAGTTGGCATGAGACAAGACTGGTGGTAGCGCTCACCTTGTCTTCTCCGAATGAGGCGTTTTCCTAATGTCCCAAACAATCGAAAAGGGGATTCATCAAAGAAAATAACTTTACCCCAGTCCTCAGCAGTCCACTGCCTGTACCTTTTGCAGAATAACAGTCTGTCCATGCTGTTTTTTCTGGAGAGAAGTGGCTTCTTTGCTGCCCTCCTTGAGACCAGGCCTTGCTCCAAGAGTCTCCGCCTCACAGTGCGTGCAGATGCACTCACACTGCCTGCTGCCTTTCCTGAGCAAGCTCTGCACTGCTGGTAGCCCGATCCCGCAGCGGAAACACTTTTAAGACGGTCCTGGCGCTTGCTGGTCTTTCTTGGGCGCCCTGAAGCCTTTTTGGCAATAATGGAATCTCTCTCCTTGAAGTTTTTGATGATGCGATAGATTGTTGACTGAGGTGCAATCTTTCTTGCTGCGATACTCTTCCCTGTTAGGCCATTTTTGTGCATTGCAATGATGACTGCACGTGTTTTTTTTAGAGATAACCATGGTTAACAGAAGAGAAACAATTATGCCAAGCACCAGCCTGCTTTTAAAGTGTCCAGTGGTGTCATTCTTACTTAATCATGACAGATTGATCTCCAGCCATGTCCTCATCAACATCCACACCTGTGTTAATGGAGCAATCACTGAAAAGAGGTTAGCTGGTCCTTTTAAGGCAGGGCTGCAATGATGTTGAAATGTGTTTTGGGGATAAAGTTCATTTTCTAGCCAAATATTGACTTTGCAAGTAATTGCTGTTAAGCTGATCACTCTTTATAACATTCTGGAGTATTTGCAAATTGCCATTAGAAAAAGTGAAGCAGTAGACTTTGTAAAAATTAATATTTGTGTCATTCTCAAAACTTTTGGCCATGACTGTAAATGGAACAGAATATTATACGCATTCACTACAAAAGGGTAATTTGGGAGTCAACTTGTATGTGATACGTGTGCTTGAAAACCCCACTTTTACCTATCTGGGCTTTAGGTAAAAATGTTTTTGACTTTATCAGATTTAATAATTACGATAGCAAACTGCAAAAAAAATACAATGTTTTAGCCTAAATTGACCAAACTTTGAGCACGCACAGATATGAGCTGGCACGGAGATAGCACTATGACAAATGTGTGCCCTGTTTTTTTTAATTTTTGGGCTAACTAGTGCTGTATATCAGGACTGTGACACCCAGGACAAAAAATGGAAACCCGGCCTAAACTGGCCAAACTTTGAGCACACACAATTATGAGCTGCCACGGAGATACCACTATGACAAATGTGTGGGCTGTATTTTTTTATTTTTTGGCTAACTAGTGCTGTATATCAGGACTGTGACACACAGGACAAAAAATGGAAACCCGGCCTAAACTGCCCAAACTTTGAGCACACACAGATATGAGCTGCAAGGAGATACCACTACGACAAATGTGTGGCCTGTATTTTTTTATTTTTTGGGCTAAATAGTGCTGTATATCAAGACTGTGAAACCCAGGACAAAATAAAGAAAAGTGCCGTAAACTGCCCAAACTTTGAGCACACACAGATATGAGCTGCCACGGAGATACCACTACGACAAATGTGTGCCCTTTTTTCTATTTTTGGGCTAACTAGTGCTGTATATCAGTACTGTGACACCCAGGACAAAAAAAGTAAAACCGGCCTAAACTGGCCAAACTTTGAGCACACACAGTTATGAGCTGCCACGGAGATACCACTATGACAAATGTGTGGGCTGTATTTTTTTATTTTTTGGCTAACTAGTGCTGTATATCAGGACTGTGACACTCAGGACAAAAAAAAGGGAAACCAGCCTAAACTGCCCAAACTTTGAGCATACACAGATATGAGCTGCCATGGAGATACCACTACGACAAATGTGTGGCCTGTATTTTTTTATTTGGTGAAATACTGCTGTATATAAATACAGTGACACCCAGGACAAAACTAAGAAAACTGCCGTAAACTGCCAAAACTTTGAGCACACACAGATATGAGCTGGCACGGAGGTACCTCTACGACAAATGTGTGCCCTGTTTTTTTTTATTTTATTTTGGGCTAAATACTGCTGTCTATAAGTACAGTGACACCCAGCCCAAAAAAAGGAAAACCGGCCTACACTGCCAAAACTTTGAGCACACACAGATATGATCTGGCATGTAGATACCACACTGGTGCTAGCTATATACAGCCAATATATCCTACAGGTAGCAGCAGCAGCAACAGAAGTCAGGAAGGGAATGGACCCTCTTGATGTATGCAATGATCTATATACACACATCCAGTGCCTGCAGGCCTTGCACTGATGTGTATAGAGCAACATACACTACCCTGCCTACCTAACACTGGAACCTATATACTCCAGAATTAGTCCTTAGGCCAGCGTCACACTTGCGAATGTGATGCGAGTAAGTCGCACGACTTTCTCGCATCAACACTCGGCACGGCCCCCGCTCTCGGACCCGAGTGTGCGGCTGCATGTATTTCTATGCAGCCGCACACTCGGGTTCGAGAGCGGGCGGCCGTGCCGGGTGTTGATGCGATAAAGTCGAGCGACTTACTCGCATCACACTCACAAGTGTGACGCCGGCCTTAGAAGGACTGTTGGTTTATCTGGATTTCAGTAGTTTAGGATGGTAGATCCCACACTGACTAAGAAATCGCCAAATCTGACCCTATCTCGGCAGCAGCTCGCCCTACACTATCTCAATCCGGAGCTGAATGCGGCAGCAGGGCGGCGTCCTGTCTCTTATACCCCTGATGATGCTGTGCAGCCAGCCAATCACTGCATGACCACAACAAAGATCGCTGCGTCGTTTCATTGCCTGGCAGACAATCCCTGCATTGTGATAGGGTCTGTAAAGTCCTCCAAAAAAGATGTCTGGAGACCCGAGTTCCCACCGAGTAATCCCGGAAATGCTCGGAGCTCGCTGAGTACACCGAGTACCGTGATACTCGGGCGAGTAACGATTAGTAGCGAGCACGTTCGCTCATCACTAGTGTTGAGCGATACGATACCGCAAGTATCGGGTATCGGCCGATATTAGCTCTATCGGCTTTTCGATACTTAGTTTCGATATTTTCCATATATCGTATACCGGAATCGGAAGTTCCCATAATTCTTTGAGAGGCAATGTGATTTTAGTCAGCCAATGAGGAATCCTAAGAAGTGTGGGCACATCCTGTACTGCTGCGGTCATGTTAACTAATGGCATGGCTGTGATTGGATGCTGAAATGATGTCAGAATGCACTATAAAAGGCGCCGCCGCCATTTTAGCGTCACTGTGCTGTGAATTCAGTAAGGGACAGAACGCTGCTGTGCTGACTCTGAGGGACAGTTAGAGATTGCGATTTAGTGTACTGTGCTGTAGGCAGGCTAGCACCAACCGCTGTGTAAAGCTTCCTTTTGCCTGCAGTGTTGTTTTAACAGCTCTGCAAGGTGTGTGTGAGTGCAGGTGACGCTGCAGTTTGCTCTGCATGCAACGCTGTCTGTAGGCATCTGCACGTGTCACTCACAGACTCTTTTTTTTTTCTTCAGTGTAATTCTTGAAGCTCCATGCAATTTAACTATTAGTGTGACGCGCTTCCATCCGTATCCAATACATTGGTTGCAAACACTATAGAAGTAGACAAAGGAGTAGCCTTTCACAGATTGTGAACAGTTGTGTTTCAGTGTTCACTTCAGTCTGTGTTTTTTATTTTTTGAGTGCACATCACGCTCCAGTTACTTGTTCAAGCACTGCTGCTTGTACTCTGCTGAGCGTGTCTCAGTGCCTCATCCTTTTCATTTATCTCCAATTGGTTCTGCTCCATTCCATTTAAAATATAATCTATTAGTGTGACGCGCTTCCATCCGTATCCAATACATTGGTTGCAAACACTATAGAAGTAGACAAAGGAGTAGCCTTTCACAGATTGTGAACAGTTGTGTTTCAGTGTTCACTTCAGTCTCTGCGTAATAACCACACTTAGGCCTTATAACTTTTCTGACTTTCTTTATCAATCTACCAAGATGAAGAAGTCAGTGAGTAAGGCACGTGGTCGTGGCCGTGGAGTTTCAGCAGGGAGAGGACGTGGGGATTCTGTGGCTGCTGCCGCCCTCAGTGACACAGCATCCACCAGTTTTACCCATGAGCGTTCCTTTATGCGCACTTTGGTAGGAGCTCGGCGTGCCACCCTGCTGCGGGAAGAACAAATTGAAGCCGTTGTTGGTTGGATGGCAGCCAATGCATTGACTTCAATTCCTTCCACCTCCTCTCAGGAACACAACACTGTTGAGCAACCATCTGTCTGTTCACCGCCTGTCAGATTGCCCAGGCAGTCAGAGAGTTCTGTACAGGAGCCAGCTGAGTCTCTGCTTCTGTTCTCAGAATCTGTTGGCTCGCAAACACGGGCACAGGCAAGCAGCATTCTGCAATTTGAAGAAGAGGGAGTATGCAGTGATGCGCAACAGCTGTGTCTCTCTCAATCTGAAGAGGCGGGTGAGCCAGTGCCGATGGACAGCACACCGCAGAACGCATCTTATGATGATGATGAGACTCAGGTGCCAGGTTTTGTGGAGCATGGTGCTGCCCAGACCATCCAACAGCAGCAGGTGTTGGAAGAGGGTAGTGGAGATGATGAAGTCCGAGACCCAACATGGCGTGAGCAACAGGAAGGTGGTGGGAGCAGCTCTGAGGAAGAGATTGTCCCAACAGTACAAAGAGGAGGGAGAGGTAGGCTGCAGACTCGCTTGCCTGTAGCCTCCAGTTTGGCACCTGTTGGGAGCAGTTCTCTTAGAAATGTAAAAATTGGCGCTCCCATGACTTGCACTGCGTGGTCCTTTTTTGACAGACTTGTAGATGATATTTGCTATGTTCAATGCAAGCTGTGTAAGCAAAAAGTTAAAAGAGGTAAAAATATCAGTAACCTGAATACCACAAATATGTGGAAACATGTACGGACAAAGCACGTAGCTGAGTTACAAAGACACACTGGAGATGTAGGCCAACCTACAGCAGCACCTACATCTTCATGTCGTGTTCGAGCCTCTACCTCCAGCTCACACACACCTGGTTCAGCTTCCTCACAGAATCTCCATGGAAGAACCTCGGTCACTGTTGTCCATAGACAAACTGTTATTCCACCCACAGCAGCAAGTTCACAGTCATCGTCACACTCCCAGAACAAAAAACAGCCATCGGTACCACAGGCATGGGATAAAAGACGGCCATACTCGGCAAACCATCCACGAGCACAGGCTCTGAATGCTGGCATTGCAAAACTCCTGTCCCTTGAAATGCTGTCATTCAGGCTGGTGGAGACTGACAGTTTCAGGAACTTTATGGCATTGGCAGTCCCACAATATAATGTGCCAAGCCGATTTTATTTCAGCAGGCAAGCTGTCCCTGCTCTGCAAAAACATGTCGAGGGAAACATTAAACATGCGCTACTAAACGCCGTCAGTAGCAGGGTCCACCTGACCACCGGTGCGTGGACCAGTACCCATGGCCAGGGACGATACCTTTCCCTCACTGCCCATTGGGTCAATGTTGTGGAGCCGGGTACAGATCTTGCCAGTGGCGCTGTACGTGTTCTGCCAACTCCAAGGATTGCAGGAATCCAGTCTGTACACATTGATTCCTCCTCCTACTCCAGTTCCTCAGAATCATCGCTGCACGAGCCGTCACGGTATACCTCCACATGGACCCGTGAACGCTTACCTGTTGCGACCGATATGAGCACAGCCGTGGCCAAACGTCAACAGGCCGTCCTGAAATTAATTTCCATGGGGAATCAAAGCCACACAGCGCAGGAGCTCTGGGATGCCATCAAGCAGGAGAGCGACGTGTGGTTTTTGTCAGCTAATCTCCAGCCAGGCTTGGTAGTGTGTGACAATGGCCGAAATCTGGTGGCAGCTCTGGGCCTTGGCAACCTCACTCACATACCATGTCTGGCACATGTGCTCAACTTGGTCGTGCAGAGTTTTTTGAGGGACTATCCGGATCTTGATGCACTGCTGCACAAGGTCCGCCTAGAGTGCGCTCACTTGCGACGTTCCAGCATGGCCAGATCGCGCATTGCAGCTCTGCAAGTCAGATTTCGCCTTCCTGAACATCGCATCATATGTGACGTACCCACCAGGTGGAATTCCACGTTACATATGATGGAGCGGTTGTGTGAGCAGCAGCCAGCAGTAATGGAGTATCAGCTGCAACAGGCGCAATCAACTCGCAATTTGCGCCATTCACACTTCACCACTACTGAGTGGGCCTCTATGAAGGACATCTGCGACGTTTTGCGTGCGTTTGATGTCTCAACGCGGATGGCGAGTGCAGATGATGCACTAGTCAGCATGACTGTCCCCCTTATCTGCCTGCTTCAGAAATCACTGAAAGCACTAAAGGAAGAGGTTTTGGAAGAGGTGGAGGATGAGGAGTCACAAATTCAATTACCTTCAGGACAGTCAGCGCAACGTGGTTCCTCACAAAGGGCTGGGCAGGGCTCACTTTGTGAGGAGGATGAGGAGGAGGAGGAGTCAATGGAGGAGGAAGAAATCCCTACAGAGGGAGGTACACAACGCTCTAGTCAGTATGTAGAGCGAGGGTGGGGTGATGCAGAGGAGGCAGAGATGACGCCTCTTCCAGAGGACAGCCTTTGTTGGCCAGTTGGGAGTCTGCAGCACATGGTTGATTTCATGCTTCAGTGCCTGAGAAACGACCGCCGCATCACCCACATTCTCAACACGTCAGATTATTGGGTGTACACCCTCCTAGACCCTCGCTACCGGGACAACTTACAAACCCTCATCACACCGGTGAACCGGGACCGTAAAATGCAGGAGTACCAAGACACACTGGTGCAATCCATACTGTTGTACATTCCAGCCGAGAGAGCTGCTGCTGCTGCTACTGCTTTACAAAGCAGCTCTGTGCGTCGAGGCAGTGTAGACACCTCTACAACAAGAGGGAGCAGAAGCACCGCCTCTGCACAGGGCAAGAGCTGTATGTTACAAATGTGGCAAAGTTTTGTGACAGCGCCAGCAAGGTCTACACCATCCGAGACGGCTCCAGTCACCAGGAAGAAACGTTTCCGTAAGATGGTGACAGACTACTTGGCTTTCCCTCTAAGTGTACTCCCAGCTGCCTCTTCCCCTTTCAAATTTTGGGTCTCTAAGTTGGATACATGGCCAGAGCTTAGCCAGTATGCATTGGAGGTGCTGGCTTGCCCTGCTGCCAGTGTATTATCTGAGCGTGTCTTTAGTGCTGCAGGTGGTGTAGTAACAGACCGTCGCATGCGACTATCCTCAGAGAATGTAGACCGGCTTACTTTTCTGAAAATGAACAAGGCATGGATCTCACCTGAATTTGCCTGTCCGTTTTCAGATTAAATAACTGTTTGGCAACGTTTTCCATGTCTCCTGTTATGTTCATCTTTCTACCACCTGAACTCTACTCCCTGGGCTACAACACCGCCATTTGTTGCTCGTAAGTAATTGGCAGGGGTACTGACTCCTGGCCAGCCTGGTTACAGCACGACAGCTGTTTCCTGGCAGTGTGAACGTCAATTATCCTCCAATAAGTTGTGCTGTCGTGTTGCATTCGGGTTAGCCGACTCTATGGTGCCTGCAGTTTAGGTGATTCCTATGTGTGCTGTGGGATATGTAAATAAAGGCTGTTTCCATTGTGACAATAGGACAAGCACCCACTGTAGGACTGTGTGATTCGGTAACTGTGGACGGCTTGCGTCCTGTCAACTTACATTTTCATGGGTGCGTTCTTCTACCCGTCCGGGGTCCAGTACCGTCAACTTGTTCTCCCCAGTGCCTTTGGCCTAGGTGCCTCCATCTCCGTATCCGAGTTCCACCAACGTCTGCTGGTCCTTGGTAGTGCTTTGGAGCACAGGTACCTCCTGCTTAGTAACCGTGTCACAGTAACGTCAGCTGGTACTCGGTTGTGACATTGCCTCTTTTCCTTCTGCTACCCGTCCGGGGTCCAGTATCGTCAACTGGTTCTCCCCAGTGCCTTTGGCCTAGGTGCCTCCATCTCCGTATCCGAGTTCCACCAACGTCTGCTGGTCCTTGGTAGTGCTTTGGAGCACAGATACCTCCTGCTTAGTAACCGTGTCACAGTAACGTCAGCTGGTACTCGGTTGTGACATTGCTTCTTTTCCTTCTGCTACCCGTCCAGGTTCTAGCACAGTCAGCTGGTCCTCGTTACTTCCATTGTCTCTTGCTCCATCTGATACCCGTCAGGGTTCCAGTAACGTCAGCTGTTTCTCGGAAATTAGACGACCTTAAAGACCACCCAGAAGAAGATGACGACAACAAGGACGACGAGCATGAAGCCAACCAGCCTGAACACCATCACAAAGAAAAAATAAAAGATTACCCAGAAGAAGATCACCAACAGGACAAAGAAGGTTAAGACAAACTACAAGATACAGAACAAGAGACAGAAGAACAATAAGCAGAAGATCAAAAAGCAGAAGAACATGAAGTATAAGACCAAAATGAAGAGCAAAATATATGCTCTAAATTCTAAGCAGAAGAAGACTAAGCAGTGTATGGGGGTGAGTCCGTTCCTCCTCGTGGTGCCCCTGGAAAATGCCTGCTGCTGCAGGCTAAACTGAACACGGACAAATACTGTTGTAGTTTAAATCTTTTGTGACAGCAAGAACGGAAGGATGAACAATTCATACTTTTACAGATTACAAGTGCAGGAATCTCTGTCACAAATAAGAATATGATGAAGAAGATGAAGAGGAAGAAGATGAAGAATTTGAATATGAAGAAGATTAATTAGTTTAATAATAACAATATGAGTAATGTAAACAAAAACATGAATAGCAAGAAGTTTAAGAAGAAGATTAAGAAGGTGAAGATGAAGAATAATTTGATGAGAAAGATGATGCTGCTGCTGAAGATTATGAAGGAGAAAGTGTGGCACTGGCAAAAGTTAAAAAGGTGAAGAGCATGGAAGTTGTGAAACATACATATTTGCCAAAATAGAAAAAAGGTTAACAACATTGTCAATTTGTTAGTCAATCCAAACGTATTTCCAAAAAAAAATATATTAATGCTATTCCAATGCATTGGGTTAAACATGTATGCCTTTATTGTCTCCTCAACCTCCCCCAATACATTCTACATTAGTCTTTGTTGTTTTCCTTCATGTACAATTAACCAACAAGGCAAGAATGTTTTTTTTTTAATGTCGATATTTGGTTCCCATAGACTTACATTGGACTTCCGGTATCGGAATCGGATATCGACGATATTTAGTGATATCGGCGATACCATTCCGATCCGATATTTTTAGATATCGAGCAGTATCGCTCAACACTACTCATCACTAATCATAATTCCTTTCGTCAGAGTAAAATTTTTTTGAAAAGAAGGCACAGGGTCTCAAGTTAGTTAACCCCTTTCTGACATCTGACATACTATCCCGTCCATGTTCCCTGGGCCCGTATGACCATGGATGGGATAGTATGTCATCGCGATCACAGGGGGAGCGCGGCTGATTGCGACCGGTTTTCAGCTGATTCTCACAGCTGACTCCCGGCACTAAGTGCCAGGAGCGGTCATGGACCGTTCCAGACACTTTACACCCCGGTACACTGCGATCAAACATGATGTTACACTCGGTCCCAGCGCTGGCTCTGCACTCCGTTCTGCTCACTCACCTGTTCCTCTAGCTGTCCCTCTGCAGCAGTCTGCGCGCGGGCTGGGGTCTCCTGTCCCATCTGCTCCTCGGCGTCCTGTGTCCTCCTCCACTTCCTGGCACGCTGCTGGCAGGCCTCCAAATAGACTGCTTAGGACGCGAGGCCGTGCCCACCGTCTCTCTTAAAGGGGCAGCGTGCATTTTTTGAAATAGCTAATTAACCAATGGCTGCGCACTCAGTACTATATCTGGTCACTCCACCATTAGGGGAGGGCCGGAACAACGTGTTCTATCATTGCTACATCCGGTTCTGTTCCTGATCTGTCTGCGCTGCGTCTGCAGTCTCTGTGCTTCGCTTACACTGTTTGTCTCCTCAGATCATTGCTAACCTGTATCTGGCTAACCTGGACAATCTCGGCTATTACTGGCGCAAGTGTCATCCCATTCCGCCATCAGCCATCCGTACCCGTGGACCGTGACAAGGTCACTGGAGCCAGCCTACTACCATCCGTTCTGGACCAGGACCTTACCCTTCTCCGTCAAGAACCCTCCACGGACTCTGTAAATACCTGTTACCCTTTTGGTCCCTCTGGGACAGCTGCCACGTGTCCGGGGTCTAACTGGAGGTAGCACCTGTGTCCTCCGGGTATTCCATTCTGGTCCTGTTCGAGGGGCCTTACTACGGGTACCCGGGGCTCACTAGTTACGCCCCTTCGGAGCCCCCCGGACCGCGGTCTCGAGGTTCCACATTAAAAAATAAAAACAAATGTGAACTTCACCACCTCTGCCTCCGCTTCCATTCGTTACACATGATCACAGCTTTTCGGAGCAGGCAGAGGAGCTGAGAGCCCTTCTGCCTTTGGATCGGAGACCTCGCGGCATTACGCGGGGTCCCGATCGCTCCTATGATAACCTAATGTCGTCATGATGACATACTGGTTACCAGAGCTGAGAGACTTCCTGTCATGCGCAGTGCATGTCAGGAAGTCTCTGAGGTCAGTGTGCATGGAGTGCAGCACTGACAGCTTATATGGCATGCAGATCTGCATGCCATATAAGCGATCAATCTGCACAAAATGAGTGTCCCATAGTGGGATAAAGTGTAAAAGAAAGAATGAAATAATTTTTTTTTTAAATAATTGCAAAAATATTTTAAAAAAATAATAAAAAATATTTAAAAAATCTATATTTATTCCATCAATAAATAAATATTTGAATTAAAAAAAATCTAAACAATAACAGTACAGATATTTAGTATCGCCGCATCCGTAATAACCCGACCTATAAAACTGTCCCACTAGTTAACCCCTTTAGTGAACACCAATAAAGAAAACAAGGCAAAAAATGCTTTATCATCATACCGCCAAACAAAAAGTGGAATACCACGCAATCAAAAACACTTATATAAATAAACATGGTACCACTGAAAATGTCATCTTGTCCCGTAAAAATCGAGCTGCCATACAGCATCATCAGCGAAAAAATAAAAAGTTATAGCTCTCAGAATAAAGCGATGCAAAAATAAATATTTTTATATAAAATAGTTTTTATTGTATAAAAGTGCCAAAACATAAAAAAAATATAAATGATGTATCGCTGTAATCGTACTGACCCCAAGAATAAAACTGCTTAAATCAATGTTACCACACAAGGAACAGTATAAACGCCCTCCCAAAAAAGAAATTCATGAATTGCTAGTTTCTGTTCATTCTGCCTCACAAAAATCATAATAAAAAGTGATCACAAAATGTCATGTGCCCGAAAATGGTACCAATAAAAATGACAACTTATCCCGCAAAAACAAGACCTCACATGACTCTGTGGGCCAAAATATGGAAAAATTATAGCTCTCAAAATGTGGTGATGCAAAAACTATTTTTTGCAATAGAAAGCGTCTTTTAGTGTGTGACAGCTGCCAAATATACTGTAAAAGCACTCTATAAAAACCTACTATAAATAGTAAATCAAACTCCCCTTTATCACCCCCTTAGTTAGGGAAAAATAATAGAACAAAAAAAAGTATTTATTTCCATTTTCCCATTAGAGTAAGGGTTAGGGTTAGGGCTAAATTTAGGGTTAGGGTTTGGGCTAAAGTTAGGGTTAAGGGTTAGGCTTGGGATTAGGGGTGTGTTAGGTTTAGGTTCGTGGTTATGGTTATGGTTAGCGTTGGGATTAGGGTTAGAGGTGTGTTGGGGTTAGGCTTAGAGTTAGAATTGGGTGGTTTCCACTGTTTAGGCACATCAGGGGCTCTCCAAACGCGACATGGCGTCTGATCTCAATTCCAGCCAACTCTGCGTTGAAAAAGTCAAATGGTGCTCCTTCCCTTCCGAGTTCTGCCATGCGCCCAAACAGTGGTTTACCCCCACATATGAGGTATTATCATACTCAAGACAAATTGCACAACAACTTTTATAGTCCAATTTCTCCTGTTATCCTTAGGAAAATAAAAAATTGGGGGCGAAAACATCATTTTTGTGAAAAAAATATTTTTTATTTTTACGGCTCTACATTATAAACTTCTGTGAAGCACTTGGGGGTTCAAAGTGCTCACGTGACATCTGGATAAGTTCTGTAGGGGGTCTACTTTCCAAAATGGTATCACTTGTGAGGGGTTTCCACTGTTTAGGTACATCAGGGGCTCTCCAAATTCGACATAGCGTCCTTTCTCAGTTCCAGCCAATTTTGCATTGAAAAGTCAAACCGCGCTCCTAGCTTCCGAGCTCTGCCATGCGCCCATACAGTGGTTTACCTGCATATATGGGGTATCAGCGTACTCAGGACAAATTGTCCAACGACGTTTGGGGTCCAATTTCTCCTGTTACCCGTGGCAAAATAAAACAAATTGGATCTAAAATGAATATTTTGTGAATAAAAGTTAAATGTTCATTTTTTTTAAACATTCCAAAAAATTTCTGTGAAGCAACTGAAGGGTTAATAAACTTCTTGAATGTGGTTTTGAGCACCTTGAGAGGTGCATTTAATAGAATGGTGTTACTTTTGGGTATTTTCTATCATATAGACCCCTCAAAGTGACTTCAAATGTGATGTGGTCCCTAAAAAAGGTGCTGTAAAAATTAGAAATCGCTGGTCAAATTTAACCTTTATAACTTCCTAACAAAAAAAAATTTGGTTCCAAAATTGTGCTGATGTAAACTAAACATGTGGGAAATGTTACTTATTAAGTATTTTGTGGGACATATCTCTGTGATTTAAGGGCATGAAAATTCAAATTTGGAAAATTGCGAAATTTTCAACTTTTTTGCCAAATTTACATTTTTTTCACAAATAAACGCAAGCCATATCAAAGACATTTTAATACTATGATGAAGCACAATATGTCATGAGAAAACATCGTCAGAATCACTGGGATCCCTGGAATCGTTCCAAAGTTATTACCTCATAAAGGGACAGTGGTCAGAATTGTAAAAATTGGCCTGGTCATGCAAACCACCCTTGGGGGTAAAGGGGTTAACGTGGTGGCCCCTGGGACAACACCGCCCCACTCCCACCTCCGAGGCGTCCACCTCTGTGATAAACTGTTTAGACAAATCAGGTTGAACCAGCACAGGGGCGGACATGAAACAGTTTTTTTAAAGAAGAAAATACCACCACTGCTGGAGCTGACCAATTTTTGGGATCAGCCCTCTTCCTATAGTAATTAGCAAAACCCAGAAAAGGCTGAAGCCTATGGAAGACCGCACGGAGGTGACCCATGTGACTCTGTTTATCAGAAGAATATATGAGGATATCATCCAGATAAACTACCATGAAGCGCCCAATAAAATCTGAGAAAAATGATTCATGAAGTTCTGGAATACTGTTGGCGCTTTAGTCAGGCCAAAAGGCATAACCAAATTCTCAAACAGACACTCTGAGGAGAGAAATGCAGTTTTCCACTCATCCCCCTCCCACATATGGATGAGATTATATGCTCCCCTTATGTCCAACTTAGAGAACACCCTTGCCCCCAACAATTGATTGCATAAAACAGATATAAGTGGACGGGGATAAGTGTTCCTTACAGTGATTTTATTCAATTCTCAAAAATCGAGGCATGGGCATAAACCACCATTCTTTTTCTTAACAAAAAAGAACCCCACCGCCACGGGAAAAATGTGGTGTGGTTGGCCCTGGGTTCCTCCTAATGCAGGACAATGGCAGACCTCATGTGGCTGGAGTATGTCAGCAGTTCCAGAAGATGAAGGCATTGAAGCTATGGACTGGCCTGTCCATTCGCCAGACCTGAATCCGATTGAGCACATCTGGGGCAGCATGTCTCGCTCCATCCACCAACGTCATGTGGCACCATAGACTGTCCAGGAGTTGATGAATGCTTTAGTCCAGGTCTGGGAGGAGATCCCTTAGGAGAACATCCGCAACCTCATCAGGAGTATGCCCAGGCGTTGTAGGGAGGTCATACAGGCATGTGGAGGCCACACACAAAACTGAGCATCATTTTGACTTGTTTCCACTTTAATTTTGTCTTGTTTTGATTTTCATTTTGACTTGTTTCCACTGTCATTTTGGGGGTCTCTCCAAATCTAGGCCTCCATTGGTTCAAAAATTTGATTTCTATTGATGATTTTTGAATTTATTGTATCTTTATTTGTTCTTTGGCATTATAATTTGTGTTATGTTTATACATTATAAATTGCTTGACATACAAGTGCTCAACTCTTGTTCACTTTAGCTCCATCTCTCAATGGTGCCTGATACCTATCACTAGTGCCTGTGTAGTTGTTGCTTATACGCTGGTATGCGTCATTACTTGTTCATAGGACGTTGATGCGCGTGTTTTCTTTTGGCGTTGGTAGCCATAGCAATCTAATTGCAGCGCTTGCGCAGTGTGTTTTTTCTGACGCCGTACATCGTTACGTATCATTGACACTGCGAGTGGGCAGTTTACACTGCGCATGCGTTGTTCTACTCCATTCACTACTCACTTCCTACCGCATCTCTCAATACAGAGCATCATTTTGACTTGTTTCCACTTTAATTTTGTCTTGTTTTGATTTTCATTTTGACTTGTTTCCACTTTCATTTTGGGGTTCTCTCCAAATCCAGGCCTCCATTGGTTCAAAAATTTGATTTCCTTTGATGATTTTTGTGTGATTATGTTGACAGCACATTCAACTTTGTACACAACAAAGTATTCAATGAGAATATTTCATTCATTTAGATCTAGGATGTGTTATTTGAGTGTTCCCTTTATTTTTTTGAGCTGTGTACATGACATGGTACAACCAATGCTGTCATTTAAAAGTACAACTAGTCCCGCAAAAAACAAGCTCTCATATGGCCATATGGATGGAAAAATTAAAAAGTTATGGCTCTGGGAAGAAGGGGAGTGAAGAATAGAAACGGAAAAATGAAAATGGGCTTCAGCGCGAAGGGGTTAACAAGCTGTTTCACAACCCTAACCTCTGACCTTTCAGTCTCCTGTCATTAAATTAACCATCAATATTTATTTGTTGAGAAAGTGTGCCTGCACAACAAATTAGCCCAATAAATTTTGCTTAGGAATTATGGCCTCCTGCCTCCACCCCAATAGTAGCCCAAACAATATTGATAATGAAATGGGGCCCGGTGCCTGCACCCCAATATTAACCCAAGCGATTTTGATTAGGAGATATGGCCTCCTGCCTACACCCCAATAGTAGTCCAAATGATTTGATTAAAAAATGAGGCCTGGTGTTATGAGCGCGGTTGCTAACAACTTTATTAAAATAATGGAAAGCAACCGAACCCGGGGTCCGCGGTGCAGACTGAGGTACTGCGGCCGAACTTCCCTTGGTATTAGAGTGAACCTGACAAATAAAGATTAGGTCTCGCCTGTGTTACTTCACACGAGGAAGGACTATGATTCGTATTAGATTCAGATCTCGCCTGTGTTACTTCACACTAGGAGAGACAAGGATTTGCACTATCTACGTTAACTGCACGGAAGATGTGCCGTGAACGGGGTTATACGTAACTCTGTTAACTGCACAGAAGCCACACACCAGCCACTAAGAAGTGAGTGCGATTCACGCCGAGGCGTATGTGCTCTCAGCCGGTGTGCGACCGGACTGAAGCCACTCTCCTTCCGGATAGCAGGCGATGCACAGGTTTCGCGCCCTCGCAGTCTAGCTCAGGGTGTACAGCTACCCTTTTGCTGGAGCCAGACTGTACAGCAGTCATTACCTGCCTAGCATATTCTAACCTGCCTGAAGGACCTGTGCTAATTAGCCGAGCTAACTCTGGTATCGGCAGATCCCGGAGAGCGAAAGCTAGAGAGCACGTGGAGCCCAGATTAAGCATCCACACATGAGCACGACCTATACGGTATGATCTGACCGTGCCACGGCGCCGGCAATCAGGCTATTTAAGGGCTAAGCCCTGCCCCCAGCCGAGCATCAGCGATGACGTCACTCGACCAATCAGGCGGTGCCATGTCACCGGATCAGCTGACACAAAATCACCAATCATGGTCCGCCACGTCACAGACATGCTCAGAGCAGAGAATCCTGGACTTAGGCTGAGACAAGCCCTGCTCCCTTCAGTAACCCATGTCCAAAGCTACTAGGAATAGAGACCTTGGAGACAGCCTGTACTCCCGTGTACTAGCTAGTTGTTGGGACTGACGGCGAAGCTAAGCAGCATCTGCCCTGGCTGGACCTGGATAGGAGACCTCAGCTCCAACTTCAGATCCATCTGCTGCCCAAAGCCTAACATTATCCCCCACTAATATCCCCCACACCTGATGCTCAATGAGCTGGGGGGGCATGAACATGGGCTCCCAAGAGCGGTCCTCAGAACCACAATTCCTCCAGTGTACCGGATAAAACTTTTTCCCACTAACTATCTTAGACCCCACATTCGCTTGTACCTCGAAATCATCACTTCTGGTGTCAGAACAGAAGCCAGTTGGGGTTCCGAGAAATTCATCAGGCGAGTGGGTTTAAGTTGTGACACATGGAAAGTATCATGATTCCTCATGTAGCAGGGCAACTGTAAACGGTACACTATGGGGTTTACTTGGGCCAAAATCTTGAAAGGACCAATAAAACGGGGGGAAAACTTAGCAGATTCCCCGTGTCCTCTGACATTTCGAACCGCGAGCTAACTCTCCTCATCCGATTCTTGGAGACTGGCATAGCATCTTGCTTATGGTCCCAGACGTCCCGCTCCTCCAGAGCCCAATCTCTGGCCCCAGGCTCCTCAGAGCTAACTGGCGTAGGGACCGAAATATGCGGATGTTGGCCATTATTCAAAAGACACGGAGTCTGAGCTGTGGAATTCGCCACGGGTAATGGATGAACTAGACCAGCCGGTCTCTGACAGGACGATTTTTTCCTCCGTTTGACTCCAAAATGACCTCTAATCTTAGAGGCATGTGCCCAAGAGAGCACCTCATTTTGTAAATTGTGAGGAACGAACCTCCTCTCGGGTGGAACCTGGTCTAAAGTCACTGGTGCCAACGTTCGCATCCTCTCAGGAGGCAATGTCTCTGCGGCCTTTTTGGAAGATACATCAGCCAAGCTCTGATAATGCTTAGGAAGAGCGGCCGAATCGATGGCCGGCTCAGAGACTACCCTCTGGACCGATGCAACCATACACTGAGAGGCACAATTCTCACCCCAGGAATAAATTCCCCCATGTTCCAGTTAATGTGTGGATTGTGACAACGGAGCCAGGGAAGACCCAATAGCACCTCATCCAATCCACCGGGCATAATAAGAAAAGAGATAACCTCCCGGTGACCCTGAGGAAATGCCATGGTGAGGGGAATCGACTGGTGAGTGATTGGCGTGTCCAACCGAGAACTGTTGACAACCCCAATGTTTATTGGTTTGGGCAGTAACTCCAGAGGAATGGCGTATCTGTGGACAAAGGTTGATGACAAAAAATTGCCAACGGCCCCAGAGTCCACGCATGCCATGGCAGAAACTGCGGATTTTCCGAAGAGCAACGTCACCTCATGTACTAGTTTGGGGAAGAAGTCCCTGAATCAGACACACCTCTACCAACGTTGGTTGGACTCACCCGTCTCCTCACCCGCTTGGGCCCCTTATTACTGGGGTACTCCAAGAGATGTATAGGACGGGCACGAGAAGACCTAATCTCAGTCCGGGATATATCCATAGGCTCAGGCTCTGGGTCGGGAGCTGGGGGTTCGGAAATAGGTCTAGAGAACAAAGGTGCCAACCGAAACCCTGAGGTTTAGAGGCCTCCAGTTCCAACTTGCGTTCCGACTGGCACAAATCTATTTGGTTGGTGAGTCATTAACTCTTCCAGAGAGGTTGGAATCTCTCTGGTAGCTAGAGCATCCTTTATATGCCCAGCCAGACCCTTCAAGATCACCGGGATTAGCGACGGCTCAAGCCAATCCAGTTCAGCTGCTAAGGTTCTGAACTGGATAGCATAGTGGCTGGCGGTGGCCGAACCCTGTACCAACGTAAGAAGTTTATGAGCCGTATCATGTGTAACCTGAGGACCAAGGAAAACACTTTTTAGGGTTGTAAGAAAGAGACCCGCATTAGCCACTACTGGGTCATTCCGCTCCCACAGAGGAGTAGCCCACTCCAAAGCCCTGTGGGAAAGTAATGAGATGACAAAACCCACTTTAGCCCTTTCAGAGGGGAACCGTGCCTCCATCATTTCTAACTGAATGGAGCACAGATTAATAAACCCTCTGCAGGTTCTACTATCACCAGAAAATTTTTCCGGGAGATCAAAACAGGGTAAAGAAGCCCACAGCAGTGTTTATGAGATTTGCAGCTTGTGAGGCTGCCTGAGTAGCTACTGCAGTGAGATCAGCAACCGAAGCGGCCTGCTCCAGAGTCCTAAGTCTGGCCTCCAGTTGTTGAATGTAGCGCTGCAGCTGCTGGTTGTCAGCCATGTTCGGCAAGACCCTAGTGGTCAGATACTGCTATGAGCG
Source organism: Oophaga sylvatica (assembly GCA_033576555.1). NCBI lineage: Eukaryota > Metazoa > Chordata > Amphibia > Anura > Dendrobatidae > Oophaga > Oophaga sylvatica. The sequence continues at coordinate 5,201,374 of JARQOD010000005.1, read as the reverse complement.
TGGTTGCTAACAACTTTATTAAAATAATGGAAAGCAACCGAACCCGGGGTCCACGGTGCAGCCTGAGGTACTGCGGCCAAACTTCCCTTTGTATTAGGGCATATACGTAACTCTGTTAACTGCACAGAAGCCATACACCAGCCGCTAGGAAGTGAGTGCGATTCACGCGTACGTGCTCTCAGCCGGTGTGCGACCGGACTGAAGCCACTCTCCTTCCGGATAGCAGGCGATGCACAGGTTACGCGCCCTCACAGTCTGCTCAGGGTGTACAGCTACCCTTTTGCTGGAGTCAGACTGTACAGCGGTCATTACCTGCCTAGCATATTCTAACCTGCCTGAAGGACCTGTGTTAATTAGCTAAGCTAACTCTGGTATCGGCAGGTCCCGGAGAGCGAATGCTAGAGAGCACGTGGAGCCCAGATTAAGCGTCCACACATGAGCACGACCTATACGGTATGATCTGACTGCGCCGTGGCTCCGGCAATCAGGCTATTTAAGGGCTAAACCCTGCCCCCAGCCGAGCATCAGCGATGACATCACTCGACCAATCAGGCGGCGCCATGTCACCGGATCAGCTGACACAAAATCACCAATCACGGTCTGCCATGTCACTGACATGCTCAGTGCAGAGAATCCTGGACTTAGGCTGTGACAAGCCCTGTTCCTTTCTGTAACCCATGTCCAAAGCTACTAGGAACAGAGACCTCGGAGACAGCCTGTACTCCCGTGTACTAGCTAGGTGTTGGGACCGACGGCTAAGCAGCATCTGCCCTGGCTGAACCTGGATGAGAGACCTCAGCTCCAACTTCAGATCCAGCTGCTGCCTAACACCTGGGGCCAGCACCCCAATATTAGCCCACATGCTTTTGATTAGAAAATGTGGACTCCTGTCTGCACCCCAATATAAGCCCAAAAGATTTTCATTATGAAATGTGGCCTAATGCCTGCACACCAATATTATCCCAAACTATTTGATTAGGAAATGTGCCTGCACAACAATATTAGCCAAAACAATTTTGATTAGGAAATGTGGACTCCTGTTTGCATGCCAATATTAGCCCAAACAATTTTGATTAGGAAGTGGGGCATGGTGCCTGCACACCAATATTAACCCCTTTCCGACATCTCGCATAATATTTCGCCAATGTCAGACACCCTCCCTTTGATGTGGGCTCCAACGGTGAACCTACATCTTTCCGGGCACATGTCAGCTGTTTTGCGACCATACAGCCTGCCATCCAGCAGAGACACTGAGCAGCATCTGCTATCGCTGCCGAGTGTCTCACGGTGAACTGAATTGAGAGGACCAGTCTGATGTCAGCGAGAGCGTGAGAAACTTCTCAAGCTGCCAGTGCCATCAGAAAGTTCCTGAGATTTCACAGCCAATTAACTCACTTCTCCTATCTGATATCATTGCGAGCAATAGAAATTTTTCCACGGAGCTCACGCTAACGTCAAATCGGTACAGGAGATTGTCATTGTCTGTATGTGTAATACTTGCGGCACACGTGTGACAACTATATGCCGCTTGTGTGCCACATCAGTAGTTATTGCATTTTAATATTGCTGCGACTAAAAAAAACATAATTCTGGCATTTTGATTTTTTTAATTATGCCATTTAATGATCGGTTTAATTCTTTTTTTATATTGATAGAATGAGCGATTATGAATTCGGCAATACCAAATGAGAATACCAAATAGAATATGCACTGCATGATGACTCTACAAAGATTTTGAGTGAGGGCTGGCTGTTGACCCTATAAAAATTGTGAGTGTGGGCCGCCTCATTACCCTATAAAGATTTTGAGTGCGGGTCGCCTAATAACAAGTAAGATTTTGAGTGATGACCGCATGATGATCCTGTAAAGAATTTAATTGAGGGCTGCTCGATGAATCCATAAAGATTTTGAGTGAGGGCCACATGATGAGACTGTAAAAATATTAAATGAGGGCTGCCTGATGACCCTATCAAGATTTTAAGTGAGGGCTGCCTGATGTGCCTGTAAACATTTTAAATGAGGGCCACAAGATAAACCTGTGAATATTTAGAGTGAGGGCCTTATGATGACCCTATAAAGATTTTGAGTAATGGCCACCTGAAGACCCTGTTGATATAGCGGAGAAGGAGGAGGAGAAGAAAAAAAAAGAAACCATGAACCATATACCATTTTTGGGGTGTTAAGAGGTGCATTGAAATACACCAGAAAAAAGGAACATTTGAATTGGCTTTATGTTCCACTGCTGTCATCCAGTTGGTTGAGAAGTCTGGGACAATCCCGAACAAGCGCATTTTGATAAGATTCAGACTGTTAGCATTTTTAGTTGACAGGCGGATACGCCTATCAGATATTATACCCTTGGTGGCACTAAAATCCCGCTCTGACAAAACACTACCAGCAGGGCAGGCCAGCATCTCCAAGGCATAAAGGGCCATATCATATCATGTGTCTGGCTTGGATATCCAAAAGTTGTAAGGCACAGCGGACTAATGGATTACTCAGGTACAGTAGGCTAGGTACTCCTACATCATCTTCCAAAACTTTTCCCTCTTTGTCAGGGTATCCCGTGCGTCAGGTCATGGGCACTCGGAAGGTCTGAGATAACTGTTCCAGACATTTCATAGTGTTCCCTGGTGAGTGTCTCCCTCGTCTCCCATCCTTAGTTGACAAAGGATCTAGGATTTCTGCCACCAGCTTTGTCAGATGGGAACTATTGAAATTGCAATAATTGTTCTTCTAGGGCCTTCTGTTATTGCACTATTTTAATAGCCTTCTCCAACACAGGAAGGATAGATGTAAAAGTCTCCGTGTAGAGTGGGTCGAGAAGAGTGAACAACCAGTAATCAATGTTGACCAAAATGCATATAACGTGAGGGTCACGGGAAAGGTAGCGATACATAAAGTCAGCAATGTGTGCAAGGCTCCCAACAGGCAAGACTGCTCCATCCCCACCAGAACGACTTTCAATCCACCTCTTCCCTCTCCCTCTCCTCTTCAGTCTATCCACGATGAACAGACATTATGAAGCTGGTATGTGTAGTAACCTCTGTAGCGCAAGCAAACATATTCTGTTCATCCTCAGCCTCCTACTCATTCTCACTAAATTCACGCTGAGAAAATGGCATGAAGCTGGGCTGGGTATTATCAAAATTCATGCTGAGAAAATGGCATGAAGCTGGGCTGGGTATTATCACCCTGTGTACTTTCTTCCTCCATCTCCATTTGTTCTATATGAAAAACTTCCTCTTTAATTGTGAGCAGCGAGTGTTTGAGTAGAAGTTGGATGGCTATGTGGATTATTGTGTCATCACCGCTCACCATCTTGGTTGTTTCATCAAAGTCTTGGGGAACCTCACAGATGTCAGACATCCATGTCTAGTCATCGGTTATTAAGTCTGGAGGCTGACCGGAATACCAGCGGGATGAAGTAGCTGATATTCAATTATTGTCCTCTGCTTCTCACAAAGCCTTGACAACATATATAATGTGGAGTTCCAGTGCGTGGTGAAGTTGTACACCAGTTGGTAAGCTGGCACTTGCAAGTGCCACTGCATCACTGCCAGACTGGCGGCAGCTGTAACTCTCTTGCAGAAATGGGCACACATGCGACGTACCTTCAAAAATAGCTCAGGAAAATCTGGGTAGGTTTTCAGAAACAGCTGATCCACTAAATTGAGCATGTGGGCCAGGCATGGTACATGTGCGAGGTTGCCAACTTTCAAAGCTCCAACCAGGCAACGGCCATTTTCACACACAAGCATACCTGGCTATAGGTTCAGCGCAAGACCGACAGATCTGGCTGGTCTGATATACCTTTCAACAATTCTGCGGAAGTGTGCTATTTGTCACCAAAACAAATTAATTTCAGCAGAGCCTGTTGCAGCCTCCCCAGGCAGTGCTCCAGTACTTCCAGCATGTGACTGATATGGACAACATGCTCCTAGATGACTAATTGGAGATAGAAGATGAGAAGGAGGTGCATGAATTGGCGTAGAAGGTGGAGGAAATCTTGATTCAACTAGGGCCTATCTTGGTGTCATTAGTACATGTGCCATCCCAGGGTGCGACTCATTCTAGAACTACACAAAGGTCCACCCAGTGTTCTGCCTGGCTAAATATCAAAATTACAGGGGAACCAGCGCAGGTTTTTTTTTAACTATTTACAGCGCAGGTGCAGCTGGTGAATATTCCCATCCCCTGCTCCTGCTCTCACTGTTATTAGCGGAAGCAGGTTTCGAATGATGGGGGTTTTAGTTCCATCAGCTGACACCCGTGACCAGAGGTAAACGTTATACCTCCGATCACAGCTGAGTGCTCACGCTGACAGCATGGAGACCGCGGCTCTCTGACTGGCGTGGATGATTTCACCGGCGATCAGAAGTGCAAAGCCGGTGTTTCCCTCATTAGTACACAGCATGGAAAACACCGGCTTTTGTGCTGTGTATGTTCGGCTATATTCAGCGATTTAATCAACGATTAAATAGGCGAATATTGCAGATTCGGCGATTGTGAGCCAAACTGAACATTGAAATATTTGCTCATCTCTAGTCAGCAAAACTTATCATATGGTAACTGAAAATTTTCTAGAAATTGTGTCCATATTTAAGTAAGTTCTTGGGTGTCTCTTATACACAATGTAGGGTGCATCCTTGTATGAGACCATAGAACAAAAAAATTAGCTAAAATATAACAACGGAGATTGAATAAAATATTGATTTTATTTCTCCAATTTGATTAAAGACACCATGACAATCATATAGAAATTATAAAAATCATAAAATGTTAACGCACACCTCAAGCATTTTTTTAATTCATTGCTGCAGTGGTGCTTAAAATCCTAGTCTCTGCCCCGTCTGATACTCACTTAACATGATTTTCTTCTGTTTTTTTTCGCTTGATTGGCGCCGAAAAATGGTGGAGACGCTGGAGGGTGAGTATAAGAGAGGGAGCAAGGGACTTACATTTAAAGCACCGCTTCAGTAGTGAAAAAAAAATCAAACGTTAAAATAAAAGATAAATCATCTGAATTTGTAGGGACACAATCTATTGGGACAGAAATATGAAGAGCAGAGGGGCACTTATTTTATCTCTCCTTTTGTGCACAAACAGGCAGCAGGGCAGTTGTCAATCAAAGATTTGGCATGTTAGAATTATTTTTGAAGTCTAGGCAGCCAGCAGAGAAGTCTTGATATGGTCAAGTATTTGCTGAAAAAGAAACAAAAATAGTTTACAGTATATTGCACAATCCAACAATAAAGCGGGGGTCACCTAAAAGAAAACATATTCCTCACAGACCCCCTCCGATAGCCTCTTGGGAGTGACTCCCAGTTTATAGGATTAATTGTGACTATGAATTACTAGGGCTTCATGTTATGCCACATTTCTTCTGATGTTTACTGGTAGACAAATGTGTAGCCACATGAGGCTTCCGCATTAAGAAATGTTAATGACTAGTAAGATGATCATTTCACAAAAAAGGAGTGCTCTGATGGAAAGCTGTCTTTAATGAAAGGCGTGAGGTAATGAAAGAAGTGCTACAATGAAAGCAGTGCTGTAAAGAAAGGAGTGCTGTAATGAATAGTGTGCTTTAATTAAAGTAGTGCTGTAAAGAAGGGAGTGCTCTGATGAAAGGAGTGCTATAATGAAAGGAGTGCACTAGTGAAAGGAGTGCTGTAATGAATAGAGTGCTTTAAATAAAGTAGTGTTATAATGAAAGGAGTTCTCTGATGAAAGACAAGTGCGGTAATAAAAGGAGTGCTCTAATGAAAGGCGTGCTCTAATGACAGGAGTGCTCTAATGAAAGGAGTGCTGTAATGAAAGGAGTGCTATAATGAAAGGAGTGCTCTAATGACAGGAGTGCTCTAATGAAAGGAGTGCTCTAATGAAAGGAGTGCTCTAATGACAGGAGTGCTCTAATGACAGGAGTGCTCTAATGAAAGGCAGTGCTCTAATGACAGGAGTGCTCTAATGAAGGATGCCTAATGAAAGGAGTGCTCTAATGAAAGGAGTGCTCTAATGACAGGGTGCTTAATGAAAGGGTGCTCTAATGAAAGGAGTGCTCTAATGAAAGGAGTGCTCTAATGAAAGGAGTGAGGTAATGAAAGAAGTGCTGTAATGAAAGCAGTGCTGTAAAGAAAGGAGTGCCTGATAATGGGAATGAAGGAGTGCTCTAGTGAAAGAGGCTGTAATGAATAGAATGCTTAAAAGAGTGTTAAATGAAGGAGTGCTCTGATGAAAGAGTGCTGGTAATAAAGGAGTGCTCTAATGAAAGGAGTGCTCTAATGAAAGGAGTGCTCTAATGACAGTGCTATAATGAAAGAGTGCTCTAATGAAAGGCGGCTCTAATGAAAGGAGTGCTCTAATGAAAGGCGTGCTCTAATGAAAGGAGTGCTCTAATGACAGTCTATATGAAAGTGCTCTAATGAAAGGCGTGCTCTAATGAAAGGAGTGCTCTAATGAAAGGCGTGCTCTAATGAAAGGAGTGCTCTAATGAAAGGAGTGCTTAATGAAAGGGTGCTCTAATGAAAGGAGTGCTCTAATGAAAGGAGTGCTCTAATGAAAGGAGTGCTCTAATGAAAGGAGTGTGTAAATGAAAGAGTGCTCTAATGAAAGAGTGCTCTAAAGAAAGGAGTGCTTAATGAAAGGAGTGCTTAATGAAAGAGTGCTTAATGAAAGGAGTGCTCTAATGAAAGGAGTGCTAATGAAAGGCGTGCTCTAATGAAAGAGTGCTCTAATGAAAGGGTGCTCTAATGAAAGGGTGCTCTAATGAAAGGAGTGCTCTAAATGAAAGGGTGCTCTAATGAAAGGAGTGCTCTAATGAAAGACGTGCTTAATGAAAGGTGCTCTAATGAAAGGGTGCTCTAATGAAAGGAGTGCTCTATGACATGCTAATGAAGGTGCTCTAAATGAAAGGCGTGCTCTAATGAAAGGAGTGCTCTAATGAAAGGGTGCTCTAATGAAAGGAGTGCTCTAATGAAAGAGTGCTCTAATGAAAGGCAGTGCTCTAATGAAAGGCGTGCTCTAATGAAAGGAGTGCTCTAATGAAAGGAGTGCTCTAATGAAAGGAGTGCTCTAATGAAAGGAGTGCTCTAATGAAAGGGTGCTTAATGAAAGGAGTGCTCTAATGAAAGGAGTGCTCTAATGAAAGGAGTGCTCTATGAAAGGCGTGCTCTAATGAAAGGAGTGCTCTAATGAAAGGAGTGCTATAATGAAAGGAGTGCTCTAATGACGAGTGCTCTAATGAAAGGGTGCTCTAATGAAAGGCGTGCTCTAATGAAAGGAGTGCTCTAATGAAAGGAGTGCTTAATGAAAGAGTGCTCTAATGAAAGGAGTGCTCTAATGAAAGGAGTGCTCTAATGAAAGGAGTGCTCATAATGAAAGGGTGCTCTAATGAAAGGAGTGGCTCTAATGAAAGGAGTGCTCTAATGAAAGGAGTGCTCTAATGAAGGAGTGCTCTAATGAAAGGCGTGCTATAATGAAAGGAGTGCTCTAATGAAAGGAGTGCTCTAATGAAAGGAGTGCTTATGAAGGCTCTCTAATGAAAGGAGTGCTCTAATGAAAGGAGTGCTCTAATGAAAGGAGTGCTCATAATGAAAGGAGTGCTCTAATGAAGAGTGCTCTAATGAAAGGCGTGCTCTAATGAAAGGGTGCTCAATGACGTGCTATAATGAAAGGAGTGCTCTAATGAAAGGGTGCTCTAATGAAAGGAGTGCTTAATGAAGGAGTGCTCTAATGAAAGGGTGCTCTAATGAAAGGAGTGCTCTAATGAAAGGGTGCTCTAATGAAAGGCGTGCCTAATAAGTGCTTAATGAAAGGCAGTGCTCTAATGAAAGGAGTGCTCTAATGAAAGGAGTGCTCTAATGAAAGGAGTGCTCTAATGAAAGGAGTGCTCTAATGAAAGGAGTGCTCTAATGAAAGGCGTGCTCTAATGAAAGGAGTGCTATAATGAAAGGCATGCTCTAATTAAAGGAGTGCTCTAATGAAAGGCGTGCTCTAATGACAGGAGTGCTCTAATGAAAGGAGTGCTCTAATGAAAGGACGTGCTCTAATGAAAGGCGTGCTCTAATGAAGAGTGCTCTAATGAAAGGCTGCTCTAATGAAAGGAGTGCTCTAATGAAAGGCGTGCTCTAATGAAAGGCGTGCTCTAATGAAAGGCGTGCTCTAATGAAAGGCGTGCTCTAATGAAGAGTGCCTAATGAAAGCTGCTCTAATGAAGAGTGCTCTAATGAAAGAGGTGCTCTAATGAAAGGCTTATGACATGCTCTAATGAAAGGCGTGCTCTAATGAAAGGCGTGCTCTAATGAAAGGAGTGCTCTAATGAAAGGCATGCTCTAATGAAAGGAGTGCTCTAATGAAAGGCGTGCTCTAGAAGTGCTTAAATGAGAGTGCTCTAATGAAAGGGTGCTCTAATGAAAGGCGTGCTCTAATGAAAGGAGTGCTCTAATGAAAGGCGTGCTCTAATGAAAGGCGTGCTCTAATGAAAGGAGTGCTCTAATGAAAGGTGCTCTAATGAAAGAGTGCTCTAATGAAAGGCGTGCTCTAATGAAAGGCGTGCTCTAATGAAAGAGTGCTCTAATGAAAGGCGTGCTCTAATGAAAGGCGTGCTCTAATGAAAGGAGTGCTCTAATGAAAGGAGTGCTCTAATGAAAGGCAGTGCTCTAATGAAGAGTGCTCTAATGAAAGGCGTGCTCTAATGAAAGGCGTGCTCTAATGAAAGGAGTGCTCTAATGAAAGGCGTGCTCTAATGAAAGGCGTGCTCTAATGAAAGGCGTGCTCTAATGAAAGGCGTGCTCTAATGAAAGAGTGCTCTAATGAAAGGAGTGCTCTAATGAAAGGAGTGCTCTAATGAAAGGCGTGCTCTAATGAAAGGAGTGCTCTAATGAAAGGTGTGCTCTAATGAAAGGCGTGTCTAATGAAAGGAGTGCTCTAATGAAAGGATCTCTAATGAAAGGAGTGCTCTAATGAAAGGTGCTCTAATGAAAGGAGTGCTCTAATGAAAGGTGCTCTAATGAAAGGCGTGCTCTAATGAAGGCGTGCTCTAATGAAAGGAGTGCTCTAATGAAAGGATGCTCTAATGAAAGGCGTGCTCTATGAAAGGGTGCTCTAATGAAAGGAGTGCTCTAATGAAGGCGTGCTCTAATGAAAGGCGTGCTCTAATGAAAGGCGTGCTCTAATGAGAGTGCTCTAATGAAAGGCGTGCTCTAATGAAGGTGTGCTCTAATGAAAGGAGTGCTCTAAGAAAGGAGTGCTCTAATGAAAGGAGTGCTCTAATGAAAGCGTGCTCTAATGAAAGGAGTGCTCTAATAAAGGAGTGCTCTAATGAAAGGGTGCTCTAATGAAAGGCTGCTCTATGAAAGAGTGCTCTAATGAAAGGAGTGCTCTAATGAAAGGCGTGCTCTAAATGAAAGGCGTGCTCTAATGAAAGCAGTGCTCTAATGAAAGGCGTGCTCTAATGAAGTGCTCTAATGAAAGGCGTGCTCTAATGAAAGGAGTGCTCTAATGAAAGGTGCTCTAATGAAAGGGTGCTCTAATGAAAGGCGTGCTCTAATGAAAGGCGTGCTCTAATGAGGTGCTCTAATGAAAGGCGTGCTCTAATGAAAGGAGTGCTCTAATGAAAGGGTGCTCTAATGAAAGGGTGCTTAATGAAAGCGTGCTCTAATGAAAGGGTGCTCTAATAAAGGAGTGCTCTAATGAAAGGAGTGCTCTAATGAAGGATGCTCTAATGAAAGGTGCTTAATGAAAGGAGTGCTCTAATGAAAGGAGTGCTCTAATGAAAGGATGCTCTAATGAAGAGTGCTCTAATGAAAGGCGTGCTCTAATGAAAGGAGTGCTCTAATGAAAGGAGTGCTATATGAAAGGTGCTTAATGAAAGGGTGCTCTAATGAGGAGTGCTCTAATGAAAGGAGTGCTCTAATGAAGGAGTGCTCTAATGAGAGTGCTAATGAAAGGTGCTCTAATGAAAGGGTGCTCTAATGAAAGGCGTGCTCTAATGAAAGGTGCTTAATGAAAGGAGTGCTTAATGAAGGAGTGCTCTAATGAAAGGAGTGCTCTAATGAAAGGGTGCTCTAATGAAAGGAGTGCTCTAATGAAAGGAGTGCTCTAATGAAAGGCATGCTCTAATGAAAGGAGTGCTCTAATGAAGGAAGTGTCCTAATGAAAGGTTAGCTCTATGAAAGGCGTGCTCTAATGAGGGAGTGCTTCAATGAAAGTTCCCAAAAGAAATGCTCTAATTAAAGGATTGCTCTAATGAAAGGTGTGCTCTATGAAAGGATCTCTAATGAAAGGGGCTCTAATGAAAGGAGTGCTCTAATGAAAGGGTCTCTAGAATGGTGCTCATAATGAAAGGCTCTCAATGAAAGCTAGGAGCTCTAAGAAATGGTGCTCTAATGACATCAGGAAAAAAAAAAATTTTTTTTTTAAAGAAAGGCGTGCTCTAATGACGAGTGCTCTAATGAAAGGCGTGCTCTAATGAAAGGCGTGCTCTAATGAAAGGAGTGCTCTAATGAAAGGCGTGCTTTAATGAAAGGCGTGCTCTAATGAAAGGCGTGTTCTAATGAAAGGAGTGCTCTAATGAAAGGCATGCTCTAATGAAAGGAGTGCTCTAATCGAAAGGAGTGCTCTAATGAAAGGCTGCTCTAATGAAGAGTGCTCTAATGAAAGGCGTGCTCTAATGAAAGGCGTGCTCTAATGAAAGGAGTGCTCTAATGAAAAGGCAGTGCTCTAATGAAAGGAGTGCTCTAATGAAGGCGTGCTCTAATGAAAGGGTGCTCTAATGAACGAGTGCTCTAATGAAAGGCGTGCTCTAATGAAAGGCGTGCTCTAATGAAAGGGTGCTCTAATGAAAGGCGTGCTCTAATGAAGTGTGAGGTGCTCTAATGAAAGGAGTGCTCTAATGAAAGGCGTGCTCTAATGAAGTGCTCTAATGAAAGGCGTGCTCTAATGAAAGGCGTGCTCTAATGAAAGAGTGCTCTAATGAAAGGCGTGCTCTAATGAAAGGGTGCTCTAATGAAAGAGTGCTCTAATGAAAGGCGTGCTCTAATGAAAGGCGTGCTCTAATGAGAGTGCTCTAATGAAAGGCGTGCTCTAATGAAAGGCGTGCTCTAATGAAAGGAGTGCTCTAATGAAAGCGTGCTTAATGAAAGGCGTGCTCTAATGAAAGGCGTGTTCTAATGAAAGGAGTGCTCTAATGAAGGCATGCTCTAATGAAAGGGTGCTCTAATGAAAGGAGTGCTCTAATGAAAGGCGTGCTCTAATGACGAGTGCTCTAATGAAAGGCGTGCTCTAATGAAAGCGTGCTCTAATGAAAGGAGTGCTCTAATGAAAGGCATGCTCTAATGAAGGATGCTTTAATGAAAGGCGTGCTCTAATGAAAGGCGTGCTCTAATGACAAGGTGCTCTAATGAAAGGCGTGCTCTAATGAAGAGCTGGCTATAATGAAAGGAGTGCTCTAATGAAAGGCGTGCTCTAATGACGAGTGCTCTAATGAAAGGCGTGCTCTAATGAAAGGCGTGCTCTAATGAAAGGCATGCTCTAATGACGAGTGCTATAATGAATGGAATGGTCCAATACAGAACTTAAGTAGCTGAAAATATCTAGCTGAGTGGAGAATGTTCCAGTTCATCTACCCTTCCCCCCAAAATAAATATAATTAAAGGAATTTCCTGGTAATGTAATGTGTGCACTGTGGAAACTTATGTAATGGGGGCAATATATATTGCTATGCCTATTCGGGTACATCACATGGCCATGTAATGTCGGCTTCATGGAAGCTAGTGCTATGTGGGCAAGGTAACTTCTTGTGCCTCGTCAAGTACAGTACATTACTTGGTTATGTATAGAACTTGGAAAGCAAATGGCATGACTGCGAGCAGCCCACTACTAGTTGTCATGCTGTTTGCAGGTGGTCTACAACGGAATTGCCCCCCTCAGTTGCGGGACCGATACTTGCTGATTGTATGAACATAGTGAGCGCTACGTAGGATGTGTCATAAATTCTTTATGTGATGTAGACACTATGGAAGCTTATTTTAAGGGGTAATGGAGCTTCTTGTGCTTACTCAGGTACATTATCTGGTTAAATTATGTGGGCACTGAGGAAGCTATAGTTTGGGGAGGGGAGAGGGATATGGCAGGATGTGGGCGCTGTGGAAGCTAAAGTTTGGGTGGCATTGTAGATCCCAATGTTTATGGTAGTATGTTATAATGTGATGTGGATGATAATGTTATAGGACAATATGGCTTCCTATGCTTTACTGCTTAAATAGGGGGCAATGTGGAGGCTAGCATGTTGGGGGCACCCTGCTCTTTTGGGCACACCGCCTAATGTAAATGATTGTACAATAAAGGTTATTGATGACTTGTACCCGTGATACTTCACTGTCAGCTTGTGAACCTCAAAAGAACTGATGTTATCTAATTCTCTACACATCCCCAGCATCTGGATTATATCAGAAACTGACAGAAATTACCAAATGAGGAAAAGTAAAATAAAATGTAATATTTTTCCTCTATGAACTTACTGCAGAGATTGTTTTCACATGAATTGGAGCAGTCCGTTCCATTCAGGGAGAAATGCTGGAGCCTTTGGTTCCTCTTTAATTGGAAATATAAATGGTAACATAATTATTAATACATACACATAAGAGTAATTAAAGTGCAACCTGGCACCTAAAATGTTATTTCTAAATGCAGTATCTATCTTTACACACTAACCACCTAATCAGTTTTATTATAAAGTATCCTACACTTTCCTCTTATCCTGATAATCCCTAAATACATTTCTTTACTACATTTCCTGAGGCGTTCCACTTGAATGAAGTAAAAAACGTATCATCATAGGAGATGTGTGGTCGCTCACAGCAGCGGAGGAACACGGAGGAGAGGTGACTCAGGTGAGTATTGGATTTTATTTTATTTTTCATCGGGGTGCATTATATTATATAAGGTCTGCCGATGGGGAAGGGTGCATTATACTATGGAGTCTGCCTATGGGGGGCTGCATTATACTATAGAGTCTGCCTATGGGGGGCTGCATTATACTATAGAGTCTGCCTATGGGCAGTGCATTATACTATAGAGTCTACCTATGGGGGGTCCATTATACAATATAGAGTATGCTTATAGGGGTGCATTATACTATATTTTGAGTCTACCTATTGGGGGTGTATTAAATTATATAGAGGCCTATGGGATGTGCATTATAATATATAGAGTCTGCCTATCGGGGCAGCATTATATAATACATAGTCTACCTATGGGGGCTCTTTATACAATATAGAGTCTGCCTATGGGAGTGTATTATACTATATAGAGTCTACCAATTGGGGTGCATTATACTAAATAGAGTCTGCCTGGGGGGTTGCATTATACTATAGAGTCTGGCCTATGGGGGACTGTATTATACCATATACAGTCTATCTATTGGGGTGCATTATGCTATATAGATGCTTATGGGGAGTGCATCATACTATATAGAGTCTGCCTATGGGGTGCATTATACCATATAGAGTCTGACTATGGGGGTACATTATACTATAGAGTCTTCCTATGGGGAGTGCATTATAAAATATAGAGTTTGCCTATGGGGGGTGCGTGCATTATGCTATATAGAGTCTATCTGTTGGGAGTGCATTTTGCTATATAGAGGCCTATGGGGAGTGCATTATACTATATAGAGTCTGCCTATGGGGGTATATTATATAATATAGAGTCTGACTATGGAGGGGTGCATTATACTATAGAGTCTTCCTATGGGGAGTGCATTATACAATAGAGTCTATAGAGTCTGCCTATGTGGGTGCTTTCTATTTAAACAGTCTGCCTATGGGGTTGCTTTAGACTATATGAAGGCCTATTGGGGGTGCATTAAACTATATTGAGAACTATCTGGTGCATTATACTATATGGATGCTATCTAGGGGGTCATCATACAGTGTGGAGATTACATTGACGGGGCTATTATACAGTGTTGGAACCATCAAACAGTTTGAGGGCTACAAAGGGGTCAGTATACTGTGTAGGTGGTACTATACAGTGAGGGGGCATTATACTGTGTATAAGAGAGGATCACACAGTGTATAGGGGAGCTGTACAGGGGACACGCAGGACATTAATAAATGTAAAGCAGGCACTTATTGTTATAGGGGAACTCAGTTTATGGTGAATGTCATAGGGGCACACAGGGCATTATTACTTTCTAGGGAGCAAAATATGGGCACAGTTTTCTAGGGCACTTGCACACGGAATTACTATATTCTATAGGGTTGCTTTAGAATTTAGAGGGCACAGAGAACCACACAGTAGGTGCAGTAATAGGGACACATACAACAGCAGCGGCTCAAAATTGGACTATCAGCAGGATGAGGAGTTTGTGCAGGTTGGGGATAGATGGGGACAGTACCGAAAATATGAGATGTGAAATGTGTCTTTGTTGTAATCTCTGCAGCAGAGTTCTGGCTGGAAGAAGTTGTCATGTTGGTCTGGGCCAGATGGAAAAGACGGGAAAAGTGAACGATTCCATCAGAAAGAACATCAGCGGTAAGTCATTATCTGTAACTGTGCTGTGATCTCTTATATGTTCTGTAGGACAGGTATCTAATACTGACCATATGGTGGTAATATCCATGTTGGTCTTTGTATAGAGATCATTTTCAGCAACAGTGCTGTCATCTGCTGAGGTTCTCCTCGACTATTAGGGTGCATCACCTAGTTGTAAGGTTACCTGGTTAGGGGCCCACTCAGAAAATTCACCCCACCTGAACCAAAACCCTAGCAATGCCTCTGAATGGTGGAGAAAGAAGCATAATGCTGGTGCTACACTCACCTCTCCAAAAGCTTCCATCACCCAGGCTTTATGACATCTTCATTGGGCAGCCATGCAAGAAACTATTGTAAGTAACTGCAATGTTCACCCCTGACAACAGTACTGTGCCAGGAGGGGTGATGAATGCTGTGGGGTGTGAGTGCAGCCCCAGCTTCCTCATCCTCCTGCATAATCCACAGAGAGACTGTTCTCTGATGGAGATTTGAAGATAAGCTGCACTGCACTCACTGCACATGGGACACTGAGCACAAGAATGTCCTAACATAGCATTCATTCCACTAGGACCCAGATATCCACCCCTAATGAATATTTAATAGGGGAAATGCAAAGAGGGAATAGTGTACTTATTCCTGATAAGCAATATGGACTCTTTTACTTTTGGTTTATGTATGTCATATGCACATTACATGTTGTATTATATGTCCTGATGTTTCTTTGAGAATTACTCTCCTGCTTTGCCGTTATATATTCACTAGATGGAGGCCCGATACTATCGCATTGGGAGGGCAGTAATGGGGGCAGGTTTTGCAGTGTTGAGAATCTCTCCCCCATGTGCTCACCCACCTATCCACTCTCTCTTTCCCCATGTGCTGACTTCTCCCATCTGTGCTCTCGTCTTTGACCTGTCTACCCCATGTGCTATCCCCCTTGTCTGCTGTCTCTCTCCTTCCTGTGCTGTGTTCTACAGAACATACCACAGCTCCTGGGCAGGGGAGGAAGCAAAAGACAATACTGACATTACAGCAGGAGATTGCAGAGGATACATTTTGTGAGGTAAAATATTGTTTAAAAACAGTCAGTGAAATATTTTACCTCACAAAATGTATCCTCTGTGATCCCCTGCTGTAATGTCAGCATTTTGTGATATGCTCCATACAATACACGGTCAGACACAGACAATTTTTAAAATGAACTTTTGTTCCTGGGAAAACCCCTTTAATGTGAGCGGCTTCCTTTGCCTGTAGACACGTCGCGCATCTGCTGCCAGGATCAGTCAAATGATTCATTGCGCCTGTGCGGAATTTGCGCAGGCGCAGTAAATCATACCGTTGCCAACTTTGTGCAGACAGATTGCGGCAGTCACATTAAAACTGCGCATGCGCTCCTCTTGTACAATGATGGCGGCAGTCAGAGAATCTTTCAGCTGATCCCGGCGACAGCGTGTTCGTGATGGTGTTCTGCTGGTAGTACCGAGCAAGAGGCTGCGTGAGTGTGTGAGCGTGTGAGCATGAGAGTGTGTGAGTGTGTGTGAGTGTAAGTGTTTGAGTGTGAGAGTGTGAGTGTATAAGTGTGAGAGTGTGAGTGTATGAGTGTCAGTGTGAGTGAGAGTGCGTGAGTGTATAAGTGTGAGTGTGGGAATCTGAGTGTATGAGTGTGAATGTGAGTGTGACTGAGTGTGAAAGTGTGAATGTGTGTGAGTGTGTGAGTGTATGAGTGTGAGAGTGTGAGTGTTTGAGTGTCAGAGTAAGAGTGTGAGTGTGTGAGTGTATAAGTGTGAGTGTGAGAGTCTGAGTGTGTGAGTGTGAATGTGAGTGTGACTGAGTGTGAGAGTGTGAATGTGTGTGTGAGTGTGTTAGTGTAAGTGTGAGAGTGTGAATATGAGTGTGTGAGTGTGACTGTGAGTGTGAGTGTGTGAGTGTGAGAGTGAGTGTGTGAGTGTGAGTATGTTAGTGTGAGTGTGAATTTGAGTGTGAATGTGAGTGAGTGAGTGTGATTGTGAGTGTGAGAGTGTGAATGTGAGTGTGAGAGTGTGAGTGTGTCAGTGAATGAGTGTGAGTGTGACTGAGTGTGTGAATATGAGTGTGAGAGTGTGAGTGTATGAGTGTTAGTGTGTGAGTGTATAAGTGTGAGTGTGGGAATCTGAGTGTGTGAGTGTAAGTGTGACTGAGTGTGAAAGTGTGAATGTGTGTGAGTGTATGAGTGTGAGAGTCTGAGTGTATGAGTGTGAATGTGAGTGTGACTGAGTGTGAAAGTGTGAATGTGTGTGTGTGAGTGTGAGAGTGAGTGTGTTAATGTGAGTGTGAGAGTGTTAATTTGAGTGTGAATGTGAGTGTTTGAGTGAGTGTGTGAGTGAGAGTGAGTGTGTGAGTGTGTTAGTGTGAGTGTGAGATTGTGAATTTGAGTGTGAATGTGAGTGTGTGAGTGTGAATTTGAGTGTGAATGTTAGTGTGTGAGTGTGACTGTGAGTGTGTGAGTGTGAGAGTGAGTGTGTGAGTATGTTAGTGTGAGTTTGAGTGTGAATGTGAGTGTGTGAGTGAATGAGTGTGAGTGTGTGAGCTTGAGTGTGAATGTGAGTGTGACTGAGTGTGAATATGAGTGTGAGAGTGTGAGTGTGTGAGTCTGAGTGTGTGACTGTGAGTGTGTGAGTCTGAGTGTGTGAGTGTAAGTGTGACTGAGTGTGAAAGTGTGAATGTGTGTGAGTGTATGACTGAGTGTGCGAGTCTGAGTGTGTGAGTGAGTGTGTGTGTGTGAGTGTGTGTGTGTGGTGCACCCGTGTTTTGCTGGTGGTACCGTGTAGTAGGTTGGTACTAGCAGCAGTTTCCATATTGAGACACCCATCACTTGGGTGTCCCAATATGGCGGTCAGTGAACTTCCTCCGCTTGGAATTCTGGGATACGGTGACATCTGGACAGAACAGGAAATGAAAACATTACAAGGCAATTATATAAATAGATTCTTTTGTATATATCTGTATATGGACACATTAGTCCTTGATTTATTCGGTGAAATACAGGGAGAATTGTAGGGCATTTTATAATAAAGCTTATTAGGATGTAAAGATAGATATTTAGGAAGGAGATTTTAGGTGTCAGACCACCACTTTACGTGAGGGAGTTGGTGTGACATTTACTTCAGATGCTGTGTGCCAGGAGGGATACCAATGACAAGCTAGGCTGCCTTGACCAGGATTTTTTAGATACAGGGTTAGGGTAGTGAACTGATGCATTACCTGAGGTAAAGGGAAGGCTAGATACAAATTTTAACTTTCTTCCTTGGATCCAAGAAATATCGTTTCTCCTTGTGCCGAGATGAGGAGACTTATAGCCACAATGCTCCTCTGGGAAATATGCAAATTGTCTGAAGACACAATTTGCAACTTTCTTCCTTCAAACTGTAAACCTCTGTCCTTCACCTAATTAAAAGTATCAACCTGAACCAGGAGTCTGTGATGTAGAAACCATTCCACAATTAATACTTACCCTGGACAGATGTGACACACATAATGAAAACGGCTGTTTAAGCAGCTGACTGCTGCACATCCCAGAACAGACTCAGGGACCAATGTCATCTGAAATATTCAAAAATTGCATGAACTTATTTAGCATTGGATTAAAACCAGGATTGCAAATAATGAAGAGACTGCTTTATTGGGCAAGTTCATTTATCATTTGTGTAATGCTACTTAAAGGAAAACCATTCAGGTCCCCTGACTGTCACCATTTGCTACTATAGCAGTATTTGCGCAGACTTATTTAATTGGACAAGGTGTTTTGTTTGCTATACTGACGCTGCAGTGTTTGAAGAATTGACTTATATCCTGTATAGAGATGGGCGAACCCGAACAATAAAGTTCCGTGTCCATAACGAACATCTACCGTTTGGGCATGGACCCTTAACATGGACTTCACCAGAAAATCTGTGTTACTGTATGGGTTTGTACTGTATGGGTTCAGTGAGATCAGCACTAGTACAGTGAAAAAAAGTCTAACTGTGCAGCGCTGAGCTCAGAGATTTCTCCGGGAGACCTGGTGAACTCACCACTAGTGTTGAGCGATACGATAATGTAAATATCGGCTATCGGCCGATATTAGCTCTATCGGCCTTTCGATAATTCGTTTCGATATTTTCGTCTTATGAAATCCGGAATCGGATTTGTCACTGTCACTGTGAGTGTCCGTCGGTCGGGTCTGTCAGGAGTCAGCGGCACTTACCTGGCAGAAGATCTCCGGCGGTCACGGCCTGGACTGCTTCATGGCCGCCATCATCTTTCCCCCGCGGTCACATGCAGTTTCTCGCGATAACTGCAGTGACTGCTGGGTAATCCCGGCCGTAAAGCAGTCAGTCCGATGACGTCACCGCCGGGGAAGCAGGTAATCAGCTGTGCTGCGCCGGGATGACAGGCTCTGCCTGTCATTCTGATGTAGCAGAGCTGGATCGTCGTGGGACACTCGTTACTATGGACTGCGTCGGTCAGGTGGTATACTTTTTTTTTTTTTTCATTTTTTTACAGGAGATCGATGGCGTCGCAGGATGAGACTGTAATAAAAGTAATGAAAACTGTGTTTTTTTTTTTTTTTATTAAATTAAAAAACTTTTTTATGAACATTCACCCATCCGGGTACATAAACAATTTAACTATTTACATACAGT
This sequence comes from Oophaga sylvatica, assembly GCA_033576555.1. NCBI lineage: Eukaryota > Metazoa > Chordata > Amphibia > Anura > Dendrobatidae > Oophaga > Oophaga sylvatica. The sequence goes on along the minus strand of JARQOD010000005.1, from coordinate 5,182,181 downwards.
GACCCTGTCCGGGTTATTTATAATTCTTTGGCAGGGGTGTTCCAGGTACCACCTGGTACTCTTCTGATGCTTGCCAAACATCCGAGGCACCAAGGACCACCAGGACCTGATGACGTCGTGTGGCCTGTACAGTCAAGTCGTGACCCGCTATCTGGGTCTGTGTGGCCACCTCTTTCATCTCCCTTCGGGTCTGGAACCCTATGTCCCAGACTGAATGAACCCCAGGGGGCCTAACAGGCGCCGGGTACGGGCCAGCTATACTTATCATGTCCATAGCTGGGGCTGCTGAGGAGACCACTGAGGGAGGCTGGGGAGATTTACGGCGTGGGGTGGGCACTTTTGCAGAGGCCTGGATGTGGGAGGCTGAAGGCTCCGAGGGTCTCACAGGTTCCTGACACTCTGGGGAGTAGGGGTCGCACCTGGTAACATTTAGGGCATACCATCCATTGTAACCCCAGTGTCGGGTGTAAGTCACCAAGTCTCCTGGCAACAGGTCCCTCCCCGGGTGTCCTTCTGGGAGGTGAGCCTCCACGTCCCGCCGGTTCACAAAAACTTCTAAATAAAGTCCAGGCTCCTGGATGAAGCCCCAACCACCTTTCAATTTAAAGCTCCATACTGCACCCTTACGCCGCGGCTCCCTCACCGTACTTTTATCTTTTCTCATCCGGTCCTTATCTGCCCGGTCCTTCTCCAGCTGACGTTGGCGAAGTTTTTGGGATTCTCGCTGCTCCCTTTGTCGCTCTGCTTCCTTCTCCCAACGTCTCCACTCTTCCTCCTGACGCCGGTTGAAATTCTCCTCCACCAGCAGCTCCATGTCTCCACCATCAAACTGCAGCTTACAGTGTCCGGTTTGCGGCAGCTCTCCTGGCGCCCCCCAGTCCTGGCGGCGCTCACCTGCGGAGGAAGCAGCCGGCTCTGGAACAGATGACAGTCGGGGCTCCGGTACAGGCAGGTAGTGCTCTGGTGCCTGCGCGGCCTCCTCCATGAGGACGGGTGTCGCTTCTTCTGTCTCAGCGACGGGGGCAGACAGCGGGATCTGGGGTGCTGCCGGTGCAGCGTTTTTTGCACGAACGGGTGCCTCCACTGCGACAACGTCAACCGGATCACATTGCAAGGGCTGGGATGCCCGCACGGACTCCTCTACTAGAACGGGTGCCTCACCTTCCGGTACAGACACTTCAGGTAAGAGGGATTGGCGCCGCTCCAAGTTTAGTTTTAGGACACGCCAGCTGGCTTCCATCCTGGCGACCTCCTCCCGGTGCCGGGCCAGGCCTCTTAGGGTATCCTCCGCTTCTTGCAGCGTAGGAGGATTTCCAGGCCGGGTGCCCAACGGTGGTTCCGTGGCGATCGGGTCGCTTCCGTGGGGGGAGAGCTCTGACTGCTCCATCCCTTCACACTTCTGCTCGTGTCCATTAGCCATCTCTGCCAAGTCACATGTGTCATTAGCATCTGGAGAGGGCCCCTCTTTTGTAGTGAGGCGGGACCTTCGTGTTAGTTTCCGCACACTGAGGAGGATGAGGAGGCGGAACTGAAGAGCTGTGGGGCACGATCTTACATTGCAGTACCATTTAGAGCCATCGTTTTCGCGTCACTGAGTGAGTGTGTACACCCATGAAGAGCACGCCCTTCTTCTTCACCAGTGCCTCGTCGTGACGCAGATATGGCGGAAAAATGGCAAATACATTCTCTGATGATTTTAGCAATTCTCAAGCACAAAACCAGTTCAATTCAGGCACACAGGACTCGCTTATAGCGAGCTACAGAATCCTGTTCGGAACGCCCAAGTTGAGTCGCACAGAGCCAGAGGTTTTTGGGGTACTCGGCACCGAGCCCGTCGACTTCTATGGGGTATGTCACGGCTTTACCCGGCAATTGAATCAGAGTCTATTTTACTATGTAGAAGTGTATAAACTATAAATATATGTATATATATATGTCACAATGACATGTATATATATATATATGTATTCTATGTGTGTATATTTAGTGTTTACAAGGAAATAAAGGTTTTTTTTAGTTGCGATATTTTGTTCCCATAGACTTACATTGGACTTCCGGTATCGAAATCGGATATCGACGATATTTAGTGCTATCGGCGATACAATTTCGATACGATATTTTTAGATATCGAGCACTATCGCTGAACACTACTCACCACCGCACCGTGAGACTTTTTGGCACTCTGCTTGTGGTAACCTCACCGAGGTCACCTTCCTTCAGGGACCTGACTGGGAATGCAGCCTCAGAGACTGCACATGATAGTGTGGCAAACACTAGATGTTGTGGTCCCACATTCAAGAATAGGGTACTGGTACCAAACTTTTTTTTTTTAACTGTTCAGCCAAACCTGCCAGACCAGAACATCCAGGGGTCTTCCCATCTCTAATCATGAACTTTTGCATATACTACACCTTGTTCCAAACTATTATGCAAATTAGTTTTAAGTGCAATAGCGTTATTTTTTTTTTTTTTTGTAAATGAAACCCATTGATGGTATTGTGTCTCAGGGTTCTTTGGATCACTGAAATCAATCTCAGATACCTGTGATAATTAGTTTGCCATGTGAGTCCAATAAAAGGAAAACTGGATGTTCCACACTATTAAGCAGGCCAGAGTTTTCAAGAAACATGGGAAAGAAAAAGGATCTTTCTGCTGATGAAAAGCATCAAATAGTGCAATGCCTTGGTCAAGGGATGAAAACATTAGATATTTCCCGAAAACTTAAGTGTGATCATCTTACTGTGAGGCTGTGGTTACACGGTCCGGAACCACAGCGCTTTGGACGGAGCGGAAATTCCGCTCCGTCTAAGCCCCGCCCCCTTTATGACGCGTGATCTTTCCGGAGGTGTTCAGGACACCTCCGGAACACCTCCGGAAAGAGCGCAGGGCTACATAGCCCTGTGTTAATTCTGTTGCGGCGACGCACCGTCGCCGCAATACGCGAGGACATGCTGCGGTCTAAAAAGACGGCCGCATGTCCGTTTACGCAGGTCTGCCACCTGCGTATTGTTACGCATAGTGGAGACGGGATTTCTTGAAATCCCCTCCACTATGCTGTAACATCTGGACGCTGCGTGTTTGGCGCTGCGCCAGCGCACAGCGCCAAACACGCAGCGTTTCCTGACCGTGGAAACTCACCCTTAGGCCGGCATCACACTGACGAGTTTGATGCGAGTTAGTCGCACGACTTACTCGCATCAACACCCGGCACGGCCGCTCGCTCTCGGAGCCGAGTTTGCGGCAGCATGTATTTCTATGCCGCCGCACACACGGGTCCGAGAGCGGGCGGCCATGCCGGGTGTTGATGCGAGTAAGTCGTGCGACTAACTCGCATCAAACTCGCCAGTGTGACGCCGGCCTTAAGAGATTTGTGGCTGATTCTGAGCACAGACGTGTTCCTGCTGATAAAGACAGAATGAGGAAGGTTTCTGCCAGGCAAGTTCTTAGGATTAAGAGAGCAGCTGCTAAAAAGCCATTACAAACCAGCAAACAGATATTTGAAGCTGCTGATGCCTCTGGAGTCCCTCGAACCTCAAGGTGTAGGATCCTTTAAAAGCTTGCTGTGGTGCCTAAACCTACGATTTGGCCACCGCTAAATAGTGCTCACAAACAGAAACGATTGCAGTGGGCCCAGACAAACATGAAGACTAATTTTCAAAGTGTTGTTTACTGATGAGTGTTGAGCAACCCTGGATGGTCCAGATGGATGGAGTAGTGGATGGTTGGTGGATGGCCACCATGTCCCAACAAAGCTGCGACGTCAGCAAGGAGGTGGAGGAGTCATGTTTTGGGCCGCAATCATGATGAAACAGCTGGTAGGGCCCTTTAAGGTTCCCGAAGGTGTGAAAATGATCTCTGCAAAGTATATAGAGTTTCTGACTGACAACTTTCTTCCATGGTATAAAAAGCAGAAACATGCCTTCCGGAGCAAAATCATCTTCATGCATGACAATGCACCATCTCATGCTGCAAAGAATACCTCTGAGTCATTGGCTGCTATGAGCATAAAAGGAGATAAACTCATGGTGTGGCCACCATCTTCCCCTGACCTCAACCCTATAGAGAACCTTTGGAGTATCATCAAGCAAAAGATCTATGAGGGTGGGAGGCAGTTCACATCAAAACCGCAGCTCTGGGAGGCTTCATGCAAAGAAATACAAGAAGAAATTCTCCAAAAACTCTCAAGTTCAATGGATGCAAGAATTGTGAAGGTGATATCAAAGAAGGGTTCCTATGTTACATGTGTGTAGCCCAGCTATGCAGGCACACATAAAAATCCAGGAGAGTGCACAGGAAGGTAACAGCAAAGCTTGATATGCACTTCACTCACACTTTTAGACACACCCATCAGGGGTACTGGAGGTGGTGACATGTAGCAGAGTCAGTCTGTTTCCTGTCTGAGAAGAGCTCAGTTCAGTCAGTTTCCTGTCTTCGGACAGTGCAGTTCAGTCCAGTGGAGTCTGGACTTGGAGAGAGAGAGAAGGGAGGACTGGATCCTCGCAGAGCTAATGTAGCTCACCTGACAAGCAAGTGGAGGCTAGTACGGGTAAAGTGGATCATCCTAGCCTAGTCAGAGCTACCCTTAATCAGTACCTCAACAGAAGCTGAAGTAAGGAGGATACTGAGAGCTGCTCGGCGAGCTCTAGAAGAAAGCTGACATTACCATCGAAGTTACCATTGCTTGTGCTAAGAGCGAGAGCAGGGCGAAGGGCACAGTGGAGAAGATAGAGAAGTGCTTTAGGTATTGGATTGCCTGCACTAAATTGCCGGACACCGGAGTCCGAGGTGTTGCTACAGTTTTAAGCTTAGTAACAAGATTACCGGAGGCATCTGGACTACAGGTCGCAGAGAGCAGCCCTAGTGTCAATACGTAACCGGAGTCAGGTGGAACAGGGACTTTGAGTCAAGTGCACAACAAAAGTAAGGACTTAGTTTCATCACTTGGAAGGCTCCACCACAACGTTGGCCGGGCAGTTGTCACGCGGTCTTATGATATGTGTACGATGTCAGTAAACTATTCTTAAAAGAACAACACTCTATACAACATATAGATTAGCAACATCAGCATGTAAATATAGAATAGATTTACCTGACACGATATCCGTTGAACTCAGGATTAATCTTGAGGACTTGATACACTGTCACAGGAAAGAAGAGGACCGGGGTCTAACCTGACCCTAAACTGGGGTCCTAACTAATCCCTTACCTTGGAGGTACTTATAATGGTTCAGAGGTCCAAGTCTCCAGCCTAACCCTGTCTCCTATCAGTCCCTGAACCCTGTAATCAGTCCTAAGAAGGATTCTGATTACCACCAAAGGGATATGGGCTGATCTCTGCTAAATACACAGATTAGAAATATAAGACAGACTGGAGAAAACACAGACTTGCATACACACTCAAACACAGAAGGAACATAAATGATCTGTGATATTAAACTCTAAGCAAGGTGAGCTTAAAACAACTAAGGAGCTCTTTAACTTAAGTCTATACAGATACAATCCTATCTGTGGTCTGCATGAAGAATTTCACTGGCAACTCCCAAACAGACAACCAGAGATTTAAAGGAAACCAATCAACAAATAATTAATTGCAGCCGGGAGAAACTGCACCCAGTCCCAGAACTGAGCACAGACAGAATTAACTCCCTAACTGCCAAACACAAAGAAACAGCAACTCAGCTGTGAGAAGTCAGAATGTGCAACCGCGACGATCTTCGTGGCGATGCACACATTACAGTACCCCCCCTTCTACGAGGGGCCTCCGGACCCTCAGGGCCAGGTTTGCCCGGGTGAGTTCTGTGGAAGGTCCGCACCAAACGATCTGCGTTAATGTCAGACGCAGGAACCCACGTCCTCTCCTCTGGACCATACCCCTTCCAATGCACCAAGTACTGAAGGGACCAGCGATTCAGACGTGAGTCAATGATCTTTGACACTTGAAACTCCAAGTTACCATTGACCACCACTGGAGGAGGAGGTAGAGGTGATGGTATGACTGGTGCCACGTACCTCTTAAGTAATGACTTGTGGAACACATTATGAATTTTAAACGTAGGAGGGAGGTCCAGACGAAATGCCACAGGATTAATTATGGAACTGATCCTGTACGGCCCGATGAATCTGGGACCCAGTTTCCAGGAGGGCACTTTAAGTTTTATATTCCTGGTAGACAACCATACCAGATCGTTCACATTAAGATCTGGACCAGAAACTCTCCTCCTATCAGCCATACGTTTATAACGGTTCCCCATAGCACTCAGATTATTCAATACACCTCTCCACACTGAAGCAAGTGACGACGAGAAACGCTCCTCCTCAGGAACCCCAGAAGGGCCCCCCCCATTGAAAGTACAAAACTGGGGATGAAAACCATATGCCCCAAAAAACGGGGATTTACCAGTGGACTCGCTCCGCCTGTTGTTAAGAGCGAACTCTGCCAGAGGCAAGAAAGAAGACCAGTCCTCCTGGTTTTCTGAGACAAAACACCGAAGATAAGTCTCTAGGCTTTGATTCAGACGCTCTGTCTGACCATTGGTCTGCGGATGAAAAGCCGAGGAAAATGACAATTGCATCCCCCGACGTAAACAAAATGCCCTCCAAAACTTGGACACAAACTGAGACCCCCTATCTGACACCACATCAGAAGGCAACCCATGAAGTCTCACAATCTCCCCAATGAACACCTGCGCCAGAGTTTTAGCATTAGGGAGGGCAGGAAGAGCAATGAAATGTGCCATCTTACTGAACCTGTCAACAACCACCTGTGTAGCCCTGGGTACACAATACCAGGAGGATGAGTGGAGAGGTAATGGTTAAGGGCTCTACATGACATCACATACACTTAGACACACCCACAGGGAGTGTTCAGAGTCAGTCAGTGAGTCTTGCCTGGACCTGTGAGAAGGAAGGAGCAGAGTCTAGCTCGGGTGGCTCAGAACTGAGTGATCCGACTGTTGTGCAGTTCAGAGAAGTGGAGGCCAGTAAAGGTGAGCCAGATTACCTCAGCCTGGTCAGAGCTGTGCCCCACTGATAGATGGACTGAGACAGCTATTGAGAGTGTGAGCAAGTCGAAAGGCACAGTGGAAGGAAATCAGAAGTGCTTTAGGATTGAAGTATCCTGCACGTTGTCACCGGTCACTGGAGACCGAAGCATCACTATAGCTGCACGCATAGTGGTAGAAGATCCAGAGGCTTACTGGACCTTAGGTAATAGCAAGCAGCCCCTGAAGTGTCAGTACGTAACAGGAGTCAGGTGGAATAGGAACTTTGAGCTAGGCCAAGCATATAAGAACCTAGTTTCATCACCGGAAGGCTCCACCACAAAACTGACCGGGCAGTACAGCTTGGAGAAGCTGGAGTTTATAGAGGGAACTACGCTTTATGCTGGTTGGACTCATCATCATTTTGAAAGTAAAGGAGGCCCCTGCCTTGCTCAACCATTGCCTCAAAACTCATCCTCCATCAACCCCATCAGCCTCCCTGGGACCTGCCTTACCATCTTACAAGTAAAAAGGTATGGAAAGACGCTGACGGTGTGAGACTGAGTTATTTAATTGCATGCCTGCACAACCCCACCATAACTATCGACCTGAGGGAAGAGTCCCACCTGTAGGGGACCCGACATCTAGCTGCCTCACCATCCCCTCAGAGCTCTACAGCAGCGCTGGTACAAATTACCAGAGACTACAGGTGGCGTCACGAACTGTATATCTATCCCCTGTAAATGTTCCCCCAACATACGCCAGACCGCCAGGGCCACGGACCGAGCCACCGCTACCTGTGACATCCCCATAGACTTCCATGGGCTCGGCTCTGAGTACCCCATTGCCCTGGTAACCCACAATTGTGGTGGCGGGTCGACACAAAACTTTGGCGTCACGAACAGGATACGAAACTTGCAGCATTGCGAGCCCTGTGTGCCTGTGGAGTGTTTTGATGAAAAAGACTGTTGCTATTGTTTGGCGCCAAATACCGCCATATTTGCCGCCAGATTCGCGCCCTAAGGCGCTGGAGAAGAAGGTGGGCGTACCTGAAAGAGCGCGCAAAGTCTTGGACACGCCCCCGGCTCTGACTCAGCGGCAGGTCCTGCAACAGGAAGTGAACGCTCTGACATCAGAGCGCCTGCGACGAAGGTCCTGTTCCCACTGCTGTGCCTGTGAAGTAGCAGCATCTGAAACCGGTAGGCTCCGTTTAACCAAGGGGGCGCTAAGATGTCACAACAACCGGCTGACAGTGCGGCCCCGGCCGGAGGCCCCAATCCCGCACCGCCTGGTATTGTAGCGCCAGATGGGGGTGCAGGTCCAGCACCCAGTCCGGTAGTCCCGATCATGCCACTAACGCTCCCATATATGCCTGGGGCGAAATGGCTTCCCCAGTACAGCGGTGAGCCAGGCACATTAGCAGGCTTCAAGCGGAAGTTATGCAGCATCCTAGAAATGTACTCCATGCCTGAGAGACAAAAAGCTGCTGTGCTAATAGGGCAGCTAACTGGCGCTGCTGAAAGGGAAGTGGAGACTTGGGATACCGTTGATCAGGAGTCGGTACCTGCGATCTTCCTTAAGCTGCATGCCATATTTGAAGACCGCACAGAAACGGATCTCCGGATGGCCTTCTATCACTGTTCACAACAGCCAGGTGACAGCATCCGGGACTACGCTTGCCGACTACAAGGAGCCCTGAGAGCTCTTAAGCAGATTAATAATTTAAATGCTATCGATGAGAATAAAATGCTGAAAGAACAATTTATCCAGGGATTGAGATCCCAAGAGGAACGCAGAACTGTAAACTGGTGGTCCTTAGATCATCCGGATGCTACCTTTGATGCCCTAAAAGACATGGCAATAAAAGGGCTGCGGCCCCTGGGCAAACCTGAAGTGGCAACCCAACATCATCAGGGTGAAGTCACTCTGGAACCGGCAGTACCCCCCTGTTCCCCGCTAGTGGCCGAAACCAAAACGCAGGTGACACCTCCCAGTGAATTGGATTGTCTGCGCTCAGAGGTGCGCCAGCTGACTAAAAATCTGGCTGCTGTGATGAGTGCCCTGCAGCTGCGGAAAGAGGAGGAAGGGAAGATCTTGTTAGCTGACTGCCCAGAAGACGTCCCGTGGATGCACCGGAGAAGAAAGAAGACGTCGCCCCCCCGGAGGAGGACAACGCCACCCCCAGGAGCGACCTCTGATCAACACCCTCCTCGTCGAGAGATCATCTGTTATCGATGCAACCGGAAAGGTCATATGTCTCCACAGTGTCCTTTAAACGGGCAGAACCTGGGTCCAAGGGCCAACACCCAGGAGAATACCCGTCAGGCCCCTTAGACTGGAACCGCAGGTATGTGGGTGGGCGACCCTACCTGTCTATCATCTTAGATGGTATTGCAGTTCCGGCATTGTTAGACACTGGGTCCCAAGTGACCCTAATACCTGATGCCCTATATACTAAGTACTGGTCAATGGACAGTCTTAAACCCCCGAGCCCTGACTTTACCGTATATGCTTCTAATGGTCTTCCTGTAGAAGTACTCGGGACAAAATGTGTAGATGTAAAGGTGGGCAGAGAGGAGTTGAAAGACCAGGGGCTTCTGGTAGTAAAGACTGCAAATGAGGAGAACGGGTTAAATATAATTTTGGGTACTAACATTATCGGTAATTGTTTGGGAGAAGTTGTGTTCTTGCTCCAACAGCTCGCTGAGATTGCCCGACCAAGGCAGAAAGGAGTAATCCAAAGAGAGATCCGAGCCCTGGTGTGTCAGCAGCAAGCGAAGCTTACAGACGGCGAAATTGGTAATGTACGGGTCACTGACTCGGATCCTATTGTGATACCCCCAATGAGTGAAATGATCATCTGGTGCAGGGCAGCCATAGGTCTGAGAGGACAGAATTACCAAGCTGTAGTAGAACCCCACCATTCAGAACATAGACCTACACTTATGACTGCTAGGGGAGTAGTAGAAGTGGTGAATGGAAGAGTACCGGTACGGCTTCTCAATTGGGAGATGATGAGGTAAACTTACCCCGTTATGCAACCATTGCTAAACTACATGCTGTCGACAATAATTCTATTCTCCCGGCTGAGTCCTTAGACTCCTGTCAAATAGCGGAGGACAATGACCCAGCAACTCAGGTGGCTGAATGGTGTCAGCAACTCCATGTTGGGACGGACACCACTCCCGCTCACCAGAAGCAAGGGGTATTACGGGTGGTGCAAGAGTATGCCCAAGTGTTTAGCAAGCACCCACTTGATTTTGGGGTAATTAAGGGAGTCCAACATCATATCCCTACAGGCAGTCATCCTCCCATCAAGGAGCGGTATAGGCCTATACCCCCAGCCCATTATCAGAAGGCTAAAGAAATGTTGCATGATATGAAGAAAGCCGGGGTGATAAGGGATAGTTGTAGCCCCTGGGCAGCCCCTCTAGTTCTGGTTATAAAGAAAGATGGTAGTATGAGAATGTGTGTGGACTACAGGCAGGTGAACCGCATAACACACAAGGATGCATACCCGTTACCACGCATAGAGGAATCATTAGCTGCTCTGAAAACGGCTAACTACTTTTCTACCCTCGATCTGACTAGTGGTTACTGGCAAGTGGCTGTGGCTGAGGAGGATCGTGAGAAAACGGCTTTCACCACCCCAATGGGGCTCTGTGAGTTCGACAGAATGCCGTTTGGGCTCAGTAGTGCCCCAGGAACATTTCAGAGAGTGATGGAGAACTGCCTGGGACATCTCAATTTTGAAACCGTGCTGCTATACCTAGACGACGTCATCGTGTATTCCAAGACTTATGAGGATCATCTGAAGCACCTGGCAGAAGTATTCGAGTCCCTGTCCAGGTACGGGATGAAATTAAAACCCTCAAAATGCCATCTACTCAAACAGAAGGTACAATACTTGGGGCACATCGTCAGTTCGGAAGGAGTAGCGCCGGACCCAGAGAAAGTCACTGCCATCCAGAAGTGGCCGGAGCCGAAGAACCTTAAGGAAGTGCGACAGTTCCTGGGACTAACGGGTTACTACAGGAGATTCGTGAAAGATTACACGAAGAAGGCAGCTCCTTTACAGGACCTCCTAGTAGGACAATCCCTAAAGAGCAGAAACCCTCCCTTTAATTGGGGTAAGGAACAGGCTGAAGCATTCCAAAAGATGAAAGAGATCCTTACAGGTGAAGAGATCTTAACCTATCCTGATTACAGTCAACCGTTCCTGTTGTACACCGACGCCAGTAATGAAGGGTTGGGAGCAGTTCTCAGTCAGAAGCAGAATGGCCAAGAAAAAGTCATCGCATATGCCAGCAGAAAACTCAGGCCAACTGAAAGGAATCCGGAAAATTATAGCAGCTTCAAGCTGGAGTTTCTGGCGCTGGTCTGGGCCGTTACTGAAAGATTTAAGCACTATCTGGCTTCCAACAAGTTCACTGCGTTTACAGATAACAACCCCTTAACGCACCTGGAAACCGCCAAGCTGGGCGCCATGGAGCAGCGATGGATGGCTCGGTTGTCCAATTACCAGTTTACTATCAAGTACCGGGCAGGTCGAAAGAATGCTAATGCTGACGCATTGTCCCGAATGCCGCATGACTCTGATACGGAAGAAGAATCGGACGACCTGGAAGAAATTGAGCTACCTGCGTTCCATCGAAATGGGTAGTCCACGAGCATCGAGTCAACAGAAAGCAGTATGGTGCAACATTAAATCCTTTACCCCATCACAGCTGGAAAGAGACTCAGGACAGTGATCCAGTGGTCAGCCGCATCAAGGAGTTGTTAAGACAGGAAGGCTCCTCTTTGGAAAAGGATGCACCTATGTCAGCCAAGCTCCTGTGGAACGAGAAAAGCAGGTTGTTCCTATACCGTGAGAAGTTGTGCAGGAGATACGTCAACCCCAGAACCCATGAGATGGTCTGGCAAATCGTGGTCCCCAAGGCAGACGTCCCAATGGTGTTGGAAGCATACCACGATCAAGCAGGACACTTTGGCTGGAGAAAGCTGGAGACCCTGTTGAGATGCCGGTTCTACTGGGTAGGGATGCGCAGCTCCATTGAGAGGTGGTGTCGGAACTGTGGACCCTGTGGACTCAGAAGGAAGGACTACGGTAGTCAGAAGGCACCCCTGCAACCTATCCGGACGACTCGCCCCCTGGAGATTGTGGCCCTGGACCACGTCAAACTGTCGCCAAGTAGATCTGGATACTCATACGCCCTGACCATGGTGGACCATTACTCCAGATTTCTGGTGGTTGTTCCAGTTAAGGATCAGACCGCAGTGACGGCCGCGAAAACCTTTCAAGCAAGCTTCTGCAGACCGCATGGGTATCCGGAGCAAGTATTAACCGATCAAGGACCTGCTTTCGAAGCTGATTTATTCAAGGAATTCTGTCACATGTACGGGTGCAAGAAAATTAGAACAACGCCATACCACCCTCAAACCAACGGTCTTTGCGAAAAAATGAACCATATTGTCCTTGACTTGTTGAGATCCATACCGTTGGAAGACAGAAATCGATGGCCGGACTTACTACCTGATTTGGTTGACTTGTATAACCATATACCTGTAAGTTCTACTAACTGCACTCCAGCCTATCTTATGAGAGCAAGGCCCGGAAGACTACCAATGGATTTAGAACTTGGAGTGGTAGAACCGGAGGCAGACGACGCCATTGAAAACTGGGACATCAATCGGCAAGAGCAGTACAGACGAGTGCAAATCTGTGTAGAAGAAAGTCTCAACAAGGCACGGGAGAAACAGGAAGATATTTACAACAGAAATGCTCCTGCCAAGCCTTTGATGCCTGGAGAAGTGGTATTAAAAAGGAAAAGGAAAATGCACAATTTGGATAACCAGTGGGAACAAGAACCCTACGTTGTACAAGATTCTAAATATGACAACAGAAAAGTTTGTATCATCAGTAAGGACGGAGGAAGAACAATAACCACTGTGTCCAGAGACCATTTGAAATTGTGTCCAGAACCCTTAAAGCTTTGTGAAAAGAACCCTGTCATCAATCAAGAGGAAGGAAAGGAAGAGGTCATACACACGGATCTGGGAGATTTTCCTGCGGATTGGCCCCGACTGGGAGATGCTGTAATAGTTCCGGTGTTGCAGTTTTATCAGCCACAAGAGGAAGTTCTACCTCCAGTTGTGTCCGTGGTGCCAGTTGAGTCCGTTCAGGAGTTACCCATCCCAGCAACACCTCAACCTACGGAATCTCAGGAAGGATCATCAGAAGCAGCGCCCCATACTATGGGATCCCCTGGTGAAGCTGACTCACACCGCCCAGCCATCAGTACGCTTGCCAGATCCATAGAAAGATTGAGGCAGTTCTATAGTTTGCCGTTACGCAGTGCAGACAGATCACAACTTAATATACCTGAAGCTACTCCACGTAGATCAGAGCGAATCACGAAAGGGAAGATACCCATTCGATACCAGCAGTAATTATAACAAATTAATGTGAATATTGTAAAAAGTATATATATATATGTGTCTTTTCCTTATGGTGTCTTATAATGGACTGAGAGGCTGAGGACTGTGCCAGCCCAGAACTTATCTTGTAAATAGTTGCACTAAGGTGCCTTATAATGGTTTCACACGAAGCCTTGACTTACCTCTGAACATAAAACCCGTGTGGTGTGGCACTGAGTGAGGTCTGCATTCATATGTCCTGCAGCCCACCCAGGACCCACGTTGAAGGTTTGGTGCGGGTCCTTCACAAGAATCTTGCCGTTTATTATATGAACATGTCTATTTAATATTTTGTATTTTTCTATATTTAATGTTTTGTTTGCAACGTTCAAGAGATCCTTACCTCCCGGATGGGACAAGTTAATGTTAATGTTTAATGCATAAACAAAATTGTCTCTTTGTATTTCACAGCCCGGGAGTGCTGTCGTTTACCATGGGGGAATGTGTAGCCCTGGGTACACAATACCAGGAGGATGAGTGGAGAGGTAATGGTTAAGGGCTCTACATGACATCACATACACTTAGACACACCCACAGGGAGTGTTCAGAGTCAGTCAGTGAGTCTTGCCTGGACCTGTGAGAAGGAAGGAGCAGAGTCTAGCTCGGGTGGCTCAGAACTGAGTGATCCGACTGTTGGGCAGTTCAGAGAAGTGGAGGCCAGTAAAGGTGAGCCAGATTACCTCAGCCTGGTCAGAGCTGTGCCCCACTGATAGATGGACTGAGACAGCTATTGAGAGTGTGAGCAAGTCGAAAGGCACAGTGGAAGGAAATCAGAAGTGCTTTAGGATTGAAGTATCCTGCACGTTGTCACCGGTCACTGGAGACCGAAGCATCACTATAGCTGCACGCATAGTGGTAGAAGATCCAGAGGCTTACTGGACCTTAGGTAATAGCAAGCAGCCCCTGAAGTGTCAGTACGTAACAGGAGTCAGGTGGAATAGGAACTTTGAGCTAGGCCAAGCATATAAGAACCTAGTTTCATCACCGGAAGGCTCCACCACAAAACTGACCGGGCAGTACAGCTTGGAAAGCTGGAGTTTATAGAGGGAACTACGCTTTATGCTGGTTGGACTCATCATCATTTGAAAGTAAAGGAGGCCCCTGCTTGCTCAACCATTGCCTCAAAACTCATCCTCCATCAACCCCATCAGCCTCCCTGGGACCTGCCTTACCATCTTACAAGTAAAAAGGTATGGAAAGACGCTGACGGTGTGAGACTGAGTTATTTAATTGCATGCCTGCACAACCCACCATAACTATCGACCTGAGGGAAGAGTCCCACCTGTAGGGGACCCGACATCTAGCTGCCTCACCATCCCCTCAGAGCTCTACAGCAGCGCTGGTACAAATTACCAGAGACTACAGGTGGCGTCACGAACTGTATATCTATCCCCTGTAAATGTTCCCCCAACATACGCCAGACCGCCAGGGCCACGGACCGAGCCACCGCTACCTGTGACATCCCCATAGACTTCCATGGGCTCGGCTCTGAGTACCCCATTGCCCTGGTAACCCACAATTGTGGTGGCGGGTCGACACACACCAGTATGACAGTCTTCCCTGACGACTGAGGAAGGTCCGTGATGAAGTCCATAGACAAATGAGTCCATGGACGCTCCGGAAGTTTCAAGGGTAAGAGGGTCCCAGACGGACGGGTATGAGGGGTCTTAGAGCGAGCACAAACCCCACAGGACGCGACAAAAGTTAAAACATCTTTATTAACGTTAGGCCACCAAAACCGGCGAGAAAGGAGATCTAAAGTAGCCTTACTCCCTGGATGTCCTGCTAAAGCAGAATTATGATGTGCCTCAATAACCTTTTGTCTCAACTGATTTGGGACAAACAGTCTCCCTGGAGGTCCTGCAGGGGCGTCCCCCTGAGCCTCTAACACCTCCTCCTCAAGCTCAGAACATACAGCCGACACTACCACCCCCTCCTGAAGGATAGGAATCGGGTCATCCATTTTCCCGGCCCCTGGGAAACTGCGAGACAAGGCATCCGCCTTAACATTCTTAGATCCAGGGCGATAAGTGACAACAAAATTAAACCTGGTAAAAAACAACGACCATCGAGCTTGTCTGGAATTCAGACGCTTAGCAGATTCCAAATACAGCAGGTTCTTGTGATCAGTAATGACGGTGACCGGGTGGACTGCCCCCTCCAAAAAGTGACGCCATTCTTCAAAAGCCAACTTAATGGCCAAAAGTTCCCTATTGCCGATATCATAATTCCTTTCGGCGGACGACAATTTCTTAGAAAAGAAAGCGCACGGATGCCATTTACCAGGGGACGGACCCTGGGACAATATTGCACCCACCCCTACGTCAGAAGCGTCCACCTCCACAACGAACGGCTGTGATGCATCTGGTTGGATGAGAACGGGTGCTGAAGCAAAACATTTTTTCAAAGAGGAAAAAGCTTGGCAAGCTTTGTCCGACCATTTAGAAAAATCCGTCCCTTTTCTTGTCATGTCAGTGAGAGGTTTGACAACAGATGAGAAATTACAAATAAATTTCCGGTAGTAGTTAGCAAACCCCAGAAAACGCTGCAGAGCCTTAAGATCCTCTGGCTGATCCCATTCAAGCACTGCTCTCACCTTTTCAGGGTCCATACGGAAACCGGAGGCTGACACCAAGAAACCCAAAAACTGAAGTTCCTGTACGGCGAATACACACTTTTCCAGTTTGGCGTATAGTTTATTGTCTCGCAAGATCTGCAACACCTGTCTCACATGCTCCTGGTGAGACACAAGATCTGGCGAGTAAATTAAAATGTCATCCAAATATACGACCACAAACAGCCCCACCAGATGACGAAAAATGTCATTAACAAAATGTTGGAATACTGCTGGTGCAGTAGTCAGACCAAAAGGCATGACAAGGTTCTCATAATGTCCCTCCGGCGTGTTAAAAGCCGTTTTCCACTCATCCCCTCTTTTATCCTAATCAGATTATACGCCCCCCTGAGATCCAATTTAGAGAACCATTTGGCGCCAACAATTTGATTGAAGAGATCAGGAATCAGAGGGAGTGGATACGGATCTCGAACAGTAATCCGATTAAGTTCGCGGAAATCCAAGCAAGGGCGTAGGCCTCCATCTTTTTTCTTCACAAAGAAGAACCCCGCGGCCACTGGGGAAGATGAAGGTCTAATATGCCCTTTGGCCAGACTTTCCGAAATATAATCTTTCATAGCCTGCCTCTCAGGACCAGAAAGGTTATATAACCTAGCTTTAGGTAACTTAGCATCAGGAAGTAAATTAATAGAGCAGTCATACACGCGATGAGGAGGCAACTCCTGACACCCCTCCTCAGAGAACACATCCCCAAAGTCCTCCAAAAAAGGAGGCAAAGTACTAGGCACGACCGCACTGATGACTGTGTTCATGCAGTTACTTTTGCAAAACTCACCCCATTGGCTTATCTCTCTGGACTGCCAATTAATCACAGGGTTATGTTTAACCAACCAAGGAAGTCCCAACACAATAGGAGTAGGTAGACCCTCCAACACATAACAAGATAATAGTTCCCTATGTATTGCCCCTACCCGAAGGTCAATGTTATGAACCTCATGAACAAAGCTACCTTGGCCGAGAGGCCTGGCGTCAATGGAGAATATAGGGATCGGTTTGACCAATACACTCAGATGCATACCTTGAGCCTGAGCAAACTGAGCGTCAACCAGATTAGCCCCGGACCCACTATCAAGAAGAACAGAAAATCTCTCCACTCTCGTACCAACCACCACCTCCACTGGTACAAGGAACTGAGAAGAACTAGCGGACGAAATACATACTCCCAGGTTGTCGTCCACCACACAACCTGGGATTAACAGTTTTCCGGCGACTTCTTGCTCAACAAGGCACGGGACGGACATCCCCCAACAAAATGTCCCTCTTTCCCGCAGAAGAAGCACCTTCTAGTCCTGCGGCGTACCGCCAATCCCCTCCTACGAAATGATGTCCCTCCCAACTGCATAGGCTCCTCCGAACAGACAAGGGGAACCTCAACATAAGGGACTTTAGTAGTAGGTGGAGTAACAACAGGGGGCGGAGTTACCTCGCACCTCTCCCGGAGCCGTCTATCAGTACGGATAGCCAGGGCCATAGCAGCCTCCAGTGATGGAGGAGAATCATACTGAGCCAAAACGTCCTTTAATTTGTCAGAAAGCCCATGACAAAACTGGCTCCTAAGAGCTGGGTCATTCCACTGAGTATCTGTGGCCCATCTACAGAACTCAGAAGCAAATTCCTCCGCCGGACGATCTCCCTGCTGTATCTTACGTAATTTTGTCTCAGCAAGAGAGACCCGATCTGGGTCATCATATACCAAACCCAGGGCAGTAAAAAATCGATCTACTGACTGTAGAGCCGGGGATCCCGGAGGAAGGGAAAATGCCAGGATTGAGGGTCCCCTTGTAGGAGCGAGATAACAATTCCCACTCTCTGCTCTTCGCTCCCTGATGATCGAGGCCGAAGCCGAAAATACAATTTACATGCTTCCCTGAAGGTAAAAAATTTGTCTCGCCCACCAGTGAACCTGTCCGGGAGAGCTACTTTAGGTTCAAATCTGGTTTGCTCCGAGGGAGACAAAACTTTGGACTTAATGTCCGTCAGCTCCATGGATAATCCCTGCAACTGCAGAGCCAGCTGGGCTACTGGATCCATGGCAACTGGGAATAATTTTATGGGCCAGTGAAAATGTCACGCGGTCTTATGATATGTGTACGATGTCAGTAAACTATTCTTAAAAGAACAACACTCTATACAACATATAGATTAGCAACATCAGCATGTAAATATAGAATAGATTTACCTGACACGATATCCGTTGAACTCAGGATTAATCTTGAGGACTTGATACACTGTCACAGGAAAGAAGAGGACCGGGGGTCTAACCTGACCCTAAACTGGGGTCCTAACTAATCCCTCACCTTGGAGGTACTGATAATGGTTCAGAGGTCCAAGTCTCCAGCCTAACCCTGTCTCCTGTATGTCAGTAAATATTGGCACAGCTCTTTTTGGAGGTGCTCCAGTAGGTTCCCAAACCATATTATGTGTCAAAAAAGCTGGGCACACTCGAAATTTGTGTTTAAGGTAAATTTAATACGTACACTTGGTCACAACACAGACGTTTCGGTCTACATAGACCTTCATCAGTGTACTGAAATCATAAGTGATCAATAAATGTTACTAGATTGGAAATAAAGTATATACACAATGACATGTTGGGTCAAAATTATGACATAATAAATATCAAACTTGATCTCTGGGTTAGCTAATCAACAGCATGCTATCGTAAGTACTCAGTATACATAGAGAAAAAAAAAAAAAAAAGGAAGGCAAATAAGTATAACACATACCTAGTGACCAGATGCAAAATGGGACCAGAATTAATATATCTACAATCCAGACATGTGGAATGTGAATAAGTGCATGATGATATATATAGGAGTGATGTCTTATAGTAGACAAATAGTATAACCATACCATTCAAAATGGGTGATGCTGAATAACTAAGGAAAGGCAGTAAGTGTCTGGTTAGTGAATAAATATGTGATGATAGATCACAATAAAATGAAAGCAAATACAATCATACCACTGGTTACTGCTTCTAGGTAGCCCCTGTTAGTATTATGCACTGTGAAAATAATTGATGCTGGTGTTCAGTGGAGCATAATAGTACATACGTCATACATAGGAGAGACGCTGACCGGTGCACTTACCGAATGTGTAAGTCGTCAGTGAGGAGCCACAAGGACGCGGCATCCACCGCTTGTCATGTGGTGATCCGAAAGGTATCTGGCTAAGATATATAATGGCCGTGATCGTCTCGTGTCAGCATACGAGAACCAGGAAGTGCCGTGACCGGAAGTGACGTCTGTGCTTTAGTGAGAAGCAGTAGAGGTACATTTCTGCGTTCCACTGAGACTATTATGCGTTCCACATACAGAGCGCATGTCAGTGAAATCAGGGGAAGAGGGTAGAGTGCAAAATGAGACGTGAAAATCCAGATTGAAGGCATATTATTAACGATTCTGTAAGGAAGAAAATAAATATAAATATAATGGAAATGTACATGCACCATTCTCAAGTAAAACGGTAACAATGCAATATAATAGCCAATTTACAGGAAAGAATGAAGATCGTATTCCCTGTTTAAACCCTTGGGGTATAGGGTATTTAGCTGGTGGATCCAGTATGCCTCTCTCCTTTTCAATTGTGTAATGCGATCCCCACCTCTTCTTGGTTGGGGTATATGTTCAAGTACTTGGTAGCGTAATTGTGCCCCATTATGACCTGCTGCAACAAAATGTTGTGGGATAGGAAGAAGTGTATTTTTGCACCTAATAGTGGATTTATGTTTTGATATCCTATCTTTTACACTTTGTGTGGTCTCCCCAATATAGAGCAAACCACAAGGACATTTTATTAGGTAAACCACATAGTTTGTATTGCACGTAAAATATTCTTGAATAGAATATTTTTTTCCCGTATAGGGATGGTATACGATATTGCCCTTGATGATGTTGTTACATTGTTGGCAGGAGAGGCATGGAAAAGTACCCATTTTTGGGTTTTGTAAGAACCTTTGGGTTGTGGTGGGTTTTTTTGAGCCTATGTCTGCTCTAAGGTCTTAGGGTGTCACTTCGCCCCACACTATTCTGTGATTCGTCTGAATTTTGTTCAAAATTTGAACTCATACTAAACAAATGTTCCTTTGATCTTATGGTTCTAACACTGGAGCATCTACACAAGGAAATTACATCCTGTGCAGACAAAATCAAGAATATAGAAGATCAATTGACGGCTACTGCCTCCAGTGAAGAACTTAACTCCCTCAGATCCAAAATCGAGACAAATATCGCACAACATCGTCGTGATATCGAACAGCGGAAACGAATTAAGTTCCAACGGGATCAGGAGGACTACGACCAAGACAGAGTCTACAAGTGGCGAGACAGACCCACCTATAGACAGTATCCTACAAGGTCTAACTTTCGATCTTCCCCAGAAGTTTCTACCTCCGGCTCAGATCTAGACAGGCCCGAAAGATCTACCTATCAAGAAACGTTTTTTAGGCCGACAACGACGTTCCCAAAGAAGAAGAGGACCAGGAGGGGAAGCGACAATCAACGAACCACGGACTTAACACGGGTGACACGGTCACAGGTAATCAATCACTGGTGGTGAACATCTCATCCAAATCTTTAGGTATAGCAGAACACAGATTACTTCAGAGAGGGTTGTCCTTTTGCCCTAGTTATAAGAATAATACCTTTAAATTGGATATGGATCTACAGAGATTTTATAGGACATTGCGATTAAAGCTTTACTTCTCTGATCCTGCCAATACTCTCATACCTAAAGTACCTCCACCTGGCTGCCTTACAGCAGCTAGTTTGAAGTTACGATCTAAAAGTTCCTTCCGTCCACCAATGGGTTCCCATGCATTAGAAACGTTTATCCAGTTTGTCAACAATACGTTTCAAAAACTTCGTCTTGATACTGATCATGGTATAATTCGTTTCCCACTCAATTGCTCCCCACTTGATAGACAGGCCCTACATTCACTACAAGATGACAAAGATATTGTCATTAAGCCGGCAGACAAAGGGGGAGCCATAGTAGTGATGGATAAGACAACATATATTGGCGAAATTCAACGACAATTAAGCGACATTACTGTCTACACCAAATTACCAGGCAATCCCACAACTGCCATCCAATCACTGATTAGTGACATACTGGCAAAATATCAGAATCTAGGTATTATCGACAGTAAAACAAGTGATTTTCTCACAAAAAAACACCCTATCATACCGGTGCTATACACCTTACCGAAAATTCATAAGG
The DNA here is from genome assembly GCA_033576555.1 of Oophaga sylvatica. Lineage (NCBI taxonomy): Eukaryota > Metazoa > Chordata > Amphibia > Anura > Dendrobatidae > Oophaga > Oophaga sylvatica. Next base: position 5,160,869 of record JARQOD010000005.1, on the reverse strand, counting down.
ACCTAAACAATCCTCCAGGTCGCCCAATCGTTGCCTCCACGGAATCAATACTATCACCACTATCTATTTATCTTGAGAAAATTATTACTCCCATAATCAAAAATACCACTTCGTTTATTCTTGACACTGGTTCATTCTTAAACATTATACGGACCGTCACCCCTGTCCCACATGATGCCTTCTTGGTCTCATTCGACGTACGGGACCTATACACGTCAATTCCCCACAGGGAGGGTATTCTCTCCACACGTCATCTCCTTACTTCCTCTGGCATGCATCCTGATCAGATAGATCTGTGTAGCGAGTTACTATCCATAGTACTCACCAAAAATTTTTTCTCTTTGAAGATGATTTCTATTTGCAGATCAAGGGTACTGCGATGGGAAGTAACGTCGCGCCCCCGTATGCCAATGCCTATATGGCACATTTTGAGGAGAGTCTTATCTACAACAACTATCTCTTCCAACACCATGCTCTAGTTTGGAAAAGATACATAGACGATATCTTTTGCGTGTGGGGAGGAGACCTGACTTCATTACAAACATTCTTTGACTTTCTTAAAACCTCTTGGCCGGGCCTGGACTTCACAATGAATTACAGCATACGACAAATTAGTTTTTTGGACACCTTAGTGATCAAAGATATATCTGGCAATTTAACAACTGACATCTTCTCAAAACAAACGGATAGAAACAGCCTCCTCCATTTCTCTAGTTTTCATCCTTACAAAATGAAATGCTCAATTCCACAATCACAACTACAGAGGGTTACCCGAATTGTGTCCGATCCCTCATTACAACAGACCAGAATCAGAGAAATGCAATCCAAATTCCTTAATAGAGGTTATCCACCATCGACTGTTCAGATACAGTCCTCTGACAGGTCCATACGTAGGAATGGAACTAGTAGAATACCATTCATACATGACTACCATCCAGCAGCCTACAAAATTCATACGGCCATACGGAAGCATTGGCATATCCTACAATCCGCCCACCCTGAGGTAGAGGCTTTTCGGCAGCCTTTTATGCCATGTTTCAGGAGACCGCGTAACCTTAGGGACAGTTTAATTAGAGCAGACATAGGCTCAAAAAAACCCACCACAACCCAAAGGTTCCTACAAAACCCAAAAATGGGTACTTTTCCATGCCTCTCCTGCCAACAATGTAACATCATCAAGGGCAATATCGTATACCATCCCTATACGGGAAAAAAATATTCTATTCAAGAATATTTTACGTGCAATACAAACTATGTGGTTTACCTAATAAAATGTCCTTGTGGTTTGCTCTATATTGGGGAGACCACACAAAGTGTAAAAGATAGGATATCAAAGCATAAATCCACTATTAGGTGCAAAAATACACTTCTTCCTATCCCACAACATTTTGTTGCAGCAGGTCATAATGTGGCACAATTACGCTACCAAGTACTTGAACATATACCCCAACCAAGAAGAGGTGGGGATCGCATTACACAATTGAAAAGGAGAGAGGCATACTGGATCCACCAGCTAAATACCCTATACCCCAAGGGTTTAAACAGGGAATACGATCTTCATTCTTTCCTGTAAATTGGCTATTATATTGCATTGTTACCGTTTTACTTGAGAATGGTGCATGTACATTTCCATTATATTTATATTTATTTTCTTCCTTACAGAATCATTAATAATATGCCTTCAATCTGGATTTTCACGTCTCATTTTGCACTCTACCCTCTTCCCCTGATTTCACTGACATGCGCTCTGTATGTGGAACGCATAATAGTCTCAGTGGAACGCAGAAATGTACCTCTACTGCTTCTCACTAAAGCACAGACGTCACTTCCGGTCACGGCACTTCCTGGTTCTCGTATGCTGACACGAGACGATCACGGCCATTATATATCTTAGCCAGATACCTTTCGGATCACCACATGACAAGCGGTGGATGCCGCGTCCTTGTGGCTCCTCACTGACGACTTACACATTCGGTAAGTGCACCGGGTCAGCGTCTCTCCTATGTATGACGTATGTACTATTATGCTCCACTGAACACCAGCATCAATTATTTTCACAGTGCATAATACTAACAGGGGCTACCTAGAAGCAGTAACCAGTGGTATGATTGTATTTGCTTTCATTTTATTGTGATCTATCATCACATATTTATTCACTAACCAGACACTTACTGCCTTTCCTTATAAATATGTGATTCTTCAGATGTTGTATTAGTCTATGCCTGATGAAGAGACCTGCGTAGTCTCGAAAGCTTGCAATTTGTTACCATCTTTTCAGTTAGCCATTAAAAGGTATCAACCACTGAGGACTCTCAAGTCTAAATATTTTTCTGCCTTTCCTTAGTTATTCAGCATCACCCATTTTGAACGGTATGGTTATACTATTTGTCTACTATAAGACATCACTCCTATATATTTCATCATGCACTTATTCACATTCCACATGTCTGGATTGTAGATATATTAATTCTGGTCCCATTTTGCATCTGGTCACTAGGTATGTGTTATACTTATTTGCCTTCCTTTTTTTTTTTTTTCTCTATGTATACTGAGTACTTACGATAGCATGCTGTTGATTAGCTAACCCAGAGATCAAGTTTGATATTTATTATGTCATAATTTTGACCCAACATGTCATTGTGTATATACTTTATTTCCAATCTAGTAACATTTATTGATCACTTATGATTTCAGTACACTGATGAAGGTCTATGTAGACCGAAACGTCTGTGTTGTGACCAAGTGTACGTATTAAATTTACCTTAAACACAAATTTCGAGTGTGCCCAGCTTTTTTAACCCTGTCTCCTATCAGTCCCTGAACCCTGTAATCAGTCCTAAGAAGGATTCTGATTACCACCAAAGGGATATGGGCTGATCTCTGCTAAATACACAGATTAGAAATATAAGACAGACTGGAGAAAACACAGACTTGCATACACACTCAAACACAGAAGGAACATAAATGATCTGGGATATTAAACTCTAAGCAAGGTGAGCTTAAAACAACTAAGGAGCTCTTTAACTTAAGTCTATACAGATACAATCCTATCTGTGGTCTGCATGAAGAATTTCACTGGCAACTCCCAAACAGACAACCAGAGATTTAAAGGAAACCAATCAACAAATAATTAATTGCAGCCGGGAGAAACTGCACCCAGTCCCAGAACTGAGCACAGACAGAATTAACTCCCTAACTGCCAAACACAAAGAAACAGCAACTCAGCTGTGAGAAGTCAGAATGTGCAACCGCGACGATCTTCGTGGCGATGCACACATGACAGCAGTACAGCTATTGAGAAAGCTGGAGTTTCAGAGTTAACTTCGCTTCAGGCAAGTTGAACTCACATGTACATTGAAGTTAAGGAGGCCTCTAACCTGCTCAGCTGTTACCGGAATGTGCACTCTCCACCCCGACCAGCTCCCGGGATCTGCTTGAACCATCATCAGTAAAAGGTATGAAAAGGAGCTACCTTGTGTGTGACTGAATTCTTATTACACCCTGAAACATCATCACCATAGACTTCCAGGGACCCGTCTCACCTGTGGGAGACTCACTACCAAGCTGCCCCATAACATCCCCTGTGAAAGTCCTTAGAGCAGCGCTGGTACAATTTACCAGAAACCGCAGGTGGCGTCACGAACTACCTATCCTAATAATCCCCTGTAAATATCCCCCATTGCACGACCGCCAGGGCCACGGACCGAGCCACCGCTACCAGTGACAACTCCCATAGATTTCCATGGGCTCGGCTCCGAGTACCCCATAGCCCTGGTATCCACAATTGTGGTGCGTGGTCGGAACAACTTTCTGGCGTCACGAACAGGATACGAAACTTGCAATTGTGAGTCCTGTGTGCCTATATTGACTGTTTGTGCGGAAAAGACTGTTTGCTGTGTTGGCGCCATAATACCGCCATTTTTAGCGCAATATTCGCGCCCTCAGGCGCTGGTGAAGAAGGGGGGCGTACCTGTAAAAGCGCGCTGTTGCCTGGCTCCGCCCCCAGCTCTGACGCGGCGGCAGGTCCTGTGAAACAGGAAGTGAACGCTCTGACATCACAGTCCTGCGACGAAGGTCCTGTCTCCACCGCTGTGCCTGCTACGAAGGTCCTGTCTCCACCGCTGTGCCTGCGACGCTGCAGCCTGCAAAGGAGGTAGGCTCAGATTAACCAAGGGGCACCAATATGTCGCAGCAACCGGCAGACGGAGCGGCCCCCGCCGGAGGCCTCAATAGCCCACCGCTTGGCGTCGTACCGCAGGATGGGGGTGCAGGCCCCTCACCTGGTCCGGTGGTCCCGCTTATGCCCCTAGCGCTCCCATACATGCCAGGAGCGAAGTGGCTCCCTCAATACAGCGGCGAGCCAGGCACCCTGCCAGGATTTAAACGGAAAATATGTAGTATTTTAGATATGTATTCAATGACTGAAAAGCAAAAAGCTGCTGTGGTAATAGGACAGTTAGCTGGTGTGGCTGAGAGAGAAGTAGAGACTTGGCCCATTGCAGCCCAGGAGTCGGTACCTGCGATACTCTTAAAGCTACAGGCCATCTTCGAGGACCACACAGAAACGGATCTCCGGATGGCATTTTATCAGTGCTTCCAGGGACCGGGTGACAGTATTAGGGACTACGCCTGCCGACTACAGGGGGCCCTGCGAGCTCTCAAACAGGCTAACCCCACAAGTCCCATTGATGAGAGCCAAATGTTAAAAGAGCAATTCGTGCGGGGACTGAGGTCTCCAGACGAAGGCAGGACTGTAAACTGGTGGTCTTTGGATCATCCAGATGCCACTTTTGATGCTCTAAAGGACATGGCAATAAAGGGACTGCGACCCTGGAAAAGCCTGAGGTGGCAAATCAGTATCACCCGGGTGAAGCCACTATTAAGCCGGCAGTACCCACCTTTTCTCCGCAGGTGGCGGAAGCTAAAATGCAGGTGGCGCCCCCTAGTGAGTTGGAATGTCTGCGCTCAGAAGTGCGCCAGCTGACTAAGAACTTGGCCACTGTAATGGAGGCCCTGCAACTGCGGAAAGAGGAAGGAGGGAAGATCCAACTAGCCGACTGTCCGGAGGATGTCCCTTGGATGAACCGGAGGAAATGGAGGACCACGCCACCCCCAGGAGCGACTCCGGAGCAACACCATCCTCGCCGAGAGATCGTCTGCTACCGCTGCAACCAAAAAGGTCATATGGCTCAGCAATGTCCTTTAAACGAGCCTATCCTGGGTCAGAGGGCCAACACCCAGGAGTAGAGTTATCAGGCCCCTTAGACTGGAACCGCAGGTTCGTGGGTGGACGGCCCTACCTGTCCATGATTCTGGATGGGATTGCAATCCCTGCACTGCTGGACACGGGATCTCAGGTGACCATCATACCTGACGTCCTTTACAATAAATTTTGGTCCATGGACAGTCTCCAGCCCCCGAGCCCTGACTTGACAGTGTACGCCACCAATGGTCTCCCTGTTGAAGTAATTGGAGCCAAAAATGTGAACGTAAAAGTGGGCATTGTGGAGCTGAAGGATCAGGGACTTTTAGTGGTAAAGACTCTAAATGAGGAGAATGCCTTAAATGTGATACTAGGTACTAACATTATCAGTAACTGTCTGGGAGAAGTTGTGTTTTTGCTCCAACAGCTCGCTGAAGTTGCCAGCCAAAGCAGAAGGGAGTGATCCAGAGGGAGATCCGGGCCCTGATGTGCCAGCAGCAAGCGAAGCTTACAGATGGTGAAATCGGTAATGTACGGGTCACAGACTCGAATCCCATTGTAATACCCCCAATGAGTGAAATGTTAATATGGTGTAGAGCAGCCATGGGTCTGAGAGGACAGAACTACCAAGCAGTAGTAGAACCCCATCGCTCAGAACACAGACCTACACTCATGATTGCTAGAGGGGTAGTGGAAGTAATAAATGGGAGAGTACCAGTACGACTTCTCAACTGGGGGACGATGAAGTAAATTTGCCACGTTATGCTACAGTTGCTAAATTACATGCCGTAGATAATAATTCTATCCTCACAACCGAGTCCTTAGCCTCCCGCCAGCCAGCGGAGGATAATGATCCGGCAACCCCGGTAGCGGACTGGTGTCAGCAGCTCCATATAGGGACAGACACCACTTCCGTCCACCAGAAACAGGGGGTACTACGGGTGGTACAAGAGTACGCACAAGTATTTAGCAAGCACCCACTTGATTTTGGGACCATTAACCCCTCTCTGACATTAGACGTACTATCCCGTCCATAAAACCCGTGCCATTCTGACCATGGACGGGATAGTACGTCATAGGCGATCAGCTGCGCTCCTGAGGGGAGCGCAGCTAATCGCCGCCGGGTGTCAGCTGATTATCACAGCTGACACCCGTGACTGTGTGTCAGGAGCGGTCACGGACCGCTCCCGGCACATTAACCCCTTGCACACCGCGATCAAACATGATCGCGGTGTACTGGGGGCACAGGGGAGCATCGCGCAGGGTGGGGGCTCCCTGCGCGCCCCCCTGAGACCCTCAGACCAGCGCGATGTGATCGCGCTGCTCTGAGGGCTTCCTCCCTCCCAGGACCCGGATCCAAGATGGCGCTGGGGTCCTGGAGGGAGGCGGCTTCCTCAGTGCCTGCCGAGAGCAGGCACTGAGAAGCCTGCTGCACTGCCTGAGCGATCGCTGGTGTGACAGAGTGCTGTGCACACTGTCACACCAGCGATCTGATGAAATACAGTGATGTCCCACCCTGGGACAAAGTAAAAAAGTAAAAAAAGTAAAAATAAACATGTGTAAAAAAAAATCCAAAATAACAAAAAAAAAAAAAAAAAAAAAAAAATTCCCCAATAAATTCATTACTTATTGTAAATAAAAAAATAAAACAATAAAAGTACACATATATGGTATCGCCGCGTCCGTAACGACCCCCCCTATAAAACTGTCCCACTAGTTAACCCCTTTTGTGAACCCCTTAAAAAATAAAAAATAAAAACGAAGCAAAAAATCAGTGCTTTATCATCATACCGCTGAACAAAAAGTGGAATAACACGCGATCAAAAAGACGGATATAAATAAACATGGTACCGCTGAAAACGTCATCTTGTCCCGCAAAAAACGAGCCGTCACAAGCATCATCAGCAAAAAAATAAAAAAGTTATAGCTCGCAGAATAAAGCGATGCAAAAATAATTATTTTTTATATAAAATTGTTTTTATTCTATAAAAGTGCCAAAACATAAAAAAATTATATAAATGAGGTATCGCCATAATCGTACTGACCCGAAGAATAAAACTGCTTTATCGATTTTACCACACGCGGAACAATAAAAACGCCTCACCCAAAAGAAATTCATGAATTGCTGATTTTTGTTCATTCTAACCTCCCAAAAATCGAAATAAAAAGCGATCAAAAATGTCACGTGCTCAAAAATGGTACCAATAAAAGCGTCACCTCGTCCCGCAAAAATTAAGACCTCACATGACATTGTGGGCCAAAATGTGCAAAAATTATAGCTCTCAAAATGTGGCGATGCAAAAAACTACTTTTTGCAATAAAAAGCGTCTTTTAGCGTGACAGCTGCCAATCATAAAAACCGCTATAAATAGTAAATCAAACCCCCCTTTATCACCCCCTTAGTTAGGGAAAAATAATAAAATAAAAAAAATGTATTTATTTCCATTTTCCCATTAGGGTTAGGGTTAGGGTTTCGGCTAAAGTTAGGGTTAGGGTTGGCGCTAAAGTTAGGATTAGGGTTAGAGTTTGGATTAGGGTTAGGGTTGGGATTAGGGTTGGGACTAGGGTTAGGGGTGTGTTGGGGTTAGGGTTGGAGTTAGAATTGGGGGGTTTCCGCTGTTTAGGCACATCAGGGGCTCTCCAAATGTGACATGGCGTCTGATCTCCATTCCAGCCAATTCTGCTTTGAAAAAGTCAAACGGTGTTCCTTCACTTCTGAGCTCTGCCATGCGTCCAAACAGTAGTTTATCCCCACATATGGGGTATCAGCGTACTCTGGACCCCAAGAGTTATTGTGAAATTTGTCCTATTTCTTCTGTTACCCTTGGGAAAATAAAAAACTGGGGGCGAAAATATTATTTTTGTAAAAAAAATAAGATTTTTTTGTTTTTACGGCTGTACATTATAAACTTCTGTGAAGCACTTGGGGCTTCATAGCGCTCACCACACATCTAAATAAGTTCCTTGTGGGTCTATTTTCCAAAATGGGGTCACTTGTTGGGGATTTCCACTGTTTAGGCGCATCAGGGGCTCTCCAAATGCGACATGACGCCCCCAGACCATTCCATCAAAGTCTGCAATCCAAAGCGTCACTACTTCCCTTTCGAGCCCCAACGTGTACCCATACAGTAGTTTTCTCCCACATATTGGGTATCAGCGTACTCAGGACAAATTGGACAACAACTTTTGGGGTCCAATTTCTCCTGTTACCCTTGTGAAAATAAAATATTGGGGGCGAAAAAATCATTTTTGTAAAAAAAAAAAGGATTTTTTATTTTTACGGCTGTGCGTTATAAACTTCTGTGAAGCACTTAGGGGTTCAAAGTGCTCACCACACATCTAGGTAAGTTCCTAGTGGGGTCTATTTTCCAAAATGGGGTCACTTGTGGGGGGTTTCCACTGTTTAGGCGCATCAGGGGCTCTCCAAATGCGACATGACGCCCCCAGACCATTCCATCAAAGTCTGCAATCCAAAACGTCACTACTTCCCTTTCCGAGCCCTGACATGCGCCCATACAGTAGTTTTCTCCCACATATTGGGTATCAGCGTACTCAGGACAAATTGGACAACAACTTTTGGGGTCCAATTTCTCCTGTTACCCTTGTGAAAATAAAATATTGGGGCGAAAAAATCATTTTTGTAAAAAAAAAAAGGATTTTTTATTTTTACGGCTGTGCGTTATAAACTTCTGTGAAGCACTTCGGGTTCAAAGTGCTCACCACACATCTAGATAAGTTCCTTGTGGGGTCTATTTTCCAAAATGGGGTCACTTGTGGGGGTTTCCACTGTTTAGGCGTATCAGGGGCTCTCCAAATGCGACATGACGCCCCCAGACCATTCCATTAAAGTCTGCAATCCAAAACGTCACTACTTCCCTTCCGAGCCCTGACGTGCACCCATACAGTAGTTTTCTCCTACATATTGGGTATCAGCGTACTCAGGACAAATTGGACAACAACTTTTGGGTTCCAATTTCTTCTGTTACCCTTGTGAAAATAAAATATTGGGGGCGAAAAAATCATTTTTGTAAAAAAAAAAAAAGGATTTTTTATTTTAAGGCTGTACGTTATAAACTTTAGTGAAACACCTGGGGGTTCAAAGTTCTCACCACACATCTAGATAAGTTCCTTGAGGGGTTTAGTTTCCAAAATGGTGTCATTTGTGGGGGTTTCCACTGTTTAGGCAGATCAGGAGCTCTCCAAACACGACATGGCGTCCAGCCAATTCTGCGTTGAAAAAGTGAGACGGCGCTCCTTCCCTTCCAAACTCTGCCATGCACCCAAACAGTGGTATACCCCCACATATGGGGTATCAATGTACTCAGGACAAATTGCACAATAACTTTTGGAGTCTTGTTACCCTTGGAAAAATAAAAATTTGGGTGAAAAGATCATTTTTGTGGAAAAAATATGATTTTTAAATTTTACGGCTCTACGTTATAAACTTGTGTGAAGCACTTGAGGGTTCAAATTGCTCACCAAAGATCTAGATAAGTTCCTTAGGGGGTCTAATTTCCCAAATGGGGTCATTTGTGGGGGGTTTCCACTGTTTAGGCACATCAGGGGCTCTCCAAATGCAACATGGCATCCAATCTCAATTCCAGCCAATTTTGGTTGGAAAAAGTCAAATGGTGCTCCTTCCCTTCCGAGCTCTGCCGTGCGCCCAAACAGTGGTTCCCCCCCACATATGGGGCATCAGCGTACTCAGGACAAATTGGACAACAACTTATGTGGTACAATTTCTCCTGATACCCTTGGGAAAATAAAAAATTAGTGACTAAAAGATAATTTTTGTGGGAAAAAAATAGGATTTTTTATTTTCATGCCCGGGCATTATAAACTTGTGTGAAGCACTTGGGGTTTCAAAGTGCTCACCAAAGATCTAGATAAGTTCCTTAGGGGGTCTAGTTTCCAAAATGGGGTCACTTGTGGGGGATTTCCACTGTTTAGGCTCATCTGGGGCACTGCAAACGGAACATGACCCCCATCAACGTCTGCATTCCAAAACGTTACTACTTCCTTTCCAAGCCTGCCGTGCGCCCAAACAGTTTTCCACCCCCACATATGGGGTATCAGCGTACTCAGGACAAATTGGACAACAACTTTTGGGGTCCAATTTCCTTGGGAAAATTCAAAAATTTAGGACTAAAAAATCATTTTTGTGGAATTTTTTTTTTTTTCACACCCAGGCATTATAAACTTTTGTGAAACACTTGGGGGTTCAAAGTGCTTACAACAGATCTAGTAAGTACTTAGGGGGTCTAGTTTCCAAAATGGTGTCACTTGTGGGGGGTTTCCACTGTTTAGGCGCATCAGAGGTTCTCCAAGCGCGACATGGCGTCCAATCTCAACTCCAGCCAATTTTAGTTTGAAAAAGTCAAACGGCGCTCCTTCCCTTACGAGCTCTGCCGTGTGCCCAAACAGTGGTTTTCCCCCATATGGGGTATTGGCGTACTCAGGAGAAATTGCATAACAACCTTATCTGTCCATTTTCTCCTTTTACCCTTGTGAAAATAAAAAAAAAGTTTGTAAAAGATCATTTTTGTGGCTAAAAAGTTAAATATTCATTTTTTCCTTCCACGTTGCTTTAGTTCCTGTGAAGCACCTGAAGGGTTAATAAACTTCTTGAATGTGGTTTTGATTACCTTGAGGGGTGCAGTTTTTAGAATGGTGTCACTTTTGGGTATTTTCTGTCATGTAGACCCCTCAAAGTGACTTCAAATGAGAGGTGGTCCCTAAAAAAAATGGCTTTGTAAATTTTGTTGTAAAAATGAGAAATCGCTGGTCAACTTTTAACCCTTATAACTTCCTAACAAAAAAAAATTTTGATTCCAAAATTGTGCTGATGTAAAGTAGACATGTGGGAAATGTTATTTCTTAACTATTTTGTGTTACATATTTCTCTGTTTTAAGGGAATAAAAATTCAAAGTTTGAAAATTGCTAAATTTTCAAAATTTTCGCCATATTTGCGTTTTTTCAAAAATAAACGCAAGTTATATGGAAGAAATTTTACCACTAACATGAAGTACAATATGTCACGAGAAAACATCTCAGAATCGCGAAGATCCGTTGAAGCGTTCCAGAGTTATAACCTCATAAAGAGACAGTGGTCAGAATTGTAAAAATTGTCCCGGTCATTAACGTGCAAACCACCCTTGGGGGTGAAGGGGTTAAGGGAGTACAGCATCATATCCCTACAGGCAGTCATCCTCCCATCAAAGAGCGGTACAGACCCATACCTCCAGCCCACTATCAGAAAGCTAAGGAAATGCTGCATGACATGAAGAAACCGGGGTGATAAGGGATAGTTGTAGCCCCTGGGCAGCACCTCTGGTTCTAGTGAAGAAAAAGGATGGTATCATGCGAATGTGTGTAGATTATAGGCAAGTAAATCGTATATAAACAATAAAGATGCCTTACCCATTAACTACTTTTCTACCCTCGACCTTACTAGTGGGTACTGGCAAGTGGCTGTGGCTGAGGAGGACCGGGAGAAAACTGCTTTCACCACCCCAATGGGACTCTGCGAGTTTGACAGGATGCCGTTTGGTCTCAGCAGTGCCCCAGGAACATTCCAGAGGGTGATGGAGAGCTGTCTGGGACATCTCAACTTCGAAACTGTGCTGCTGTACTTGGACGACGTAATTGTGTACTCTAAGACATATGAAGATCATCTGAAGCACCTGGCGGAGGTATTTGAGTCATTGTCCAAGTTTGGGATGAAACTAAAGCCCTCTAAATGCCACCTGCTCAAACGGAAGGTACAGTACTTGGGACACATTGTCAGTTCCGAAGGAGTAGCGCCGGACCCCGAGAAGGTCACAGCTATTCAGAAATGGCCAGAGCCGAAGAACTTAAAAGAGGTGCGTCAGTTCCTGGGATTAACAGGTTACTACAGGAGGTTTGTAAAAGATTACACTAAGAAAGCGGCACCTTTGCAGGACCTCCTGGTAGGACAACCTCTTAAGAGCAGAAACCTTCCATTCAATTGGGGAAAAGAACAAGCTGAGGCATTCAAAGAGATGAAAGAGATCCTTACCGGCGATGAAATCTTAGCCTACCCAGATTACAGCCAACCGTTCCTGCTATACACAGATGCCAGTAACGAAGGATTAGGAGCGGTCCTCAGTCAGAAGCAGAACGGCCAAGAAAAAGTCATCGCATATGCCAGCAGAAAACTCAGGCCAACTGAGAGGAATCCGGAAAACTATAGCAGCTTCAAACTGGAGTTCCTGGCGCTGGTCTGGGCCATTACCGAAAGATTTAAACATTACCTTGCCTCCAACCGGTTCACTGCGTTTACAGACAACAACCCCTTGACGCATCTGGAAACAGCCAAGCTGGGAGCCATGGAGCAACGTTGGATGGCTCGGTTATCAAACTACCAGTTTACCATCAAATACAGAGCGGGCCGTAAAAATGCTAACGCGGACGCCTTGTCCAGAATGCCGCATGAATCTGACACGGAGGAAGAGTCAGACGATCTGGAAGAAATCGAGCTACCTGCGTTCCACCGAAATGGGATGGTCCAAGAGCAACGAGTCTACAGGAAGCGGTGTGGTGAGATGTTGAACCCTTTACCTCATCACAGCTGGAAGGAGACTCAGGACAGCGATCCCGTGGTCAGCCGTATCAAGGAGTTGATAAAACAGGAAGGTTCCTCCTTGGAGAAAGATGCATCCATGCCAGCAAAGCTCCTGTGGAACGAGAGAAGCCGGTTGTTCATATACCGTGAGAAGTTGTGCAGGAGATACGTCGACCCAAGGACCCATGAGATGGTTTGGCAAATAGTGGTCCCGAGAGCAGACATTCAAATGGTGCTGGAAGCATACCACGATCAAGCAGGACACTTTGGCTGGAGAAAGCTGGAGACCCTGTTGAGGTGCCGGTTCTACTGGGTAGGGATGCGCAGCTCCATCGAGAAGTGGTGCCGGAACTGTGGACCCTGTGGCCTCAGGCGAAAAGACTACAGTAGCCAGAAGGCACCCTTGCAGCCTATCCGGACGACTCGTCCCTTGGAGATCGTAGCATTGGATCACGTCAAGTTGTCCCCAAGCAGGTCAGGATACACATATGCCCTGACCATGGTGGATCACTATTCCCGGTTTCTGGTGGTCGCCCCTGTCAAAGATATGACAGCAGAGACAGCAGCAAGAACCTTCCAAGCAAGTTTCTGCAGACCACACGGATATCCGGAGCAGGTACTGACTGATCGAGGTCCAGCCTTTGAAGCTGAACTGTTTCAGGAATTTTGTCAATTGTATGGATGTAAAAAGATCAGAACGACACCATACCACCCTCAGACCAACGGCCTTTGTGAAAAAATGAATCACATTGTCATCGACTTACTGAAAACTGTACCACTGGAAGAAAGAAATCGGTGGCCAGACTTGTTACCTGACCTGGTCGACTTGTACAACCACATCCCAGTAAGTTCCACCAACTGCACTCCAGCCTACCTTATGAGAGCAAGACCGGGAAGGCTGCCTATGGACTTAGAACTCGGTGTGGTAGAACCAGAGGCTGATAACAACGCTGAAGATTGGGACACCACTCGACAAGAACAGTACAGGAGAGTACAAGCCTGCGTAGAAGACAGTCTCAACAAAGTAAGAGAAAAGCAAGAGATGAATTATAACAAAAATGCTCCCGCTAAGCCTTTAATGCCTGGAGAAATGGTGCTCAAAAGGAAAAGAAGAACACACAAGTTGGATGATCAGTGGGAACAGGAGCCTTACGTCGTGCAAAATTCCAATTTCGATAACAGCAAGGTCTGTACCATCAGCAAGGATGGAGGAAAAACGACGGCAACTGTGTCTAGAGATCAATTGAAGTTGTGTCCTGGCCCATTAAAGCTCCGTGAAGAAAACCCTGTTGTTCATCAAGAAGAGAATGCTGAAGCGGTCATACATACGGATTTGGGAGATTTACCTGCAGATTGGCCCAGATTGGGAGACGCTGTAATTATTCCTGTGCTGCAGTTTTATCAACCGCAAGAGGAGTCTCTACAACCGGTCATACCAATTGTGCCAGTAGAGCCAGTTCCAGAAGAACCTGTTCCGGCAGACCCTCAACCGTTAGAACTCCAAGAAGCGGACCCGCAGGAAGCAGCGCCACAAGAAGTGGAATCCCTTGGTGAAGTTGGTGAAGCAGTACCACCTCGTCCAGTCACTAGCACGCTTGCCAGATCCATAGAAAGGTTGAGACTAGAGTTGAGCGATACTTTCCGATATCCTAAAGTGTCGGTATCGGAATGGTATCGCCGATATCACTAAAATATCGGCGATACCCGATACCGATACCGGAAATCCCATGTAAGTCTATGGGAACAAAATATCGCAACTAAAAAAACCCCATTCTTTCCTTGTAAACACTAAATATACACACATAGAATACATATATATATATACATGTCATTGTGACATATATATATACATATATGTATAGTTTATACACTTCTACATAGTAAGATATCCTCTGATTTAATTGCCGGGTAAAGCCGGCTTCAGTGAAAAGACAGAAGCACCCGACATGAAATGACACTTGGTGTACATAGGGTTAACCATGTCTTTTCATGTCCTTTGCTATCTAATTTGCACAAACAATTAAATCAGACTATGTGTGCAAAATTTCACACCTGTAGGGGTTAATTAAAGGTGTAAATTCGTTGTAAAAAAACGGACTTTTTTGCTACGAATTTACACCTTTAATTAACCCCTACAGGTGTGAAATTTTGCACACATAGACTGATTTAATTGTTTGTGCAAATTAGATAGCAAAGGACATGAAAAGACATGGTTAACCCTATGTACACCAAGTGTCATTTCATGTCGGGTTCTGCATTTTCACAAAAGCCGGCAATTGAATTAGCGGCTATTATACTATGTAGAAGTGTATGAACTACAAATATAAATATATATATATATGTGTCACAAATTCAATGACATGTATATATATATATGAGGTGTAAAATTGCTGAAAAAAAATGCGTGGGCTCCCGCCCTATTTTCGCAACCAGACAGACAAAGCCAGTGAGTGGGGGCAGATAATAATAGCCCAGAGAGGGACCATTATTTTTGCCCCCCCCTGGCTACTAACATCTGCCCCCAGACACCCCAGGAAAGACAAATCTATAATTAGATTCGCCCTTTCTGGCACTTTGCCCGTCTATTCCCATTGCCCTGTAGCGGTGGCGAATGGGTTAATGAGGGGTTAAAGCCACCTTGCTATTGAAAGGTGACCTTAAGCCAGGTTAATAATTGAGAGCTGTCAATTAGACAACTATCAATTATTAATCCTATTGCATGAAATAAAAATAAAACACACACACTTTAATTAAAAATCATTTTAATGAAATAAAGACACATGTTTTTGACCATCTTTTATTTTACTGCAAAAACCATTTCCTGTAATAAAAATAAAATAAAAAAGCAAAATTATTCTTACCTATCCCATGCACAGTCAGGTCCCACGGTGTAATCCTTCAGAAAGGGTTAATGTTTACTGCAGGGACCGCAGCTAATGCTGCAGCCTCACAGTAAACCCAAATGAATGAGTTCCTCTCCTGCCTGACAGGAGAGTAAAGGCTGGGTGTCACATAACGATACACCAGCGATCCCGACAACGATATGCACTTGTCAGGATCGCTGGTGTATCGCTACATGATCGCTGCTGAGCTGCCAAACAGGCAGCTCAGGCAGCGATCTGGGACAGCGACACTGCGGGTAACATCGCTTAAGGGCCCGTCTCACATAGCGATATCGCTACCGAGATCGCTGCTGAGTCACTAGTTTTGTGACGCAGCAGCGAGCTCACCAGCGATATCGCTGTGTGTGACATTCAGCGACGATCAGCTCCCCTGCCAGGTATCGCTGATCGTCGCAGAAATGTCAGGACCTTTTTTTGATCGCTGGTTTCCCTCTGACAGGCACGCATCGCTGCGTGTGACAGGCGGGAGACCAGCGATCCGCTGGTAACCAAGGTACACAGCGGGTTTCCAGGCACCGCGCAGCGCTTGGAAACCCGCTGTGTACCTTGGATACCAGCTCCCTGCATCAGGGCGCTGGAATCCAAGGTACACAGCGGGTTTCTAGGCACAGCCCCGCGCCTGGAAACCCACTGTGTACCTTGGTTACCAGCGGATCGCTGGTCTCCCGCCTGTCACACGCAGCGATGTGTGCCTGTCAGCGGGAAACCAGCGATCAAAAAAAGGTCCTGACATTTCAGCGACGATCAGCGATACCCGGCAGGGGGGCTGATCGTCGCTGAATGTCACACACAGCGATATCGCTGGTGAGCTCGCTGCTGCGTCACAAAACTAGTGACTCAGCAGCGATCTCGGTAGCGATATCGCTATGTGAGCGGGCCCTTAAGTGGAAAGCTTAATTGATTGCTTTCCACTTTCACTTCAGGTCAGCCAGGGACACCATCAGTGACGTCAGAGGGAACTGATTAACAAAAATAGTGGTTCCCTTCGAAAAAAAAAATGGCGTGGGGTCCCCCCTATTTTTGTTAACCAGCCAGATGAAGCAGACCGCTGAGGCCTGGATTTTCAGGCTGTTAAGGAGCCAAGATCCATGGACCTTGCCAGCCTGATAATACCAGGCCACAGCAGTCTGCATATCTTGGCTGATTAACAAAAATAGGGGATCCCTCGAAAAAAATTGGCGTGGGGTCCCCCCTATTTTTGTTAACCAGCCAGATGAAGCAGACCGCTGAGGCCTGGATTTTCAGGCTGTTAAGGAGCCAAGATCCATGGACCTTGCCAGCCTGATAATACCAGGCCACAGCAGTCTGCATATCTTGGCTGATTAACAAAAATAGGGGATCCCCTCGAAAAAAATTGGCGTGGGGTCCCCCCTATTTTTGTTAACCAGCCAGATGAAGCAGACCGCTGAGGCCTGGTTTTTCAGGCTGTTAAGGAGCCAAGATCCATGGACCTTGCCAGCCTGATAATACCAGGCCACAGCAGTCTGCATATCTTGGCTGATTAACAAAATTTGGGATCCCCTCGAAAAAAATTGGCGTGGGGTCCCCCTATTTTTGTTAACCAGCCAGATGAAGCAGACCGCTGAGGCCTGGATTTTCAGGCTGTTAAGGAGCCAAGATCCATGGACCTTGCCAGCCTGATAATACCAGGCCACAGCAGTCTGCATATCTTGGCTGATTAACAAAAATAGGGGATCCCCTCGAAAAAAATTGGCGTGGGGTCCCCCCTATTTTTGTTAACCAGCCAGATGAAGCAGACCGCTGAGGCCTGTTTTTTCAGGCTGGTAAGGATCCAATATCCATGGACCTTGCCAGCCTGATAATACCAGGCCACAGCAGTCTGCTTAGCTTGGCTGGTTAACAAAATAGGGGATCCCCTCGAAAAAAAAACGGCGTGGGGATCCCCCCTATTTTTGTTAACCAGCCAAGTAAAATGCAGACTGCTGCGGCCTGGTATTAAAAGACTGTCAAGGCCCATGGATTTTGGCCCTCAACAGCCTGATAATACCAGGCTACAGCAGCCCCACATTTGGCGCATCAAAAGATGTGCCAATTGTGGCACTTTACCCGGCTCTTCCCACTTGCCCTGTAGCGGTGGCAAGCGGGGGTAATAAGGGGTTAATGTCACCGTTGATTGCACGGTGACAATAAGCCCGGTTAATAATGGAGAGGCGTCAATAAGACACCGATCCATTATTAATCCCAAAGTTATTAAATGTTTTAAAAAAAGACAAAGCAAGAAAAAGTCTTTTAATGAAATAAAAGAGACAACACAGTTTTCATTAATTTTATTGTACTCTCATTCCTGCGACGCCATCGATCTCCTGTAAAAAAAGAAAAAAAAGCAAACCAACAGTATACCACCTGTCCGACGCAGTCCATAACGACAGTCCCACGACGATCCAACTCTGCTACATCGCAATGACAGGCAGAGCCTGTCATCGCGACGCAGCACAGCTGATTACCTGCTTCCCCGGCGGTGACGTCATCGGACTGACTGCTTTACGGCCGGGATTACCCAGCAGTCACTGCAGTTATCGCGAGAAACTGCATGTGACCGCCGGGGAAAGAAGATGGCGGCCATGAAGCAGTCCAGGCCATGACCGCCGGAGATCTTCTGCCAGGTAAGTGCCGCTGACTCCTGACAGACCCGACCGACGGACACTGACAGTGACAGTGACAATCCCGATTCCGGTATCCGATATGACGAAAATATCGGTACTCGGAATCGGAATTCCGATACAGCCAATATCGGCCGATACCCGATATTTGCAGTATCGGAATGCTCAACCCTAGTTGAGACAGTATTATCGTTTGCCGTTACGCAGAACAGAAAGGTTAGAGAATACCATACCTGACGCTACCCCACGTAGGTCAGAACGTATCACTAAAGGTAAACTACCTATTCGCTATCAGGAGTAGTCCTAGTAGACTAGTTAGCAAGACCCAGATAGGGTTTATTGCATCTGAAAGATTGTATAAAGTTTGAAAAAGTATTAATGTAATTATTTGAAATGTGTTTTAACCATGCCAATGGACTGCGTGGCTGTGGACTATGCCAGCCCAAAAACTTTCACTTGTAAATAGTTGCGCTACGGTGCATTATCTTGGTTCCACATAAAACCATTACTATCAACCTCTGAAGAAAAACCCGTATGGTGTGGCCTAGAGTGAGGTCTGCAGTCAGAAGTCCTGCAGCCCACCCAGGACCCACGTGGGAGGTTTTTGGTGCGGGTCCTCCACAAGTATCTAGTATTTATGAACACGTTTGATATCTTTGATACTTTTGTATTTTCCTACTGTACAAAATGTAACGTTCAAGAAATCCTCACCTCCCGGATGGGAAGAGTTACAATGTTATGTTAATGCAAAACAAAATGTTCTTTTTGTCTTTTACAGCCCGGGAGTGCTGTGTTTTACCAAGGGGGGATGTGTAGCCCAGCTATGCAGGCACACATAAAAATCCAGGAGAGTGCACAGGAAGGTAACAGCAAAGCTTGATATGCACTTCACTCACACTTTTAGACACACCCATCAGGGGTACTGGAGGTGGTGACATGTAGCAGAGTCAGTCTGTTTCCTGTCTGAGAAGAGCTCAGTTCAGTCAGTTTCCTGTCTTCGGACAGTGCAGTTCAGTCCAGTGGAGTCTGGACTTGGAGAGAGAGAGAAGGGAGGACTGGATCCTCGCAGAGCTAATGTAGCTCACCTGACAAGCAAGTGGAGGCTAGTACGGGTGAAGTGGATCATCCTAGCCTCGTCAGAGCTACCCTTAATCAGTACCTCAACAGAAGCTGAAGTAAGGAGGATACTGAGAGCTGCTCGGCGAGCTCTAGAAGAAAGCTGACATTACCATCGAAGTTACCATTGCTTGTGCTAAGAGCGAGAGCAGGGCGAAGGGCACAGTGGAGAAGATAGAGAAGTGCTTTAGGTATTGGATTGCCTGCACTAAATTGCCGGACAGAGGTGTTGCTACAGTTTTAAGCTTAGTAACAAGATTACCGGAGGCATCTGGACTACAGGTCGCAGAGAGCAGCCCTAAGTGTCAATACGTAACCGGAGTCAGGTGGAACAGGGACTTTGAGTCAAGTGCACGACAAAAGTAAGGACTTAGTTTCATCACTTGGAAGGCTCCACCACAACGTTGGCCGGGCAGTACAGCTATTGAGAAAGCTGGAGTTTCAGAGTTAACTTCGCTTCAGGCAAGTTGGACTCACATGTACATTGAAGTTAAGGAGGCCTCTAACCTGCTCAGCTGTTACCGGAATGTGCACTCTCCACCCCGACCAGCTCCCCGGGATCTGCTTGAACCATCATCAGTAAAAGGTATGAAAAGGAGCTACCTTGTGTGTGACTGAATTCTTATTACACCCTGCAACATCATCACCATAGACTTCCAGGGACCCGTCTCACCTGTGGGAGACTCACTACCAAGCTGCCCCATAACATCCCCTGTGAAAGTCCTTATAGCAGCGCTGGTACAATTTACCAGAAACCGCAGGTGGCGTCACGAACTACCTATCCTAATAATCCCCTGTAAATATCCCCCATTGCACGACCGCCAGGGCCACGGACCGAGCCACCGCTACCAGTGACAACTCCCATAGATTTCCATGGGCTCGGCTCCGAGTACCCCATAGCCCTGGTATCCACAATTGTGGTGCGTGGTCGGAACACATGTAACTTGGCCTGTTAGGATGTTTTGGAGCTAAATAGCTTTTTTGTTCAGTGAATGTGACCTCCTAATGCTGCAAATTCCACAAATGAGCATTTTCAGTTCTTTAAAACATATCAAATGTTCAGAAATTCTACTGTGCCTAATAATTTGGAACAGTGCATTCTGAGTTTTTATTCATTTTGGAGATGATACTGTTATCATTGGGAGGTTTCTTCAATAAAATTTGATGTATACTCTAACGGGTGATGACTTTTATTAGACTGACTGTCATTTGCACCGACCACTTCGGAAAATCAGAGAAAAATATCATTTGCATAATAATTTGGAACATGGTGTAGTAGGACTTAGGACGATTTCCTTTCTCCCAGACTAGTTCTGAGTCACATCTTCTAATCAACCCTCCCTGGGCATGACTGCTTGCATTGTAGAGCTACCATAATTTCTATTGGTTTCAGATTGTCAGATAAGAGGAGAACTAGCCCAAGGGAAGATACTAGTCCTGTCTCATTAGCATAAAAGATGTTTCAAGATATAGGTTCATTTTACAAAAATAACATTACAGCTAGAGTTGAGCGAAACAGGTCGGGCACCTTCGGAAAGTGGCCGACTTTCGCTAAACCCGACCATAGCGAGAGTTCGGCCACGTATTAGCCGACTTTATCGCGCCAGTCAGTTTTCCCAGAATGCTAAAAGTGCCATATCTCTGCCAATGATGAAGGATGCAGACTGAGGGCAACGTGATAACGCGTGCAGCTGCCACCACCATCTTATTGAAGGGCATTGCAGTGATTGGCTGGCTTTCTGTGGCGTCACAGTGCCTATAAAACGTCCTCACCGCCGACCGCCATTTTACCTCAGTCGATCTTAGCGTAGGGAGAGGTTGCTGCCGCTTGTTCCCAGCAGGGAGAGCGTAAGGAATTGTCCAAAAAAAGAAATCTGTGCCTGTGCTGATAGCGATTGTGCTGCACACTTAGTGTGCAGTCACAGTGGAGGATTTTTGTGTGTGCAGCAGCGCTGGTTCTTAGGCTGCCTGCCAGTGACAGGGAGGAATTAGTAGTGTGGAGCAGCAGTGCTGATTATTAGTCTGCAC
Source organism: Oophaga sylvatica (assembly GCA_033576555.1). Classification (NCBI taxonomy): domain Eukaryota; kingdom Metazoa; phylum Chordata; class Amphibia; order Anura; family Dendrobatidae; genus Oophaga; species Oophaga sylvatica. The sequence goes on along the minus strand of JARQOD010000005.1, from coordinate 5,139,412 downwards.
TCAGCTGTTTACCAGTGAGAGGGGAGGAATTTTTTCAGTGCAGCAGCATATCTTATTTTTAGGCTGCCTGCTAGCTGTATAGCTGTGTGGACACTGCTGCGCAGACTGCTTTTTACATAGCACCTACACAGCAGTAATACTGAAATAATAATTTCCTGCACAGTTACTGAACGTTAATTTTGGCCCACACCGTATAGAGCTGTACGCTCCTCACATAGTACCGTATATCGGCTGGTATCACGGAAAAAAGCCTGCTATCTGTGTGTAAGTCTGTAAATCCATACGGCGTTTTTTTTCCCCCAAACTGTATACACCTGGTATCTTTTGATACAGTTGTGTTTTTCTGCCTTCTGTATTACGGTCCAAAATCTATACTGAGAGAGCGTCTTTGTGTGACTCTGGAAATCTATACGGAGGTTAACAAATACCCCAACTTTGTATACAGCTGTACTCTACTGCTATAGTACACTTATCCTGATTTTAATATTAATCAAGAAAAAAGCGTCCGTAACGTATGTTGGCACTTCAAAATCAATCAGAAAAAACACAATGATGCATGTAGACATCAAAGACGAAGTGATCCAATAAAAATAAATTTTTATTTCACAAATTATTAAAAGACAAAGATAAAAAACATTAATGCACAGAATGTCCCAATGAGGACGCCATCGTAAGAAATATCTATGTTAAGATTTAATGAGTCAATAATAATAAATAAACACCCAAAATTATTGAATAGAAGAAATTAAGAAAAATCAGTGTTTGTAATAAATGGTGCTTAAGGAATAATAAGATTATAAATACAGACTCATAAATCACCAAGATATCTTAATTGGAGCTGTGCCAGGTAAGTTACAATATATCAAAAGCAAACAGTATGTCAGAAGGTCATAGGTAAATAAGCTGCAATAGATCAAAAAACACTCCAAATTAATCAGTCCAATTATAAACTCGAGTCCTCATGTGTACTGATAGCAGCAGTGTGCATAGACAAACCTAGTGGTTCGGACTCAAAAGACATCTCAGAAAAGGACCGCTCAATGGGATGATGTTATAGGGTGCATATACAGCACATCAAGGTGCTATTTAATACAGCCGCAAAAAGGACCATGGTGAGAAGGAAAATAGTTGTTAGCAAATATACCTGGTTAAGTGCGATGATGGCGTCCACCCACCCCGACGCGCGTTTCGCCGTCAGCTTCTTCTTCTTGCAGTGTTCTCCATACTGAGGCTGTGAGCGCCTGTGTTACCCCAGAAATATTTATGGAGATTTAAAATTACCCCAACACTAATTCCAGCTGTATGCTAGTGATATAGTACAGTTTTCCTCATTGTAAAATTGTGGTCTCCTCCATACTGACACTCTGAGCACCTGTGGTACTCCCAAATATCTACGGAGATTTCAAATTACACCAACACTGTTATCAGCTATATGCTAGTGATATCGTACAGTTTTCCTCATTGTAAAATTGTGGTCTCCTCCATACTGACACTCTGAGCATCTGTGTTACTTCCAAATTTCTACGGAGATTTAACATTTCACCAAGACTGTTATCAGCTGTGCGCAAGTGATAATGTACAGTTTTCCTAAATTTCAGATTGTGGCCAACTCCATACTGACCCTGTAAGCGGCTGTGTTACTCGACAAATATATCCTGAGATTTGAAGATTTCACATTCACCGTATAGAGCTGCACGCTTATGACACAGTATCATATATCTGTTGTTATTTTGGGCACATTTTCACAAATATAGGAGCAAAGGTGGGCAGAGGGGCGAGGGCCCGGGGGTGGGCAGGAGGGGGCCCGCTAGAAAAGATGATGGTTTTGGGGGTTTCATCTGCCCGGAAGTGCCAAAGCACTAAAAGCACCTAAGGGAGGGAGGTGTTGAGGGCCCGCGGCATTGTCTGGGGGCCAAAGGGCTAGAAAACCCCTTTTTTCTGGGAGTAAGTAAACCCCCTTTTTAAAGGGGGAAAAAAAGGAACAGGGTTTTTGGGGTTTTCATTGCCCCTAGCAGCCTCCAGCTCATCCGGGCCCCCCCTTCTGAATTTCAAAAAATTTCAAGCCCAGGGCGTAATTGCAGATACTTTGGGCAGGGAAAAAACCCCTTTTTTCCCTTTTTTCCTTCCCCCCCAAGTAAAAATTAAGGATGCGGGGAAAAGGGCCCCACTTCTGATTACTCCAAAAAGCTGTTTTCACAACCCATGCCCGGGTTATTTTAAGCAAATCGGAAATTTACCATTCCCAAAATTAATCGAATGAATGACTGAAGCACACCACTGATAGAAAAATTCTGCTGGTACAATTTCCCCCAGAGCACTACCCCTTTTTCCCCGGGGAGTCTAAATGAGCCAAATTTTGACCCCGATGAAACTCAGGGGCCCCTTCCCCCCATACTATACCACCTTAACGGTGACACACAGGAAGGGACAATGAAATTAAAAAAAGAGGTGAAGGGATTTTACTCAGTTGTTGAACCCCCGGGTTGGCATCCAGTGGGGGAAGAAGGTGATGGTGGGGAATAAAATCAGAAGCTGAAGGGGGATCCGCACAGTTCTCGGAACCCTCGGGAGCTGGGGTTTTTCTGGGAGGGGCCCCCAGCAGTCAAAAAAAAGGGGAAAAAAAAAAAGGGCAGCCCCCGGTTGGGCAGACGGTCCAAAAAGCCCGCGTGCAA